>CM028338.1:600000-1070000 GCA_016647705.1 Eucommia ulmoides
AAAAATAACGTGCGCAATTTAACACCGACTTGTTGGCCAATGGTATCAAGATTTACTTTTGTGGAGTACGATGCTAAATGCCGAATATCATGAGGAATCCCCCCCCCCCCCCCCCCCCCCCCCCCCTCTTTCTAAATCAACATTTCCTTCCACAACAAAGACATCCGATTTTGAAAGTGATTGTGCAAGATCATGAACCAAATCATGCATCTTGCAACTTTCGATATCACCAAAAAAATGTGTAGTGATATCTTGAAGTAAGGATCTTTCAACTAGAATGTTAAAATACTTATTCCCGATATCCCCCATTTGCATGTTATTTTGCTCCTGAAGTGGTTGGAGATATCCAAGTGCCATCCACTGTTGAAATAATTCATCTTTTTTCATAACACTATCTTTTTCGAAAATTGAACAGTATGAAAAACAATGTTTCAATGATGACGATGGAAAATTTTCGTAACTCAACTTTAGAATTGATAACAACCAATCTTTGTCATCATCAACACTCCAAGCTCCACTGTTAGCAATTGACCGCCACTCTTGCAACTCTTTCGTGTCATGCAACATGCTTCCTACAACCTTAGCTGCTAAAGGCAAACCCCCACATTTATTCGCGATTTCTCTTCCTATGGCCTCAAAACCCTCAAGCACCCCATTTGGAAAAGCTCTCGCACTAAATATAGACCAACAATGATCATTAGATAATCTCTCTAAAGAATAAGGCTTATCAAATGTCCCCACTTGTTTACCTACTCGAGTGCTACGTGTAGTGACTAGAATAGTGCTACCCGCGGATGTATTCGCACTTTATAAGTCACTCACGAACTCATCCCAGTTTTTTTTATTTTCTTCCCATACGTCATCAAGAACAAGCATATATTTTTGGCTTCCCAACCCTTCACGAAGTTCATTAAGTATTGTTTCCTTATTGTTTAACTCACACTTTTTCTTTACTAAAGTTGCAAGAATTTCTTTGAGAAGACTCTTGACATTGAACTCATCAGACACGCACACCCAAATTCTCTTTTGAAAATGGTTTTCCACCCTATCGTTATTGTAAATTTGTTTAGCTAAGATAGTCTTTCCCTATCCTCCCATGCCCACAATGGGAAGGATAGAGAGAGATTGTTGATTGCTTTCTGAAGTCAACATCTGCACTATTTTGGTGATATCATCCTCCCTCCCCGTGACTTTTTCAGACACGTCAACAAACGAGGTTGTCCCTCAACCCTCATGGACAACATGAGGTGGAAGAGCATGTGCATGACCTCCCGCAGCCTGGAGTTTGTAATCTTCAGCTTGTTTTTTAATCCTTTCCAAAGATGTCAAGAGTTCCTTTATTTTCTTACCCATTTTTCTTTTGGATAAAAATGATGGTTTAGAAGATGAAGGCATGAAAGCGGTTACCTTATTCACCTTGCGCCGAAGGGCATGATAAGCAAACTCATCCAACACATCAGAAGCTTCATAAGCAAAATCTGCAAGCCTCTTCAGCCACAACCTCACAGCCTTATCTTGGGGACTACGTCTCTCGGCATCATCCAGCACGGCTTGAATCATCTCAACTTCATCTTTGAGGTGACCCAATTGATCCTTGAATCCCGATATCAGCCTGATGTTTTCACTCACTACCGACAGCAGCGACTCCACGACAGGGCCAACGAGCAACTCCACAACAGGGGTAACTAGAACTTCAGCCATTTTTTTGTTTCTCACACAAAAACGCAGAGAAAGAGCAAGAGAGAGAGAGAGAGAGAGAGAGAGAGAGAGCAAGAGAAACTTGGAAGAGCGTAGGAAGTGCTTTTGCATGATGCTTGCTTTTATCACAATCATGGAAAAAATAATTATAAAAATAATCTATATAAAACTTGAAATTTCAATCAGATAAAAAATAATATTTTTATCTTATGACTCCCAAAATAAAAAAATAAATTCACATATTTTTAAAGAAGAATATACAAAAAAAAAAAAAATCATTCGAAAATTGTCCTTGTTTTATATGTATAATTTTAAGAGCATCTCCAATAGATGTGCTAAAATTGGTGTGACATTTGGGAGACAAGTAGTTTAAGATGGGTGCATTATTTCTTTAAATGTATTTTTGTATTAAAAATAAGAATGCACTTGAATAAAAGATCTAAACCGTCAAATTTCAATTTATTTTTTATTTTTAAAATTTTTAATATTAAATTATTATTTTTTATTTCGGTTGAATTTGAATTAGCATGAGATTTTGAATTCACTGTATCAAATTAAATTAAATAAATCAGACCAACTTGAACCTAATAAATTGAAATTAGCACAGAGAAAATAAAATCAATAGACTAATCCAGCAACAACTAACTCCAATAATCTTTTTTCCAAATTTTTCATTAGAGTAACTCCAACAGCTCGGTTATCCTCTGTGTCATCCAAAATTTTGACAATTTTGATGCCAAAATAAGCTCCAATAGCTAATTTTATTTAGGGTTATTTGTATTTAAGGGTAATTTTGACAATAAAAATGATTAATAGGTCTTTAAAAAGTAAAATATGTTTAATTATACTTTTGGTATATTATCTTAATATATCATTGTCTGACCTAATTAATCGACTTATGGAAGAAATTTCTCAGAAAATAATTCAAAAATCAAAACCTACTAACAAAATTAATAGTTTGAAGTCATTTTATAAACATTAATTTTTAGTTATTATTAGTATAATTGCAACTTAAACATAATATTGTTACAATTTTTTATAATATCAGTTAAATGAAATATGGTTTTTTTTTTTTTTAACAATTTGATATTATGAGTACAAAAAATTTAAAAAATAAAATAAAACTACATAAAGAATAATTGAAAAATTACCGACACCCCCCGTCTTTGAGACAGATGCTGCGGTAATTCTTTTTCCTTTAATAACATGGACACTTTTTTTTTTTTTTAATTGGAACAGTCAACCTCTCAAATCAGAGTTGACCAACTGATGCAAACATTTAAATTATAATATTACCTTTACAATATAAAATTATTTTTAAATTATTAAATTGTCTTTTATTTTATGAGTAAAATGACAAAATTATCCTTTGTTAAAGAAAGAGGGTGGCAATTACCAAGAATTTATTGCATCTGTTTTGTAGCCTAGAAATTATGGTTGTACTACAGTCACATTCAACTTTTTTATTTTTCAAAGTGGTGGAGTCTGCAGTGTTCTAAGTCTTTCGTTGCTATGTGTAGACTTGCTGTCTTTTTTTTTTTTTCTTTTTTTTTTCTCGATAAGCAGTGGAATATATTTGTGCCTTATTTTTTGAAACCTAACCATGGTTTGCTTAATTTGGCAGGCACCCGGTGTGTTGTGTTGGTTTGGTCCAACTGCCAAATTAAGCAAACCATGTGTAGACTTGCTGTTAATCATAGTTTATCACAAAACTTCACCAACCTATATTCTTACGACATGTTTGGTACATAGTGGAATAGTCATAAAAATTATCATTTCATTTTTATATTTAGTACATCATATATTGGATTAAATTTTATTCCAATATATCATGTACCAAATATAAAAATGATTTTTTTTTTTAATTAAATTATCCTTTATCTTAGGGATTAAATGACAAAATTATCCATCGTTAAAAATGAGGATGGCAATCTGTTTTGGCGCCTAACAATTATGAGTGTACTACTTTTTCTTTTCATGAATCCCCACCAGGGCCACCACTAGTAAGTGGCAAGAGCATCTCCGAAACAATAGCCATATATTTTGGTATACCATTTGCCGAACTAGGACATTCTAACAAAGATTATTTTGACGTGCTATTTTTTATTTTTATATTAAAATTAATTAAATTCAACTCAAATAAAATCAATTTAATCTAATCTGAATAAAATAAAATAAAACAATTAATCTAACCCAATTAAAATTAAATTAAATTCTACCAAACTTAATTAAACACAAATGAACAAAATTTATTAAATTAAATTAAAATTAATAAAAATTTAACCAAATTTTTTTTACTAAACCCTAATTAAACAAATTCAATATTAATCAAACAATATTTAAACTCAAATTAACTAATTAATCTTAATAAATTCACCCATCATTCACTAATTTAATTATATGCGTCATATTTGGGACATCTTTGGAGCTCATTTTTCTTTAAAAATGAAATGGCACACGCAATGTCCTTGGAGAATTGTAATGGCCGACCATGAAAAGAGAAAAGAGAGTTGGAAGAGATTAGTAATGGCCGACGACCAGGAAAAATAAGACAGACTTATCTTCAATACAAATAATGGCAGATCACATGATACTCAATTGATAGCTGGCGAGCATTACCAATAGTCAAAATCACTTTACTTTATCATAAAGCTTTTTAAGATTGCATGCGACAATAAATTTGTGAAAAACACGTTTAATATCGGTGATGGGTTCTACCTTTGGCGCGATGATGCTACAGCAGATGATGAATCTAAATCCCGTTAGAAACACCCGCACTGAAATTAGCGGCAATGAAACAATTCTCCAATTTTAAACCAGAAACAAGCAATTATTGTTCTTGGTTGGAGGAATAAATTGGACCAGAAGCAAGTAATTCTCATGGGCGGTGAAAAATCTAGTTTTTTGGGACTAAAATTTGGCATCAAACTGAAACAGAAATGAGAACAAATTTGTGATTAAGAGAGAGAAATTTCTTAGTTTAAGAGAAAGAGGGGCTAAAATTTATGGATTTAAGAGAGACGGGGATGGACAAAATCTGGGAGCAGAACAGGGGAAAGGCTCAACATTCGGAATCGCAGATTTAACGATGGTGAGGAGGTTCTTCGACGATGTTCCACAGGAGCTAAAAAGCGTGATGACATGTTCGCCGGAGCTCTGCTAGAAACAGGGAAGCCGGACGTCTGTGGAATGGTGATGCTAGTAGAGGGCTGTGGCATGGTGATGGTAGATCTGGTTCGACGACGGCGGAGCAAGGCATGGTGGCGGGACAGGGCATTGTGGTGGTGAAGGAGTTTTGGTGAATTAAAAAATACGACTTTACAAACTTGCCCTCATTTCGTTCTAATTTAACAGCTAAATTAGACGGAAGGATTGATTAAAACCGTGATTAAAGATACAGGGTTTAAAATGAAACATATAAATTTATTGGACCACATAGAAGCATACTCATAGTTAGAGAGTTTAAAATGTAATTTGCTCTAAATAATAATACCAAAATAGACGTAGAACTGTAAATGAACCAAGCGATTCATGAACAATTCGAGCTCGGCTTAATAATAACTCGTTCGAAGTTCATTCGTGTAATAAATGAATTAAACCCAAGCTTTGCATTAAATCCGTTTATAAAATAAACAAACATCATATATTTCAGCTCGGCTCGTTTCGTTAATGTTCGAAAATAACTGAAATAAAAAATAAAAATATTTTGTTATATTTTTAGTATGAAAAAATAGTAAAATAGACTCTTAAATTAATTTAATAGTACAATCTTACATATCTTACAGTCAAACCAAATATATATAATATATAATAACTTTATGTTAATTTACAGTTACATTAATGATAACTAAAAAGTTATTTTTAACGATCACTTCAAATTTATAAATTTTGTTAGTAGATTAATATTTTTCGAATTGTCATTTATCTGATTGAAAATTCATATAAAAATATTATATATGAGTTTATTCTATTATTGATTATAGGTAATATAAATTTAACATTAATTAAATAATCGCCTAAAATTCAAATTGTTAATTGTACTTTTTTATTACCAAATTATTAATTGTAAATTTTTATGACTTTAGGGAAAGAAATACTTATATTATGAAATTATTATTGATTGCTAACACTATTTTTAAAATAAATTTTATTTGAAAGTTTTAAGGTGAAATCTCCTAACATGGTATCAGATCTAGGTTTGAGAAGTCTCGTTTGTTTATTGCTGATTGTTTGAATATTTTTCTTATCTTTTCTTTTGTTTGATCACATCACGTGCAAGACGGGATTGCACGTGAGGGTGAGTGTTAAAAAATCCACATCGAACTTGTGAGCCTTTTCAAAGTATTTTATATATAAAAATAGTTACTTTACTTAACACTATATGATTTTAAGTTAGAAGTAACGAAATTCGTTTCAATATGATATAAAATATTATAAAATTCTATTACAAATAATAAGTAACCGTAGATACAAACATTCGTAATAATTTTTGTAACTTGTAGTGATTAATTGAAAATATGATCTAAATAAAAAATATTAAATATTCCAATGAAAGCTATTATTGTATATCTTTTGTTTGGTTGCAATTATGGTTTGAGTACATACATCCATCTTCTCTTTTAAAGTGGTGGGGATGGCAACAATAATGTCCTCACAGTTCTTCTGCGTAGACTTACTTTTATCATCAAAGTCTTTCACAAAAAACAAAAAAATTGCATGCCAATTTGACACAAATAACAAACTTCAAAATGTAGGCCAACTTGGTAGTTTTCACTAGGAATGATTTCCTTTCTTATTGCATCTTTTTTGTACCCATGCAATAATGAAATTACCCTTTATTTTACTTTGCCTTTGCTAAAAAGAAAAATAAAAATAGAAGTAAAAAGAGAGCAAGAGAGAGAAAATATTATTTTTTTTTCGTCTATTATCTTTAAATATTAAATTTAAATAAAAAAATAAAAAATAAAAATCATTCATTATATGTTTTTATAAATAAAATGTTATATGTGTTGAAATTCATTATACATCTGAGCAAAATATGTTTAATTGTACTTTCGGTATATTATCTTGTCTGACCTAATTAATGGACTTACGGAAGAAATTTTTGACAAAATAACTCAAAAATCTAAACCTACTAGCAAAATTAATAGTTTGAAGTCATTTTATAAACATTAATTTTTAGTTATTATTAGTATAATTGCAACTTAAACATAATATTGTTACAATTTTTTATAATATCAGTTGAATGGAATATGATTTTTTTTACAATTTGATATTACGAGTACAAAAAATTAAAAAAAAAAAAATGAAAAATTACCAATGACACCTCCTGTCTTTGAGATGGATGCCGCGGTGATTCCTTGTCCTTTAATAACATGGACACTCCTTATCTTTTTTAATTGTAACAGTTAACCTCCCAAATCAGAATTGGCTGAGTGATGCAAATATTTAAATTATAATATTACCTTTACATTATAAAATTATTTTTAAATTATTAAATTGTTCTTTATCTTATGAGTACAATGACAAAATTATCCTCCAAAGAAGATGACAATTACCAAGAAATTATTGCATCTGTTTTGTAGCCTAGCAATTATGAGTGTACTACAATTACATTCAACTTTTTTATTTTTCCAAGTGGTGGGGTCTGCGATGTTCCAAGTCTTTCGTTGCTATGTGTAGACTTGTTAATCAAAGTTATTACAAAACTTCACCACCTGTATTCTTACGACATGTTTGGTACATACTGGGTCATTTTCATTCTTATATTTGGTACATCATATATTGGATTAAATTCCATTCTTATTACCAAGCATTTTTTAATCCCACAAACCATGAAATTAATCAATCCTAAAATAAATTTGGTATTAATTAATTCTAATTACATGAGATTAAGTTTTAATCATTCATCGACCAAATATGGAAATAGAAATGAAAATTTAATTAAATTACTATTTTACATTTTGAAAATTTAATTAAATTACTATTTACCCTTTAAATTACTATATATATATATATATATATATATATATATACACACACACACACACATATATGTCATGATTTTTAGAATAGATATATAGGGATAGTTGGTGGAATGTCCTAATAATAATATTTAATTAATAAAATTTCACAAACGAAATAAGTACTTTAATTCTAGTCTCATCTATTAAAGTTCATAAGAACATTAGGTTTCAATTATCATTGCAATATTATCACAATGTGGCATAACAGTGGATATTTAATTGTAATTTGGACCATGAAAGTTACAATAGTAAATAATTTTTGTTATTTAGCACAAGTGCAAGTCTAATGGAAAATTTGAAAGGAAGACGGGTGGAGTTAGTTATTGCTCCAAAAGACTTCAATATATAAAAATAAAAAATAATTAAAAAAACAAAATTAATAAAATAAAATAAATAAATGATTTGTCAATGCCGTGTGAGTGTGAATCCCCACCAATAGTAATGGTAGGCCACGCAACATCTTGGAAATCTAATACCGTGTTGAAAATTAAGACATTATTCTTGTTATTATTATCAAGTCTTTCCTTTTATATTATTTTTTGTAATATATCACAATCATCTAAAAAATATTAGTTTTTAGTTTAAATTAACTAATTTAATTTAATATATTTATAAAGTTATTTCTTTATATATATTTTTAATAAAATTAATATTTTTAAAATAGAGATTTATAAAACAAGACCAACATTGAATATAATAATATAATTTCTTCTTTTATATATATATATATAACAACTTTATGTTAATTTACAATTACATTAATGATAACTAAAAATTTATTTTTAATGATCACTTCAAATTCATAAATTTTGTTAGTAGATTAATATTTTTCGAGTTGTCCTTTATCTGATTGAAAATTCATATAAAAATATTATATATGAGTTTATTCTATTATTGATTATAGATAATATAAATTTAACATTAATTAAATAATCGCCTAAAATTCAAATTGTTAATTGTAATTTTTTATTACCAAATTATTAATTGTAAATTTTTATGACTTTGGGGAAAGAAATACTTATATTATGAAATTATTATTGATTGCTAACACTATTTTTAAAATAAATTTTATTTGAAAGTTTTAAGGTGAAATCTCCTAACATGGTATCTGATCTAGGTTTGAGAAGTGTCGTTTGCTTATTGCTGATTGTTTGACTGCTTTTCTTGTCTTTTCTTTTGTTTGATCTGCAAGACGGGATTGCACGTGAGGGTGAGTGTTAAAAATTTCACATCGAATTTGTGAGTCTTTTCAAAGTATTTTATATATAAAGATAGTTACTTCACTTAACACTATATGATTTTAAGTTAGGAGTAACGAGGTTCGTTTCAATATGATATAAAATATTATAAAATTCTATTACAAATAATAAGTAACCGTAGATACAAACATTCGTAATAATTTTTGTAACTTGTAGTGATTAATTGAAAATATGATCTAAATAAAAAATATTAAATATTCCAATGAAAACTATTATTGTATCTCTTTTGTTTGGTTGCAATTATGGTTTGAGTACATACATCCATCTTCTCTTTCAAAGTGATGGGGATGTCAATAATAATGTCCTCACAATTCTTCCTTGGAAGAACCTGCGTAGACTTGCTTTTATTATCAAAGTCTTTCACAAAAAAAAAAAAAATTGCATGCCAATTTGACACAAGTGACAAACTTCAAAATGTAGGCCAACTTGGTAGTTTTCACTAGAAATGATTTCCTTTCTTATTGCATCTTTTTTTTACCCATGCAATAATGAAATTACCCTTTATTTTACTTTGCCTTTGCTAAAAATAAAAATAAAAATAGAAGTAAAAAGAGAGCAAGAGAGAGAAAATATTATTTTTTTTCGTCTATTATCTTTAAATATTAAATTTAAATAAAAAATAAAAAATAAAAATCATTCATTATATGTTTTTATAAATAAAATGTTATATGTATTGAAATTCATTATACATCTCAGCAAAATATGTTTAATTGTATTTTTGGTATATTATCTTGTCTGACCTAATTAATGGACTTATGGAAGAAATTTCCGACAAAATAACTCAAAAATCTAAACCTACTAACAAAAATAATAGTTTGAAGTCATTTTATAAACATTAATTTTTAGTTATTATTAGTATAATTGCAACTTAAACATAATATTGTTACAATTTTTTATAATATCAGTTGAATGGAATATGATTTTTTTTACAATTTGATATTACGAGTACAAAAAATTAAAAAAAAAAATTGAAAAATTACCAATGACACCTCCTGTCTTTGAGACAGATGCCGCGGTGATTCCTTGTCCTTTAATAACATGGACACTTCTTGTCGTTTTTAATTGTAACAGTTAACCTCCCAAATCAGAATTGACTGAGTGATGCAAATATTTAAATTATAATATTAACTTTACATTGTAAAATTATTTTTAAATTATTAAATTGTTCTTTATCTTATGAGTAAAATGACAAAATTATCCTTCAAAGAGGATGACAATCACCAAGTAATTATTGCATCTGTTTTGTAGCCTAGCAATTATGGGTGTACTACGGTTACATTCAACTTTTTTATTTTTCCAAGTGGTGGGGTCTGCGATGTTCCAAGTCTTTTGTTGCTATGTGTAGACTTGTTGTTAATCAAAGTTTATCACAAGGATTTTGTAGGATAATTTAATGGATTTAGACTTACATCGAGACAATCCGATGATTTTGTTTTTGTTATAATATGTAGGTTTGGAGCAAGGGAAAACCACGTGTTGTGGGTCAGGCCCTTACCGTGGAACAAATACATGCGGAGGAAACAGGGGATTCTACGAATTATGCGATAATCCTAGGAAATATCTGTTTTATGACGGCGGTCACCCATCGAAAATGGCCAACCAACATATGCAGAGCTAATGTGGAATGGATCGCCGGACCACCTTACTGAACCATATACTATTAAGTCTCTTTTCAGCTCTTAAGGTTATTTTTTCTTAGAATTATTTTTATGTATGTATCACCTTTATAGTGATTGGGAGTTAGGGGTGCCTTTCTCAGTTGCTATATATATAAAGTCAGCCTCGGGTTAGTCTTTTCCTCCGGGTTAATGTTGATTTGGTATTGTTGCTGAATTAGAAGTTCCAATGGTCGGGTTTGACTTAGGAAAAATTCTATGTCGCGGATCCTTTTTAGTTTAATAGATATAAGATGGATCAGTATTAGTCCCTTTCAGGACGGGGTGCCTTCGAAATTGTCTGAAGTGGGTAGGTTCCTCTTCCAGGTCAGTGTTTGTTCAGATTTGCTGCAGAATGTTCTGCATGTTTGGGTTCCTGGTGTAAGTGAGGGCTAACGGGTTGCAGTTGTTCACTTGCTACGCCATGGTCTAGTTGATATGGGTTGGTGTTGTCCCCTTGCGACCGAGTTTGGGTGATGATTCATTGATCGAGCTGCAACTTTTGTTTCTGCTGCAGATTTTTCATCATAGTACAGTAGTTTGGGAAGTGCATTTTTGTAGTCAATTAGTTTCTTTTGTTGCTTGTGTAGATTTTGTAAAAAATAGATAGGATAGGTAGAAGATCTTATTTTCATTAATTACTTTGATAATATTTACATCAATATATATAAATACAAATCTATTCAAACCTATATTTAAGAGGATGGTTGGGAAATCACATTAAATATGGAGTTGGGGAATGTGAGTATTGAATATGGTGGATGAGCATTTAATATGGTAGTTTGGAGAAGATGAATATGAACTCATTAATTGGACTCACGCCAACACTCCCCCTCAAGTTGGTGCATGTAGATCTCGGATGCCCAATTTGCCAAGTGAGTTGTAAAAGTTTCTGCTACTTACAACTTTTGTAAGTATATCTGTTAACTGGTCTTCAAATTTAACAAATAGGAACCGAATTATCTTGGCCTCAAGATTTTGTTTGATGAAGTGTCGGTCTACTTCCGCGTGTTTGGTTCAATCGTGCTAGACCGGATTATGAGAAATGTCAATTGCTGCCTTATTATCACAGAATAGGTCCATCTCGCAGCTAGGAGCAAAACCAATCTCAGTTAATAGTCTTTGAAGCCATAGAAGTTCACAAAGGCCCTTAGCCATCCCACAAAACTCAGCTTCAGCACTTGATAATGCTACCACCTTTTGCTTTTTACTTCTCCATGTAACTAGGTTGCCTCCAACAAATGTGAAATAGCTTGAGGTAGATTTTCTATCAGAGACGTTTCTTACCCAGTCAGCATCTGTGTAACCTTCCACCCGTAGATAATTATTTTTCGTAAACATAAGTCATTTTCCAGGGAAAGACTTTAGGTATCGGAGAATCCGAATTACCGCACTCATATGATCTTCAATTGGACAGTGCATGAATTGAATTACCACACTTACTGCATATGCGATGTCAGGTCGTATATGAGAGAGATAAATAAGTTTTTCAACTATTCTCTGGTACCTTCCTTTGTCAGTTGTCACTTGTTCTGGGTATTCTCCAAGCTTGTGATTTTGGATTATTGGTGTATCTGCAGGCTCACAATCCAGTAATCCAACTTCTGATAATAAATCTAGAATATATTTTCGTTGGGAAAGGAATATGCCTTGTTTTGACTTGGCAACTTCAATTCCCAGAAAATATTTGAGTTCTCCTAGACTTTTCATCTCAAAATCTGTTGCCAATTGCTCTTGAAGTCTTGCTATTTCCTTTGGGTCATCTCCTATAATGATCATATCGTCTACATAGACTATCAAAGTTGTTATTTTACCCTGGTAATGCTTTAGGAATAGCGTATGGTCTGAATTGCTTTGTTGATAGCCATATTTCTTCATTACCGAGTTCAAGCGCCCAAACCACGCTCTAGGAGATTGTTTTAAGCCATACAAAGTTCGTTGTAGCTTACACACAATCTTAGATTTAGTGTTTGCAGTAAATCCTAGAGGGATATCCATGTAGATTTCTTCTTCAAGGTCTCCATGAAGAAATGCATTTTTAACATCAAACTGGTACAATGGCCAATCAAGATTTGCTGCAAGAGATAGTAGAACCCTGACAGTACTCAACTTAGCCACAGGTGAGAATGTTTCTTGATAGTCTACGCCATAGGTTTGCGTATAGCCTTGCCACCAGTCTTGCTTTGTACCGTTCAACTGATCCATCAGCTTTGTACTTGATGGAGAATACCCACTTGCACCCCACTGTTTTTTTCCCTTCTGGTTGGGGAACAAGAGTCCATGTCTCATTTTTAAGCAACGCCTCCATTTTTTCCTTCATAGCTTTGACCCACCTAGGGTCTTCTAAAGCCTTTTCAACATTTGTGGGAATATGATGCGAGGAAAGTTCATTCACAAAATTTTTGAGGGGTTCATACAGCTTCTTTGTAGACACATAACTGACAATTGGATATCTCGATCTATGGTTCTCCAGTTCTGGAGAATATCTGTTCGTCAGTTTGCCCCGATTTTGCCTGAAAGGTAATTCATAGCCAACAGGAGTATCCACGTTAGTAGAAATGGTAGGAGAGCTAGGAGAGCTTACCTCGATAATATTCTCAAGAGATAGAACGTTGGATACTGGAGATGTCGGCTCTGGAGCTGGAGTTGGCTCTTCAATGGTTGATCAGCTTCTAGAGATATCGGTACTAGATCTGGAGTCGGCTCCTCAATGTTCAATTGAGGAGCAGTTGGTGTTGTCTCAACGTCCTTGAACCAGTCTAAAGTCAACCAATTCAACTCTTCTTCTTCTCGTGTCTCCCCCTGAAGAGAAGAATTGGATGCGGCAGGAGAGTACAAAGTGTCAGATTCAAGGAATGTGACATCCATAGTCACATAAGTGTGCCGAGCAGTCGGGTCGTAGCATCGGTACCCTTTTTGGTGTACAGCATATCCCAAAAAAAGACCATGAATAGCACATAGATCAAGTTTCGTGCATTGGTTCTTGTGGAGATGAACAAACGCAACACAACCAAAGACACGAGGCGAAAGCATCAATACTGTAAGTAGTGACACATAGGTTGACAAGGCCTGTACTGGAGTCTTAAACCTAAGAACTTTTGAAGGCATGCGGTTAATGAGATGGACAGTCGTGGCAACAGCATCAGCCCAATAGTGGCTTGGTACGTGAGCTCCAAGTAATAGAGCTCGAGCAGTTTCGAGGATGTGACGATTCTTGCGCTCGGCTATACCATTTTGTTGCGGAGTCTAGGGACATGAGGTCTCATGGATTAGTCCATGGTGTTGGAAATAACCACAGAGCTCTTGATTCACATACTCTCCACTATTATCGGATCTAAGAATGCGAATCTTAGTATTAAACTGAGTTTGAATCATTGTATGAAATGATTGAAACACTCGAGAAACTTCATTTTTATGTTTCAACTGATAAAGCCAAGTCATTCGAGTACAATCATCAATGAATATCACAAACCAGCGGACACTAGATAGAGTAGATTTTGGGAAAGACCCCACACGTTAGAGTGAATCAGAGTAAAAGGAACATCACTTATATTCATACTCAATGGAAAAGTGGCTCGATGACTTTTAGCTAGAATGCAAATCTCACATTTGAAATCTACATTTGACAAGCCTGAAAATAAATCAGGAAGCACATGTTGAAGATATCCAAACGACGGATGGCCTAACCGACGGTGCCAAAGTAAAATTTGTTCTACTCTGAGGTCGCTTGGGCGGTGCACGTGGTGTACTTGGCCGATACTGAAATCTTCCACATAATAGAGCCCCTCTCTCCGAGTTCCACGTCCAATTATCTCCTTAGTGAGAATATCCTGAATAAGACAAAACGCAGGATAAATGAGCACAACTTTAGTAACTTAACTCACAGATAGTAACTTGTGAGAGAGAGAAGGCACTAGTAAAGTATTAGGTAATGGTAGGGTTGGTAACAACATTACAGTCCCAGCCCCTGCTACCAAAGAGGTGCCTCCATTAGCATTAACAATGCTAGCTCGCCGAGGAGGAGAGGTCTGAGAAAAATCATTTGCATCAAATGTCATATGGTCTGTTGTTCCGAAATCAATTATCCAAGTATTGTGATCAGCATCCCGTTTAGAACCAAGTAGAGCATTACCTGGGTCAACGTTTGTACTATCAGCTGCAGCCACTGCAGCCATGCCAGTATTATTATTATTCCCACTTCCATCACGACGCTTCCAAGCTTGGAGTTCGTGCCACCAATGGGATACCCGTAAAGCTTGAAACAGGCCTCACGCAGGTCATCATTACCGTCTGACGAAGAGCTTCTCTCTGGACGTGCACATAGGCTTGCTCGACTGTTGTAAATGGTTTCATCTGCAGGACATCACTCCTGATATGGTCCAGGCGGTTATCGAGACCATCCAAGAATACATATACTCGATCTTCCTGAATTAGAGTATTGTAGTGTTGAATATCATTTGGGTATTCCATCGGGTTTGGACGACGAAAATCGATTTCATGCCAGAGGCCTTGAAGATCATTGTAGAATTTTTCAAGAGAACCGCCAGCCTGTTTGAGGTGGGTCACTCGTCGTCGGAGGTCATACACCTAGGAGGTGTCGCTGCCATCAAAGTATGTAGTAGCAATTGCATCACACACCAACTTGGCTGTTGGGAAGCGAATGAAGTTACTGATAAGAAACAAATCCATGGAATTAATCAACCATCCTTTAACAATAGCGTTGTCAGTGCGCTACCGTCGAAAGGTAGGGTCCGTCGGAGGAGGTTGGGGTAAATCGCCATTTATATATCCCAATTTGTCTTTGCCCGAGATGTACATCTCGACCACCTAGGACCAAAGAGCATAGTTGGTGTCATCCAACTTGATGCCGATCGGTGCAGTAATACTATCGGAAGTTTGGGTTGAGGATGAAGTTTTGCTTAAAACTTCAACCATTTTTGTGGTCAATTCAGCTAGGATAGATGAAGATGGAGATTCATCAATATGGGAGTCTGTATCAACCATCAGGAATTGGTAGTGGAGCGGACAGGAAAGGTTAACAGTGAATCGGTCTGTATAGTTATAAAAGGAACTATACTGTAGAAACAATATTTTGCAAAACCGACACCATCGTTGGATTGGAAATACAAAATAACGCCAGGAACCGGTCTTATATTGTCAAGAACCGGTCAAAAAGAGGCTGAACCGGGCAAAAAATAAAGCGGCTACACGTGGGCCTGGGAAGACGGCGCATGAAACGAAAGCTATAAGAAAGAAGCGGCGTGTGAGGGCACGTGAAACGTCGGAACTGGTTGAATAATATGTTGTTGGAATCTTTTTGAAAATAGGAGTTCAGATATAGTATCAGATTTGAAATCGGACCAAGAAATGGTTTCGAAAATAGGTTTATGTTGCTCGAATCGGTAAGTTTCTGGACAAAGTTTCAGTTCGCGCGTGATGGCGCGTGGAGCGTCAAAAAAGATCGTGTAATATGTAGTTCGAATCGTTTTGAAAAAACGTTTTGGAATATATGATCAAAAATTATAACGGAGGACCCGAGATTGAAGAAAAAAAGAAAAAAACAATGCACGAAAGAACTTACAAATATGGGTTTGGGTTTAGCTCTGATGCCATGTAAAAAAATAGATAGGATAGGTAGAATATCTTATTTTCATTAATTACTTTGATAATATTTACATCAATATATATAGATACAAATCTATTCAAACCTATATTTAAGAGGATGGTTGGGAAATCACATTAAATATGGAGTTGGGGAAGGTGAGCATTGAATATGGTGGATGAGCATTTAATATGGTGGTTTGGAGAAGATGAATATGAACTCATTAATTAGACTCACGCCAACAGATTTGTCCCTCTTGTGCCTTTTGTGCAGCTTGGTTACTTTAGAATCTCTAGTTTATGTTCTTTGTGATTGGCCCAGTTGAGAATTTGAGAGGATCCAGGCTAAGTTTGCTAGGTTTTGTGGGTTTGTTTTCTTTGGGGTTGAAGCTAGCTAGTGTTGTAAGCTTCAACTTTTGGGTTCTTATGAGCTTCGTTTGCATCAATGAAATCAATGTCTATCGAAAAAAAATAAAAAATAAAAATAGTTGAATTGTAAAGAATTTAATTTAAGTAAAAATCTTGAATTTTATTATAACGATATTTTCAATATTTTCCTAGTAATATTGTTAATAGTTAGTTAATATTTTTATATGTTGTTAAATTATTAATTGATTAATTTTATAAATGTAACTATAATATTTTAGTTGTAAAATTAATATTGGGTTGAGAAAATAAAACGTTTAATTTTTAATAAATTTTATATAATTAGAAAACTTTGGGAATGAGAAAAATTACATTTTAGTGTCGCAAATTACACGCATTTCATCTATTTAGATAAATTTTTAGTTTAAATCATGTCGTTGTTAGATTTACAGGCGAGGCCGATTCCATCAGTGTTACAACAGTAGTGTGAAAAACAGCGTAATTATCGAGGTGAGTGTATTGTATTCTATGTAAATTATTAAATTATATTTTCGTACTAAATTATGGAAACGATAATATTTATTAAAAATGACGATTTTATAACGTTACGTGGGTCGAGTAAATTTTTAAGTATGGAAAGTAATTTTTATTATTATCCGACTATGTTATAGTGTGATCTCGACAGGAGGGTATGTCATGCAAGATATTATTGGTCTTGACAGAAAGGCATGTCTTGTAGGATATTTGTGTTGTGACCTAATAGGAGAGCAAGTCCTGCAGGTGGTGATTGTTGTTGTTGTTGACAATAATGATTATCAATATGATATGGTAGTTTTTACCGCACGTTGTTGACTATTAATATGGTGGAGTCGAATATGGTATTGATTATCAATATGGTGAAGTTGAATATGGTATTGACAATATAATGTGGTGGAATTGAATATGTTGATGATATGGTGGTTTATATTATGTGTTGGCTCCTACCATTGGATATATTTAATGACCCTGACACTAATAACAACTTTAGATTGCACAGTTATACAAGTTACGGTACCGTTATAATTCCCGATCGTGAGGTGAAACAATCATATAACTAGTAGGGAAGTATGTATTTCAGATATTTTATTATATAAAGTGATTTTATTGGTTAATTTATATTCTGTTGCAATATATTGATGACATGTGTGAATTTCGTTATTGTTCAATGTGATTATATTTTGTTTAGAAAAATATCACCGTATTTTATTATATATTGAAGTAATTTGACCTGTCGACTTAAATTCATTGTTTTATCATAATACTATTTACGGGATTTTGTTACTGCTCGCAATGTGGTTATATTTATATTTTGAAAAGTGGTGCCTAATAAATATACTTAATCCATAAATTATTTTTATACTATGAAAACAGTACACTGATAAAATATTTTGTCTCAGGTACTCCAAGTAGATAGGTCCACTACTACTGGCATTAGATAGAGTTAGAAGATGTTGTGTTTATTTCAGATACTGTTAGTACAGCTGTTGGATGCAAATTACGTCTATTATTATTTTTATCATAGTGGCGAATCGGAAGCATGGTGATAAAGTGATTTGTGTTTTAAATATATTTCTCCGTAAAATAAAAAAGGAGAAATCGAGTGGCAGCCCTGGAAAACTGGATCGTTACACTATAGCCCTTGAAAATTTCATGATTTTGAGTTTTGGATCAACTTCTTCCGTTATCCAATCAAATGATGTTTTCTCATACTAGTATCGAAATTGGGAGGTTTTGTGAGTATTTGTCTTTCAAAATTTCACGAATTCGAGTATTTAAAAAATATAGCGAAATCAGGATTTTTCGGTGCACCTTTGAAAAATTCAGGATTTTGAATTTCGGATCAATTGTTTTTGTTACTCTATCAAATGATGTTTTTGTTAATGGGAGCGAAATAGGAAGGGGGGTGTTGTGATTTTTAGGCTTTCCAAATTTTACGATTTCAAGTGTTTAAAAAAAGTAGGGAAATCGGAATTCTTCGGTGTGCTATGATTTTGAGTTACGAATAAATTTCTTTAGGGATCTAATCAAATTATGTTTTCTCGTAATGGTTCGAAATCGGGGTTTTGCTAGTTTTTTCCTTTCAAAAGTTTACAACTTCAAGTGTTTCAAAAAAATATCAAAATCAGATTTTTTCGATGTACTACCTTTGAAAATTTCATAATTTTGAGTTTTGGAAAAATTTCTTCCGTTATATTATCAAATGATTTTTATCGTAATGGGAGCAAAATCGGGGAGTTTTGCGAGATTAGCCTTTCAAAATTTCTCGATTTAGTGTGTTTAAAAAGAGTAGCAAAATTGTAATTTTTCGGAATACTATAACCTTTTAAAATTTTACAATTTCGAGCAAATGAATTTCTTTTGTTATCTAATCAAATGATACTTTCTTGTAATGGTATCAAAATCGGGGTATTTCATTATTGTTTGCCTTTCAAAAGTTTCTGATTTTGAGTGTTTCAAAAAAGTAGCAAAGTCGAGATATTTTGGTGTGATGTAGCCTTTGAAAATTTTACGATTTTGAGTTTTGGTTCAATTGCTTTGATTACCATATCAAATAATGTTTTGTTGTAATGGGATCAAAATTGGGAGGTTTTATCAGTGTTAACCTTTTAAAATTTCATGATTTCAAGTTTTTAAAAAAGTAGCGAAATCGGGATTATTCTGGTATGCTATATAGCCTTTGAAAATTTTACGATTTTGAGTTACTTTTATTATGATTTTCTTTTGTTATCTAATCAAACGATGCTTTCTCGTAATTATATCGAAATCAAAGGGCGTCATTAGTGTTTACCTTTCAAAAATTTATGATTACGATTGTTTAAACAAAGTAGCGAAATCCAGATTTTTTGGTGTTGTCATATCCTTTGAAAGTTTCACGATTTTGAGTTTTGGATCGATTGTTTCCGTTACCCTATTAAATGACGTTTTGTTGTAATGAGAGAAAAAATCAGGGGGGTTTGCAAGTTTTAGCCTTTTAAAACTTTATGATTTCAAGTATTTCAAAAAAGTAACTAAATTAGGATTTTTCGATGTGCAGCCTTTGAAAATTTCAAAATCAAAGGGCTTTCGTGAGTGTTATCTTTCAAAATTTCACAATTTCGAATGTCAAAAAATAGCAAAAATAGAATTTTTTTAGTGTGCTATAATCTTTGAAAATTTCATGATTTTGAGTTTCAGAACAATTGCTTTTATTGCCCTATCAAACGATGTTTTCTGTTAATGGGAGCAAAATGGAAGAAGGGAGGTTATGATTGTAAGGTTTTACAAATTTTGACGATTTCGATTGTTTCAAAAAAGTAGTGACATCGGAATGCGAGCCTTTGAAAATTTTACAATTTTGAGTTACAAATGAATTTCTTCAGTTATCTAATCAAAGGATGTTTACTCGTAATGGTTTCGAAATCAGGAGGTTTCGCTAGTGTTTACTTTTCAAAAATTTACAATTTCGAGTATTTCAAAAAAAGTAACAAAATCAGAATTCTTCAGTGTGCTATAGACTTTGAAAATTTCACGATTTTAAATTTTGGATCAATTGCTTCCGTTATCCTATCAAGTGATTTTTTGTCTTAATCGGATAGAAATCGAGGGGATGGATTTGCGAATGTTAGCCTTTCAAAACTTCACTATTTGGAGTGTTTAAAAAGAATAGCAAAATCAAAAAAATTCAGCATGCTAATCTTTAAAAAATTTATGTATTTGAGTTACGGATGAATTTATTTTGTTATCTAATTAAATGATGTTTTCTCGTAATGGTAACAAATTAGAGGGATTTCATTGGTGTTTGCCTTTGAAAAGTTTACGATTTCGAATTTTTCAAAAAAGTATCAAATCGGGATTTTGCGGTATGTTATAGCCTTTAAAAATTTTACAATTTTGAGCTTCGGATTAATTTTTTATGATAACCAATCATGAAAATTTAAAAGGCTAAGACTAACGAAACCCCCCCGATTTCGGTACCAGTACGAAAAAGCATCATTTGATATGGTAACAGAAGCAATTGATCTAAAATTCAAAATTATGAATTTTTTTAAGTTTATACACCGAAATCATCAAATTTTGAAAGGCTAATACCTATTAAACCGCATGATTTCGATACCATTACCAAAAAGCATCATTTGAGGTCAATAGAAGAAATTCATCCAAAATTCGATATTTTAAAAGGCTAACACCCACAAAATCTCCCAATTTCGTTACCATTTTGAGAAATCATCATTTTATAAGGTAACGGAAACAATTGTACTGAAACTCAAAATCGTTAAATTTTCAAAAGTAATATAGCACCCCGAAAAATTCTTATTTCGTTAATTATTTGAAACACTTTAAATCATGAAATTTTAAATGACTAACATTTGCAAAACATGAAACTCAAAATTGTCAAATTTCCAAAGGCTATCACACCGAAAAATCCCGATCTCTACTTTTTTGAAATACTAAAAATAGTAAAATTTTAAAAAGTCAACACTCGAAAAAAGAAACTTTATTTTTCTCCCATTACAACCAAACATAATTTTATCAGGAAACTTAAGAAATCGATTTGAAACTTAAAATCTTGAAATTTTCAAAGACTACAGCAAACTAAAAAATCTCGATTTCGCTATTTTTTAAACACCCAAAATCGAGAAATTTTAAAAAGCTAAAATTCACGACATCCCTCAATTTTGATACCAATGTGAGAAATCGTCATTTGATAAGGTAATGGGAGTAATTGATCCAAAACTAAAAATCGCGAAACTTTCATAGACTAGTACACCGAAAAATCTGGATATTGTTGCTTTTTTCAAACACTCGAAATCGTGAAATTTTGAAAGGCTAACACTTATGAAACGCACCGATTTTGATACCATTACGACAGCATCATTTGATTGGTTTAGAGAAGAAATTTATCTGAAACTCAAAATCGTAAAATTTCGAAATGTACACGACACCGAAAAATTCCATTTTCACTAATTTTTTGAAACACTCAAAGTCATGAAATTTTGAACTACTAACAATCATGAAATCCCTCAATTTAGATATGATTACAAGAAAGCATAATTTGATTGGTCAACCAAAGAAATTCTTCTGAAACTCAAAATCGTAATGTTTTCAAAGACTATACACACTAAAAAATCTTGATTTTGCTAACTTTTCGTAACACTCGAAATTGCGAAATTGTAAATTGATAATACTCATGAAACTCCCAAATTTCAATACCATTACAAGAAAGCATCATTTGATTAATCAACAAAATAAATTCAACCGAAAATCAAAATCGTAAATTTTTCAAAGACTACACACTGAAAAATACCAATTTTACTAAATTTTTTTAAGCACTAGAAGTCGTGATATTTTAAAAGGCTAACTCTCAAGAAATCTTCCAATTTCGATACCATTGTGAGAAATCATCATTTTAAAGCGTAATGAAGGCAACTGATGTCGAACTCAAAATCGTGAAATTTTCAAAGGTAGCACACCGAAAAATTTTGATTTTCTCCTACTTTTTATAAACACTTCAAATCATGAAATTTTGAAATGATAACACTCATTAACACCCCCCCCTACCCCCCACCAATTTCAATACATTTACAAGAAATCAACATTTGATTGGTTAGCAGAAAAAATTCATCCAAAACTCAAAATGTTAAAAGTTTCAAATGCTATATAGCACACCGAAAAATATCGATTTTGCTATTTTTTTTAAACACTCGAAATCGTAAGATTTTGAAAGGCTAACGCTCACAAAACGCCCTGATTTCGATACAATTATGAGAAACTATCATTCGATTGGTTAACAGACGAAATTCATCCGATATTCAAAATCGAGAAATTTTCAAAGACTATAGTACTCAGAAATTCTGCGATTTTGATACTTCTTTTTAACCTCAAAATCGTGAAATTTTCGAAAGACTAACGCTCGCAGAAACCCCTAATTTAAATCCCATTAAGACAACGTCATTTGATAGGGTAACTGAAGCAATTGATCCATAACTCAAAATAGTAAATTTATAGCACACCGAAAATCCCAATTTCGTTATTTTTTCAAACACTCAAAATCGTGAAATTTTGAATGGCTAACTATCGCAAAACCCTCTAATTTCGATCCAATTACAACAAAACATAATTTTCTAGGTAACGGAAGAAATTGATTTGAAACAAAAATCGTGAAATTTCAAAGGCTGCACAGGGAAAAATCCCGATTTTGCACACTCGAAATCGTGAATTTTTAAAAGACTAAAACTCACGACATCCCCCGATTTAGATACCATTACAAGAAATCATAATTGGATAGGGTAATGGAAGCAATTGATCCTAAACTCAAAATCGTGAAATTGTCAAAGAGTATATAGCACACCGAAAAATCTCAATTTTACTAATTTTTTAAAACACTTGAAATCGACAAATTTTGAAAGGGTAACACTCATAAAACCCATAATTTTGATACCATTATGAGAAAGCATCATTTGATTGATCAATAGCAGAAATTATCTGAGAAACTTAAAACATTGAAATTTTCAAAGGCTATATACCACACTGAAAAATGCCAATTTTGCTACTTTTTTTAAATACTTGAAATCGTGAATTTTTAAAAGTCTAACACTCACGAAAGCCCCTCGATTTTGATACTATTACAAGAAATCATCATTTGATAGGGTGATGGAATAAATTGATCTGAAATTCAAAATCCTGAAATTTTCAAATGCAGCATATCGAAAAATCCTAATTCTGCTACTTTTTGGAAAAACTTGAAATCGTAAAATTTTGGAATGCGAACACACACAACCCCTCCCCCCCTCCCCCAAATATCAATACCATTACGAGAAAGAATCATTTGATTGGATAACAGAATAAATTCATTCATCCAAAAACTCAAAATCGTGAAAATTTCAAAGGCTACAGCACCGAAAAATCTTTGATTTTGCTACTTTTTTTTAAACACTCGAAATCGTGAAATTTTGAAAGGCTAACACGCACGAAACCCCCAAATTTTGATACTATTACGAGAAAGCACCATTTGATACGGTAACAGAAACTATTAATCCGGAACTCAAAATCGTGAAATTTTCATAAGTTATGGTGTACCGAAAAATCCCAATTACAATAATTTTTTGAAATACTTGAAATCATGAAATATTGAAAACGTAACACTCACGAAACCTCCCTGATTTCAATACCATTGAGAGAAGGCATCATTTGTTTGGTCGACAGAAGAAATTAATTCAAAACACAAAATCGTAAAATTTTCAAAGGCTATAGCACAACGAAAAATCTCGATTTCAATATTTTTTTTTAAACCTTCGAAATCGTGAAAATTTGAAAGTATAACATTCATGAAATACCACAATTTCGATACCATCACAAAAAAAACATCATTTGATTTGGTAATAGAATAAATTAATCTGAAACTCAAAATCGTAAAATTTTCAAGGCTATAGAGTACACCGAAAAATTTTGATTTCGCTACGTTTTTTAAAGACTCAAATTCCTGAAATTATGAAAGGTTAACACTCGCAAAATTCCCCAATTTTGCTCCAATTACAACAAAACATAATTTGGTAGGGTCGAAAGTAATTGATCTGAAACTCAAAATTGTAGCACACCGAAAAATACTTATTTCGCTACTTATTTGAAACACTTGAAATCATAAAAAACTTTAAGATTAACACTCAGGAAACTCACTGATTTCGATACCATTATAAGAAAGCATCATTTGGTAGAGTGACGGAAGTTATTGATCCGGAACTCAAAATCTTGGCACATCGAAAAAACTCAATTTTGGTACTTTTTTAAAAATCTCAAAAACGAGAAATTTTCAAAGAACAACACACACAGAATCCCCCGATTTTGATACCATTATGACAAAATATCATTTGATATAACAATAGAAGCAATTTATCAAAAACTCAAAATCGCTAAATTTTCGAAGATTATAGCACACTGAAAAAACTCAATTTCACTATATTTTTTAAAAACTCATGAATAAGAAATTTTGAAAGACTAACACTCATAATCCCCCCACCCCCCAATTTCGATCCCATTACAACAAAGCATCATTTGACACAGTAATGAAAGCAATTGATCTAAAATCTAAAATCGCAAAAGTTTTAACGAAGTGCGTCGAAAAAACCAAACAAGGGAATTTTGAAAAGCAACAGTCACAACTCCCTCTTAACCCCCCCAGTGGGGTTGGGGGGGGGGGGGGGAATTTTGATACTATTAACAAAACATCATTTGACACGGCAATGGAAATAATTGATCAAAAATCCAAAATCACAAAATTTTCAAAGACCATACTGCACACCGAAATAAACTACGATTTAGCCACGTTTATGAAAAAAAAACTCAAAATCAAATTTTGAAAGGTTATAACTCACCGAAAATATCTTATTTTACCAACAAAAAAAATCGTGAAATTTTGAAGACCCGATGTTACCACCTTTCTTTAAAACTCAAAATCGTAAAATTTTGAAAGACAACTCATCGAAAAACCTTAATTTCGCCACATTTATAAAAAAAATTAAATCGTGAAATTTTGAAAGACTATAATACACCAAAAAAACGATTTTAATTTTTTATTGAAAATTTCAAGATCATGAAATTTTGAAAACATCTCACCAAAGATATTCAGTTTTGCCGCTTTTATGATAATCTAAAAATGTGAAATTTTAAAAAGATATGTACCTCACCAAAAATATCTAATTTCGTCAATTTTATGAAGAAAAAAAAAATCATGAAATTCTGAAATGCTACGGATTTTATGAAAAAACTAAAATTGTGAAATTTTAAAAGGTTATAACACAACAAAACATCGTGATTTTATACTTTTATGAATAACTCAAAATCGTGAAATTTTGAAAAGTTATATATCTCACTGCAAAAACTCAATTTCGTCATTTTTATGAAAAATTCAAAATCGCGAAATTTTGAAAAATTATAAATCACCAAAAATAAATCCAATTTTGTCACTTTTATGAAAAACTTAATTATAAAATTTATAAAAGATACAGCACACCGTAAAAATTCAATTTCACTAATTTTTCGCCACTTAAAAAAATAAAAAACTCAAAATCCTAAAATCTATGAAGGTTGTTGTAACTCCAAAAAAAAAATTATGAAAAAATCAAAATCATAAAATTTTAAAAGATTCTAACTAAAATGCATTTTGGTTGATGAAAGAACAAAAATGGTATTTTTATGAGCCAAATTTTAATTCCTAACAAATTTCTTCCTTAATTGTGTAAATTAAATTTATAGCCTAGCAACCTTAAAAACCTTGACTCTATAACATACGACTACGAGGCAATAATAACAAAAATTGCGTTCCTAATTACGCTATAACATTTTTTTGTTCACCATTTTGATTTACGTTTGGTAGCACGAAATTGTGTAACAATTCGAATTCAAATTTCAATACTTCAATTCCATGCAACCAAACGCTGCCTTAAAAAAAATTCCGTCCCCTGACAAAGCCGAATATCTCCACAATTATCATACAAGAAAATTACAACAGCGATATAAATCGAATTGTAGCAAACACTCTCTCCGGCAAATAGAAAAAACTATGAACAAGAATACGGTAGGACAGTTAAAAAAAAAAATAATATTCATGTTTTTTTAAGGCAATTCGGAGGCATCCGAGTCATCAACCCTTTGTTCATTTCCGACCGTTCGCTTGCTCATGTTTGCCCTTTGCACTAACCGAACCAACGCTTGAACCACTTCCGACATAGGCGGTCGGAACTCAGGCTCCGGCTACCAATAATAATAAGATAAAAATCAGAAAATAAAACACACCAATTTGAAGCAACAATAATGTTTTGAGATGGTGTTTGGTTAATGTTTATGTTCTCAAAAAAAGTCGGAATATAAATAAAAGGATTAATGGCACCTTACCCCCTTTGATTTAACCAAATTGCACTTTATCCCCTGTAGTATTTTCGTAAACGCTTACCCTCCCTATAGTTCAGACTAAAGTGCAATGATTACATTTTTCATTTGTCTTTTATCATTTCACACAATTTTGTTAATTATTTAACTGTTGCACTGAAGCCTAAACCACAAGAGGTGATGTGCAAAATTATTACCGAGAATAAAGTACAATTCAGTCAAACCACAAGAAATAAAGTGCCATTAACCCTAAATGAAAAACGCTTCTCTGACATTCCTAAATATGTTGAATGAATAGAAATAGAAACAGTAAGGGCCCGTTTGGTTGTTTAAAATTATCCTATTTTATGAATTATATTTAGATCAAAATGTCTTATATTTAAAGAAATTACCATATTATCCTCAGAATAATTTACATTCATTTTTTTTCTCTTTCTTTGTAAGTCCAAATAGATTTTTAATCTGGTTATTATCTACTAAATTGAATCGAACTAGTTTATATCAACTAGATGTTGATAAGAATTAAATAATAAATTGCTCAAAAAAATACGATAAAATGAAGAAAAAAAAAATAGATAGAGAACTATATAATAAGAATCCCTTGTACTTACCTGAACACATAGAGCAATGACATCAGCGAACCGGGAGAGGGATTTGACTGGATATAATCCTTTTAGTGCTGGATCGACCATCTTAGAAAGAGCATCAATGTCGTGGAGCTGTGGTGTCGCCCATCGGACCAATGACTGCTCCGATCTCGACCTTGAGCTGCAAAACAAATTTAAGCAGATAGATTCGAGTACTTCAAAAGGGCACCGTTTGGTTTCATGGAATCAGTCTTGGAATTGGAAAATTAAAAACGAAAAGAAATATTACATTTTGATCCCTAAAGTATGGGGTGGGGGTCTGTGTGGGCCCTAAGGTCTGCCAAATTGCACGTTTGGTCCCGCATGTTCCACATTTGTTTCAATCCAGCAAAATTGCAAACGTTGTTAATGACTTTGGATGGAAATGGATTGTGCTAACCACGTGACCTTCCAATGGGAATATTTTCATCACTCTACTAAACCTGAGACGTTTTTCCCTAACAACAATTCGGTTTTCTTTCCCTAATTCTTCAGACAAATCATTGTTAGGAAAATATTAGAAGAAAACAACGGCAATTGTTGAGCACAACTCATTTTCCATCCAAAATCATTACAACGTCTTTTAATTTTGCGAGATTGAAACAAATGTGAAATGATCAGGTAAGAAAACAACGGCAAAGTTAAGGTTCTTAGCAAGGCGACTAACAGATAGAAGATTATAAGCAAATTTAGGAACATAGTAAACAGACTGAAGGGTATATCGGGGGACAAACATGCATCTCCTTGGCAACGAATAGTAAACAGACTATTGAGCACAACCCATTTTCCATCCAAAATCATTACAAAATCTTTTAATTTTGTGAGATTAAAACAAATGTGAAACTCGAAGGACCAAATGTGCAATTTGACAAAAATATAACATCAAAAATATTACTTTCCCTTCATTAGGCACCGTTGGTTTCATGGAATTAGCGTATTAGAATTGGAAAATTAGAAAATCAAAAAATTTAAATGGATTCGTTTTCAATTCCAATTTTGACAACCAAGCACAGCCTTAATGTATCGAATTCATTACCTATCGAAAGGTTTTCGCCCGGTCACAAGCTCCAACATGACAACTCCGAAACTGTACACATCGCTTTTTATAGTGTATTGACCGGACATGGCAACTTCAGGTGCACCATATCCAGATCCTGCATTGTGGTTCAAAGCCTGCATAGTAGCTCGAAAATTTAATGACCCAGAGAAAAAAAAAAAAAAAAGGGAAATATAAAGGTCAATAATATTTTTGGTTAATTGCCTCTTAACTCCCCTGTACTTTGATCTTCTGTCATTTTCCAGCACTTAAAAACCTACACTTTACCAGCTCCTACTGATAATAGAGGGGAAAACTATTTTATTTTATTTTTTGTTATTACTTGACGAAATATGCTTTAAAAAGGTGAAACTAAATTTTCCATGAAATGGACCAAAAAATACCCTTTATTTGAATTTTTATCCTTTTTTTCTGTCCTCATTAAAAAAAGAGAAGAAAAATAGAAGTAAAGAAAGAAAAAGAGCTAAAAAGAGAAATGTTAGTTTTCCCCTTTTCTTCCCTTTGAATATTATATTTAAATTAAAAAAAAAAAAAAGTAAAGGGCAATTAAGTCTATATATTTTTTGAATAAAATGTGATTTTCTCCCTTTAGTCAAGAGTAGAAGGAATTGATGTGTATGTACTTGACAAAATAGGCTAAAAAATGGGACCAACTAAATTTTACATAAAATGGACAAAACTACCCTTTATTTTAATTTACATTTTATCTTGTGTTCTGATAGACCACTTATCAAATACACTTATGTGAGGAATAAGAAGGGGAGTGTGTAAAAGAAATGATGTGTTTAAATTTTTTGAGAAAGTTCTCAACAAGTTGGGGGAAGTTGTTGAAGTTTGTTAGCAAGTTGGGTTGTTAGAGAGTTAGTTAAGAGGAGGGTTCTAGCCTAAATAAATAGGAGATCAGTGGAAGGGGAGAGGAACCGAAATTTTGAGAGTTAATTCAGAGAAACCAGGTTCTCGAATTCCTGGAAGTTTATTTTCTTTCTTCTACTTGTATTTCAGTCCATTTCATAGTTGAATCTGTATTTGTAATTCATTGTTTTGGTGAATACATTTACAGTCTCTTCATTTTATCAATTCATTCTTATTCACGGTTTTTAGTTGCCTTTGATCTATCAAATTGGTAATGAGAGAAATTACTATTCTGGGATAAAAAAAATTTAAAAAATGGCTCAAAAGAAGGTTGAGGCACTGGAGGAGATGATGGATCTGGTTCAGGAGGAATGGCAAAAGAAAATAGAGTCCGTTCGTACTGAAGTTCAGAGAATTGGTGGCTTGGAGAAGACAATCGCTCTTATGATGGAGAAGATCGATCAACTGGTGCGAAGGGAGGACGCAAGTTCTTCATCAAAAATGGTGGAGAAGCAGAAATAGCCAGAAGTTATGGAGTCGCAAACTATGGGAAGTGGAGTTACGACAGAAATGTTTGGGAATAGATCGTTTAGGAGATTGGAATTGTCCATTTTCACTAGGACTGATCTTGATGGATGGGTTTTTCGAGCAGAAAGGCATTTCGCGATGGATCAGATGTGCGATAGGGAGAAATTAGAAGCGATGGCTCTGAGCATGGAAGGAAAAGCCCTTGCATGGTACCAGTATGTAGAAGTTAAGCTTAGATTTCATAACTGGAACAAATTCAAGCTGGCCTTTCTGCATCGATTTCGATCGAGTATGGAGGGGTCTCTTTGATCAAGAATCGCCAACTCCAAGTCTTAATTGTGGTTGATGCTGGTTTGATCGAAGAAGCAAGAGAGGAAGATATAGTAGAGGAAGTTTCTGAGCTGGTAGAAGGTGTTGTAGAACTGTCGATGAGCTCAGTAATGGGTTTCACCGATCCACAAACCATGAAGTTGCGAGGGGAAATTGGGCCACAAACGGTGACGTTGTTCGTAGATTGCGGCACATCACATAACTTCATCTCTAAAGATGTAGCATAACGGTTGAATCTACCAGTAACGGCGACCACGACATACAAAGTGATCATGGGAACAGGAGGAACAGCGAGCGCCGATGGGATTTGCAAAGTGTTGCTGTCTCTTCCTGAAGTTGAGGTAGTGGAAGATTTTCTACCATTGAAATTAGGGAAAGAAGACGTGATTTTGGGAATGCAATGGCTAACGAAATTGGGAGCTATGCAAGTTAATTGGAAGGCATTAACTATGAAATTTACCTTGGGACGAACCACGGTAACATTGAAGGGAGAACCGAAACTATGCAAAATGCAGATTTCGCTCAAAGCGATGATGCGTACTGTACAACACGAAGGGCATGGGTATTTACTAGAACAGGGGTCACTAGCAGCGCGGAACGGGAATGAAAAATAGCTATGGAGGTTCCCCAAGCTTTCGGCAAGCTGTTACAAGGGAATCCAGATGTGGTGAAGGAGCAGAGGGGATTAACCCCTCAACGAGAGCCGGACCATTGCATCATTTTGAAGGATGGGGTTGAACGCTCCATTGTTTATGATCGTGATAAGGTGTTTCTCAGCAAGTTCTGGATGGAGTTGTTCCGTTTACAAGGCACAACGTTGAAACATAGCACCGCCTATCATCCGCAAACGGACGGACAAACTGAGGCGGTCAACCGTGGAATCGAGACCTATTTGCAATGTTTTGATGGTGATAAACCCAAGCAGTGGGTTAAGTGGTTACCTTGGGCGGAGTACTGGTACAATACTTCATTCCATTCGTCCTCTCACACCACTCTGTTCCGAGTTCTCTATAGCCGTGATCCACCACCATTGTTGCGTTTTGAAGTTGGTTCCACTCCCATGTCCGAGGTGGATACTCAACTACAATCGAGGGACTAGATCTTGGAAGAACTCAAATACCACTTGAACCGTTCTCAGAAACACATGAAGGATTATGCAGATAAGAAGAGGCGTGAAGTCGAGTTTGCGGAGGGGGATTGGGTTAATGTGAAACTACAACCTTATCGTCACAAGTCCTTAGCGAGGAGAGCAAATGAGAAGTTATCTCCTAGGTTTTTCGGTCCTTATCAGGTGATATCTCGGGTTGGAGCAGTGGCTTACAAGTTGGACCTGCCTTCCACTACTTCCATTCATCCAATGCTCCATGTTTTGGTATTGAAGAAAGCGGTGGGCAATGCTACCCGAGTATAGCCTCTACCTGCGATCCTTACCGACGGAATGGAGTGGCTTGTGGAACCTGAAGCTGTGGAGGGAATACGTTACAACGCGCAAGGAAAACTAGAAGTGTTGATCAAGTGGAAACACCTCCCAGATTTTGAAGCATCGTGGGAAGAATTTGAGTTTCTGAACACTCAATTTTCTATTTTCGACCTTGAGGACAAGGTGAGAGTCTGGGGGCGGGGACGGGTATTGATAGACCACTTATCAAATACACTTATGTGAGGAATAAGAAGGGGAGTATGTAGAAGAAATGATGTGTAAGTTGTTAGAAAAGGTCATAAACCTTTTCTATTTTCCACCTTGAGGACAAGGTGAGAGTCTGAGGGGGGGGGGGGGGGGGACGGGTATTGATAGACCACTTATCAAATACACTTATGTGAGGAATAAGAAGGGGAGTATGTAGAAGAAATGATGTGTAAGTTGTTAGAAAAGGTCATAATAAGTTGCGGGGAGTTGTTGAAGTTTGTTAGCAAGTTGGGTTGTTAGAGAGTTAGTTAAGAGGAGGGTTCTAGCCTAAATAAATAGGAGATCAGTGGAAGGGGAGAGGCCCCGAAATTCTGAGAGTTAATTGGGATAAACCAGGTTCTCGAATTCCTTGAAGTTTATTTTCTTTCTTCTACTTGTATTTCAGTCCATTTCATAGCTGAATCTGTATTTGTAATTCATTGTTTTGGTGAATACATTTACAGTTTCTCTTCATTTTATCAATTCATTCTTATTCACGGTTTTTAGTTGCCTTTGATCTATCATGTTCATTAAAAAGAAAAAGGGAAGTAGAGATATAATATGTTAGTTTTATCTTTTCTTACCTTCAAATATTAGAGTTAAATTAAAGAGAAACAAAGGGCAATTAATTTATTTTATATTTTTTAAATAAAATGTGGGTTTCTCAAACAGAAGAAAGAGGTGATGTGTAGGTTTTTAAAATATAGGAGTTAAAATGAACAAGTTCAAAGTACAAGGGGGGGTAAAAGGCAATAATCCCTAATCTTAACAATACAAGTTTCCAAATATACCTGATCCGCATCAGGGACGAGGCTTGCCAGTCCGCAGTCCGAAAGGTGAGGATTGAGCTCCATGTCCAGTAAAATATTGCAAGATTTGAATTTTTTGTGAACAACTGAAGGTGAGCAGACTTCATGTAGATACCTGTGTATATTAATTGGTGAGAGTTAAACTCTAGAGACCCCAATAAGCCACTTCCATTAGACCAAATGTATGCAGCTAACTTCTTGGCTGCTCACATGTTAAAGTATAATATTGTAGTTATTTGATATAGGTAACTCTTAAGGCCAAACACTTCCTAATATTCAAATAATAATATTTTATTTTTTATTTTTATATTTTTTTTTGGGGGGGGGGGGGGGGGGGGGGGGTATATACCCAGAAATTTTTCATAAAATCAAAATATCTTTCTATAAAAAATGAAATAGTATAAAAACTATCACACTCCACCCCGAGCCCCACGGCCGAGGCTAAGTGTGATGATATTACTCAACAAAAAACAAATATACCTATATAACAAATATACAACAGACAATCAACATTGATTTTTAAAATTTTACAAACTCAAGATACAATGACTATACATATATAACTATTACATAACAAAACCACAAAAATCCAAACCCCTTATTACCAACAACTTTCCTAACAGCCCCAAAAGCCATACCACCCTCTGACTCTTATCTATTGCCAAATAAGATTGAGCTTTTTTATATAACCCGTGCTTAAAAGTACTAATTTTAATCCAAGACATTAATCTTGAATATCATATACTTAATTCAAATACATGAATTATGAAAAGATATTTTGTTAAGCGTTATTCGGCATTTCGTGTCACAACAAAATCTAAATCAACGGTTGAAAATATCTCCAACCATCCAATAGTCAAAAATGTCTCAAATGTAAAATATGTCCTGATTTATAGATTAGATTTTTATATAATATGGAATTTTAAAATGAAAAAAAATAAGGGTAAATTTGAAGGACCCCAAAATTTAGAGCCTAGCAACCACCTTGGTTGCCTAGCCCCAGGGCTGCACCCCAAAGAAAAGGTATTTTAACCAATTAGTCAAAATGAAGGGTGTTGTAGAGCATGTAAGACACAATCTTTAAATTAAGTCAGAAGTTCACTTATCTATATATTTATTGATTCAGAAGTCCTTTTCAAAAAATAGTTCTATGGATCCTTGTTGTAGTAGTACTTTTATTAGGGGACTAATTGATGTATAGCTTTACTATATGGATTGTTAGATAAAAACCCAAAAACAAAAGGAAAAGAAAAATGAAAAAAACAAGAAAAAGAATGTGTTTGTGCGTGTGGGCGCGAGTTGAGAAGAATGGCCAACACTTAAACAAAAGGAAGAGACACAAGGATGGAATTTAAATATTTTAAACTTACTCGAGTGCACGTGCAGTCCCCAAGGCGATCTTGACACGGCTATTCCATGTTAGAGGCTTGGAATATTCGTCAGACAGGTGCAGGAAATCGTGCAGGGAACCATTTTTAAGGTACTCATAAACTAGCAGGTGTTGTCCATACTCCGAACAATAGCCTACAAGCTCAGTTACATTTGGATGACGTAGCCGAGATATCTCCGACACTATATCCATAAAATCTTCAGTATTGGGAAGAACCGACGAGTTTATTTTCTTTACAGCAAGGACCTAGAAGAAATCATCACAAAAAATATGGAAAGTTTCGTCATGGGGGCATAAACAATTATAGCTCTTCCAACTTTAACTACTCCAGTGACTTGCTAAAAACTTGTAACTGAACATGAACTTTAAAATTCTAGTAGAAAACTTAAAAGAAAGACATGCGTTTGCACCAATTTATAAATGGGGTATTCATACAGATGAATGAGGAAAATTCCCTATAAATAAATGTGTGGATGATGGATAATTGGAAGTGACAATATACTTTATCTTTGTTAAGGATGGTAGCTAATGATAATTGATAGAAATTTGTCCAACCAATTTGTTCATGCATTTTAGTTACCTTTAACATATTAAATTTTTAAGCATCCCCTTGTCGCTATTCTTAATTAGTATACACTTTCAAACGCAAAAGTGATGTGCTCAAAGCTATTTTATGGACATCAAATGAATGAAAAAATAAATAAACTTGACTTCATATTTACATCATATTTTAATGAAAATTAGAATTTCTAACAATGAGAATTGATTAAAAAATACATATAATTTCTTTGTGTCCATATTTACTAAATTTTTAAGATTTGTCATGTTAATGCATTTGTGTTGTATGTGTATGCATCCCTATCCATGTCCTTTGCTTTGTTGCGTTGTGTTCAAAGCTATCATATGGACATCAATTGAATGGGAAAAAATAAAATTTATAAACTCGAGAAGAATATATACCTTTCCATCATCAAATTGAGCCCGATAAACACGCCCAATAGACCCCTCTCCAATAAGGTTATCAACATTAAAGCTCTCTGTAGCCATCTGGAGGTCGGCCACTGAGTATGATGTGGCATCTATTGGAGCAGTGTTGATTTTCTTTGGCACAATGGGCTTCCTTGAGAAATCATCATCATCAAATGATTTATGACGCTCAATGGGGGGAGGTCTGAGACTAAATGAGGCCGATGAATCAAAGGTTTTCATGTCGGTAGAGGATAAATTCTGAATAGACTTCATTTCTACACAAGAAAAGAACAAGGATGCGCACATTCATTAAATACAACTTCAGGCAGTTGAGCAATAAGTGTGAAAGAAAATTGAAAAAAAAAATTGTAGTTCAGAATATCCAGGCAAGTGAATTAAGGTAGCTTTTGGAAGCGAGGAATAGGAGGGTTGGAATTGGAATTAGAGCCGAAACCATGCAAAAAATTAGTAATTTACATGCGTTCATTTCTAATTTCAATTCCATGGCCCAAGCTTGCAATATATGTCTGCGAATTTTCTTCTTCATAATTCCAGATGAAATATTTTTCTATGAGCCTTCAAGAAGTTATCGGGTATACAATTCAGATTAGAGGTTGTAGACTCATCCTCAGATTGATAAATACTTTATCAATAGCATTTTTGGAATATTAGTCTAATTCTCATATAAGATGAATTGCACAAGGAGACTACGGTGTGGGCAAGAAGGGTTTCGCACTGTGACCCGCCGGACCTCTAGCCACCAGTCGCGGGACCTCCAACCGTCGGTTGCTTCATGCATGAATGTAACTAAAAATATGCATGAGTACAGCTGAAAATATATTAAAAAACATTTACAACTTCCATCGCAACTTTCGTTACATTCAGCAGCTTTCGTTATATTCATGCATGAATGTCACTAAAAGACATATGTTAACATGTAACTAAATATGAATGAATGCAACTATACATGAGTGTAACTTAAAAAAATGCATGAATGTAAATAAAAAAATATACTAAAAAAGCGGTTATTGGAGTCCGTCAACCGGTGACTGGAGCTCCGGCAACTAGCGACTGGAGGTCTAGCAACCGGCCTCAATGGATGGCAGCCGACAGCGATGCAAGACCCTAATTAGGAGCATTGACCCGCAAGACTAAAACACAAGCAAAAACATAATGAAAAGATTAGTACTCAACTTAAAACCAAATTAGGTTAAATCATGGATTAGACCTAATAATTGAGCGCATTGACTGATTAACCAAAAATAATAGGCAAGGGCCAAGATCATTTCAAATATTGACTGACCAAATGAAACATGCACTAATACCTTGGACTTCCTGTGAGGCAAGAGGGGTGAAGTGTTGACTTTCCAGTTTTTCTATATCTGTAGCTGACCTTCTGGATCTTCTTCTCATGACAAAGAAGGCTACTATTGCTCCAACAACTAGAATAGATATCACGATACCTGCCACACCGCCACCCCCAATACCCGATTTACTGCTGCTTCCGCCACTACTACCACCATCAGATGGGCTGTTATTGCCACCTGATCTATGGTTTCTATTGGGTCTGTTGGCCGGAGGTGTGCCAGGAGGAGGTGGGGGTGCAGGACCAGAGCTCCATGAGTTACCACCTCTCCTGTTTTGAGAATTAACATATCTCAGTAATTCAAATTGAAAAGAAGTATCCCAAACATTAAAATAAAAGCATTACTAACAAATTGAAGACAGTATGAAATGCTTACTGCAAATTTATGTTTTGCAACTGTGCAGGTATCCAACCAGTAAACTGGTTATTCTCAACATTCCTAAAAACAAAAATAAGTGATCCGTGTAAACAGCTGGATGAGATTTGCCTTTGGGGAAAAAGAAGAAAAAGGTAGGGATTTCATGCTGTTTTAATAGATTGTGCATGTGACTCACAAATTATCGAGGGGAAGATTGGCCAGGACATCAATGGTTCCTGTAAACTGGTTATTTTGCAAATACCTGACCAATCACAGAAATGTTATGTAACCAAGGATGGATCAAAAACAAGAAAAGATATTTCATCGCAAAAACAAAAGGCTAGATGTACTTACATGGTTGTCATACTTGAAAGCGAGCTCATAGATTCAGGAAGATTATTCGTAAAAGCATTAAAAGATACGTCCCTGATGGATGGAAATATATAAATACAAGGGGCGTTTCACCCAAAAAAAAAGTACCATCAGTCTTACAATTACTGGCACTAATTCAATACTGACCAATGTCTCCAAAAAGTTTAAGAAAAAATATATAAAGCTAATAATTCCATATGATCAGAAAAGTACCAATAATCTTACAAAATTAGCTACGTAGTACTTTTAATGTTTAAATCAAAGTGTACAATATACTGCATTTCCAAGAAAAAAAATTCTTCTTCGTCTTCTTTTAGAAGAAAAAAGGAAGAAGAAGAAGATAAAGAAAATAAAAAGCATGAAGAAGACAGATTAGCATCTAAATTTTGTTATGAACGTTATAATAACTAATGCTTCACAAGTTGGGAAATAAAAAGATTGTTTTCCATCCCTGAGAGAAAAATCGTGAAAACTGCGCACTTAACTCCTTGGCTATGACAAGGTGTGCAATAAGAAGTAGATGACTCGAGAAAGACAAGGAACAGAAATAAATCTCACATTGTGGAGAGGTCTGCAAGCTTCGAAAACGCATCAGGCAGTTGGTTCTGAAGATTATTATGGCTGGCATTTCTAGAAATGGAGAAAACAAATTAAAAAATAGGCAAATGGTTGAGTTAGAACATCCAGACAACCTTGGAAACATAATTTAAACTTAGGCATTTGTGATTAGACTAACAAGTATCTAAGACTAGTCATCAGTGATATGGAATAAGGAAGGGCCCCATTGAATCCATTTCCCGCAAGATTCCTGCATTGTAAAGGGGAAAAAGCAAAAGACTAAGAAAATGACAAAAAAAGGAGTGTAAAATAAAATAGCAGGGAAGATGTCTGAAATTATTCATACAATCTCTGCAAGTTTGGAGGAAGCTGATATGGTATCTGACTCCCAAGATTATTATTGCTTATATCACTGCAGAATCACATGAAATCACCAGATTAAGATAATTGCAAATAGAGAAGATCAAAACAACACATTGCCCAAGCCAATGATCTTACTAGTTGGTCACAGACGTCAAATGATCAAGCTGGAAGCCCACAGAACCAGAAAGACCAAGATTTGATAATTTGCTGAAAGGGAAAAGGAAAAAGAAAGTAACAGCAGTTAGTAGACAAGAGAAGAGAGGAGACGCATAGTGGATGTCTAAATACAATAAGCATGAAATCCATGAAAGGTAAAAAAAAAAAAAATCACATTTCTGTTACTCTTGAGCCGGAGCAGGTAATGCCAGTCCAGGACTCTCCACAGGGATCACCACCACTTGAGCTCCATTTACTTAGCTGTTGCGGTGAATTCAAAGTACCGAACATGCCCTGCAAAACCGATGCTGAACACCAACAAATCACAAGTAAGAAAGAATACAGATTGATTTTGTTTGTAGAGTTTTGAACAAGTCCAGACAGTAAATCAATTCTCAATGCTGCATGTTTAAGTTGGCTGCAGCAGGAGGAGGTAAAATACAGTTGCAATAGTCACAAGGATGGAACCTTAACCCCTTGCATACTAGTATGCAGTGTTACTACTCTAGTATGATACTATATGAGAAGTTAAACAACAAATTTCCCATCAAATTCTGCCATAGTTTAAAATAATCATTATAAGAAAATTGCAACTAGAGTATAGGCTGTTCATTCATGATGGCTTATGGCATAGCAAGACCCAGTGGATCGTGGAAGTAACTCGAACTTCACGGATGTGTACCATCTGAAATGAAGGGGCTACAGTGTCATTGTCGATCTTCTCCTTTTGTTTATAATTAAATTGTAGAATATGAGATTAATTTGTAATTCCTTAAAATGTTTGATCCGAAATGCCATTTCAAAAGACATACTTTGGGAAGGAAAATAAAATTCATGAGATTCACATTACACAATGTATAATGCAACACCAATGCCGGATATAAACAAATAATACCATCCATTATAATTGATTGAGTAAATATCTCATTATTCCATCTAACTAAGGTCGTGCAAGCATTAGACATAAATTATATAACCATGAAAAACTAAGGGGAATATTTTCACATAAGTTAGACAAAATGCAGGAAATATACACAGAATACAGCTGTTATTCAGTACAAAAGGGAAAAAAGTGAGAAAGGAAAGGCCATTCCAGTGCTACCCAAACCAACAAGCAACTAATTTTGATCCCCTCAGCTCCTATATCACATAATGGATGGGTGATTGTAGAAGTATATAGAACATATTTATTCAACGTTCTTGTAAGAATAAGAATTAGGGTATTAACTTTAAACATCTATGAAGTTAGTCCCTTGTTTAACAAGGTCACCATAATCCCTGCCCAGGCAAAAGAGACCGTCTCTCTTAGGACCATTCTGCAACCCCTATAGTTGAGTTCAACTCTTAACCCATAACGTCTTCGTAAATAGAGACATTCACACCCTTGAATGGGTATAAAAGAAGACACCATTAAACTAATCCATGTATCGCTGGATTCTTGCACACAATCACACTCGTGGTCCCTATGATTCAGCTTATAGATTATTTCAGAATAATTTCAAGAAAATTATCGGCAACCTATTGAAGGACACTCTCCTAATCGAATACAACGAGAACTAAATAGCAGACCTCTCAAAATGTTGGGTTTATCCAACATCGGATGTGGAAGGGTGATCAAGTTATAAGTATGAGGGAAACCATCACCTCATGAAGTAGCTTTTTGGTTGAGAGAGGTCCAAGCCACCCTTGATATCAGAGCTCAGGTTACAACATCTCTGACTCAATAACCACATAGGGAGAGAGACCGGTCGAGTGTTAGCCGACCAAAGGCCCGATGTATGAGGGGGAGATTGTTGAGTTTATCACACATCGGATGTAGAGGGGGTTGGTAGTCAAGTTATAATGTGAGAAAAAACCTTACATCATAAGCTAGTTTTTTGGATTGAGAGAGATCTAAGACCACCCCTACACAAAAGTATTAGAAGAATCAAGCAGTATGCAATCTGTTGAATATTCAACTAATTCAAATAAGCTTCAACATGCTAATTCATCGTCAAGAGAATAAGCCCTAAAAGAAAAATTATATGCCAACACTTGGAAGACAGTGATCATTATTCTTCTTGATAGTCTTACCTTATTAGTTATACACAATTTCTTTCCTTTTTGGGTATAAGCGAAACCATACATTTTATCTCCCCAAAAAAATACTAAACTAAAATTTCCTTTAATAACGCGAACGAAAGAGGAAAGAAAACACTTCATTGATATTTCCATTAAATCGACGAGAAATTCAGATTACTTCATCGAACAATAAAAACTACTTTCCATCACTAATTTCGTCTAAATTTTCAGCTAATAGAATCAAACGATGAAGAAAAAATTGCACACACACTCAGACACACAGAGAAGCGCGTAGAACGGATGAAAATGTCGAGTAGCGCATACCGTCCGCCGGATCTGTGTCGGCATTGCCGGAGTTCGGACCACACACCAGAATGCCGATGAGCAACACCACCACCACACCTACCACTTCCTCCTCCCTCATCTTTCCCGAACTTCTCTCTCTCTCTCTCCAAAATTCTTCCCAGCTGTGGACCAAATCAGGAACTACTTCCCTGCGTTTTCTTCATTTTCAATTCAACATCAATAAAATATATAATAATTATATATACATAATTATCTATATATAATCCTACTACTGATTATATACTTTATATTCCTCAAACAGTATGAGTACTCTTTCCAAGTAAAGCTGGCAGGCACGATCTGCAAGAAGAATCCAAAGCCACATAAAATAAATAAAAATAAACAAAAAAAAAAATCCATAATTACACAAGATTAAACTATACCTTACATTTGAGTAAGATTCACAGAGAATAGAATGTCAAAAAGTGAAAATTTAATGGAATTGAAGAAGAAGAAGAAGAAGGAGAAGAAATCAAAGAACTGTAGCTTTCATGGCGCGATGATTGCTCATTGTGAAGATGAAAAAGTTTCACTTGAGAGAGAGAGAGAAGAACGTCACGAGAGACCCGTTAAAGGAGGAGCACTTGTATGTATACGTTGCATAACATCACCGAGTCTTTTTGATCATTTCAAAATTTTATCCGTGTATTTCTTTTTAAACAAAAATAAAAAAAAATAAAAATCGCCCAAAAATCTAATTCCATAAAAATTTCACTTTTATAGAATATTGTAATAATATATTTTTTATATATGAGATAGTCCTTAAAAAATTATTTTTAAAATCTTGATATCTCTCAAAAAATTGAGAACAAAAATATAAAATTAGAGAATATAAAATTGAAAAATGAAACTGAAAATTGAGAATAAAAAATAAAAATTAAAAATAAAAACAGAAAATTGAAAACATAAACTGAAAATTGAGACCAAAAACAGAAATTTAGAGAACAGGAAATTGAGAACGAAAATTGAAAATTGAGAACAATAACTGAATATTAAGAACAAAAACAAAAAATTAAGAACAAAAACAAAAAATTGAGAATATAAACTGAAAATTGAGAACAAAAACAAAAAATTAGAGAACGAAAAATTGAGAACGGAAACTGAAAATTGCGAACAGAAATAGAAATTAGATAATAGAAACTAAAAATTGAGAGCATAAATTTAAAATTAAATGGAATAGTGAAATATAATAAAATGAGAGAAATAATGAAATATAATAAAATTTTGTAATAAGTGAATAATATCAATTTTATTATATTTTATTCAATTCCTTCACTCATTTCATACCAACCAAATAAGATAATAGAATAATAATTTCATAAGACCATAATGAAAATTTTACTATATTTCATTATTCTATTCTTTCCCTCATTCCATACCAACCAAACAAAAAAATAGAATAATTATTCTATTGACAATTTCATTCCATTTCTTTTTTCATTCCATTATTTATTTTATTCCATTCCACCTTCATTCCATTTCGTCCAACTAAACAAGCTATTAACACTTCAAATTTAAGTATTATCAAACAGACGACCCAAATTCCATGACGGGTAAATTTGCAGAAATCACGTATTAGAGATGGTCAAATTTTTAAGTTTAATGATTAAATAACTCAAAACTAAATAAAAATAATAATTATAAAAAATAAAAAATTTAAAATTTAAAATTTAATTCTAATATTAGAAGTTTTCAAAAGAGAATCACTTTGATTGTTGGCACTCTTGAATGTTAATTTGTGGTAGTTGAGAACTTAATATTGAGTTTTTTGTGCTTTGACCCCTGATGTTTCAGAAAACTTTTGTTTTGGTCCCTATACTTTTAATTTGAACACATGATACTCTAAGTATCCAAACCGTTAGGTCAATCCAAATTTATAATTCCCTCATTTTTACGACAAGAAACAATTATGTATCAAACGTGAAATCACCCACGTGGTGAATTTCGTTATAAAAAAATTTCAAAAAGACTGATTTCATACAATTTGGATATTTTGAGGCTTAATGTGCTTAAATTGAAAACAATAGAGACTAAAATGAAATTTCTTTAAAACTTTAGGGGTGAAAAGTGCAAAAACATGTATTATATAATTATATTATATTACTGTGTAGTACATGGTAGACACATCTTTGAGTTGATACCAACACAAATTCTATAAAATTCAAAAAGTGGCCCTCCCTCACATTATTTAAAATTAGGTAAAGATCATTCCTTTAAGAAATGGGTTTATTTTTTTTATTTTTTTTTAAATAATTAATAATTATTATTGGACAAAAAAATGATAAATAATACTCTCCATGAATCTTGTTCAAAAACTCATTGTTCTTGATCATGAAGTGAAAAATAAAAGGATTTATTTTTTTTTTAACAGTTCACAAAAATAAAATTCTATCTCATGCATTACACGTGTTATAATAATTTTTTCAAAAGTCAAAAGTTACTGTTGAAAGTCACACAAAAAAAATTATATAAAAAATTATAATAATACTTATATATTACAATAATTTTTGAGTTCTGAAAAAATTATTATAGCGCGTGGACTGTATAGACTGAAATTTTAATTTCGTGAACTGTTTATCAAAATTAAAAAATAAATGCTTATTTTTTACTCTTAAATAAATTAATTAATTAACTTTTTTAGGAGATAAAAATCCCTAAACCATTAGCTACAAACCCCGTTTGATTCCTTTATATATACAAAAGGAGAGCATAAAAATGATGGGGATGATAATGACAATTTAAATAATTAAATATAAAAGGAATCACAATTATATGTGCCGTGTTTGGTAGGGAAGGGTAATTAAATAATTATTTCACCCTTTTTTATGCTTTAGGGTAAAAAAAAATATAGGGAGACTTTTTGAGAAGTCGGCATATTCAAAAAATAATTTTTTAAGAATTATTTCATGTGTAAAAAAGTTACTATTACAAAATTCTATAAAGTGGTGTTTTTATGAGATATGACTTTTAGAAAAATTTCCTAAAAATATATATACGCTTGTTTCTAAAAGATGGGGGTGTGTCTATGCAAAGTTTAAAATTTGTCCTCTCGAATTTCACATTTATTTTAATCTCGCAAAATTAAAAAACATATTAATAATTTTAAATGAAAAATAAATTGTGCTTATTACGTGGTCTTTTAATAAAGATATTTTTGTCATTTCATCACTTAACTAAACCCAAAGCGTTGTTCACTAATCTTTGTTAATAAAATATTAGAGAAAAACATGTAGATTTAGTAGAGTGATAAAATGATAAAAATATCTTCATCAGAAGGTCATTTGCTGAATTCAAGATGCGTTAGTCTGGTTGACAAGGAGAGGTGTCTCTTTCCTTGTCAAATAGGGTTTGACTCTCAGGATTATTGAATTTAATTCTGAATGTTCTAGGCCGATGTGGGAGAGTATGTCCTTAAGATCGTCCGGAGAGATGATTAGTCAAGGTATCGGTAGACTAACCCGAACACACTTTATGATAAAAAATAAAAAAAAATCGTGTGCTGACTAGGGATGGTCATGGGCTCGGAGGCCCGCCCAGCCCGACCCTATTTTTTTAGGGCTTGGGCTTGGTGTTTGAGCCCATGGGCCGAGTTAGGCCATAAAGACTAAGACCCATTCATTTTTAGGGCCGAGCTAGGGCTTGATTATTTTTGTTTAGGGCCAGCCCAGCCCGGCCCGAACTTTTTTAAAATATAAAAAATAAAAATAAATATATATATATATATAGAGAGAGAGAGAGAGAGAGTTGAGGGGCTATTTTGTAATTTTCGATTTCAGTTAGATAATTTAGCAAACCCTAGTTTTATTTATCTTCATAGAGAGTTGAGGGGTCATTTTGTAATTTTAGTATTTAATTTTTAAATTTAAAAAAAATAATTATAAGATCGGACCGGGCCTGGGCTTAATTTTTTTTTGTATGGTTAGGTTTGGGTATGAAATTAAGACCCGATCATAGGGGCGGGTCGGGTTAGGGCCTAATATTTTTGTATAATATACCCTAGTCAAAATCTGGCCCAAGCCCTACCCGACCCATGACCATCCCTAGTGCTGACCATAATTTATTTTTCGTCCAAAATTATTTATAAAGTTTTTAATTTCATATTAATGGGAGGCAACGAAGATAAATAAAATTAAATAAAATAAATAGACAAATAAACCACTTAAAAAAAAAAAAGTAAAAGCCAAAGAGCAAGTCACCGCGTGAGGTCACGATCTCATGCTGTAATATGGCTGGTTTGCTCCGCGTGTCGGTGCCACGTGTAAGGTTGTGTTGACTCCTTCCACCACCACCACCCGATTTGATGTAGACAAAAAATATTTATTACCACAATTTTTTTCCTTTTTTCTAACTGTATTAATATTTAATAAAATATTTAAATAAAAAAATATAATTTTTAAAATTATTTTAATAAGAATAATATAATAATTTTAAAATTATTTATAATTAGAATTATACAAAAAAAAAAAAAAAAAGGAAGTACAATAATTCACTTGCCTAATTTATGTTCTCATATTCCTCAAAAATAAGTTAAATGTTTTATTGTTATCACTGTAATTTTAAATTGCCTATAATAATTTTTCATTCGTTTTCTTTCAATTTTCTTCCAAAATTTCAAGAATAAAGTTTTACTTAGTGACGAAATCAGGAATTGGTACCACCGTAATTTAGTAAAATGGTCATCACAGTCTTCCACTCCTTACTCTGACTAAGCCTGCACAAACTCTTGCACCTGAGATGTGGTTCCTGGTGAAGAAAATAAATATATCAGGCGAAAATAATTAAAAGCTCAATGTATATGACATTGGACGTACTTTTCTCATACCAATCAGGAGTATTTATAATTCTTCATTGTGTGAAAAAAAATTGAGAGAGAAAACATGCAATCGCGAATTTATTTTGAGGTGCACACCCATGACGTGTTTAGATTTTTAGGTGTGATCAACATGATTTCTCTCAACGAACAATCTAACTGAGTAGAATTACCAGTCTCGAGCGCTCGTGGGTTTGAACCTTACACAGACCCTCAATACTGTGCGTTCATGGGATTGACCCGCTCACAGACCTATATCGTAGGTTTGAACTCAATTGATATGGACATTCTGGGCCAATAAAGGAACTTGGGGCAGGCAAGATCAGATATCGAGATTGAAAATCTTTATTTCCAAATCGAGGGTCTCTTTTTCTGATGCAACATATGATCTCATCACGATCTCACTCTAGGCCCAACCTATCGAAAGCTCATAATAACAGACCCAAGACCAAATTCACCATCATCACTTAGAAAATTGTGTAGTTTTCTTCCTATTTCATTTTTTCTCTCGTGACAAATAAATAATTTGGGTCTAATTTAAAGGTTTTTATAAATTGAGGGGACTAGTAGCAATAGCATGAACTAATGAGTTTTGATTTTGGACTACTTGGTGCCCAAATAACGGATAGAATATTCCCACCAATGTCAATAATAAAAACCCTCCACTACCATCACCAAATAAAGAAACTACATAATTAGCCCTAAATATTTAGATTATTGCCAAATTAGTCCTTGAAGTTTTTATTCACGATAAACTTCCGATGCCATTCCAAATTAGTCCAATATTCCGATTTTACCCTCCTATCTCGGACTCTCCACCCCTGTCGAACCACCACCCTCCACAATCACAATTTCACAGTAAACCATAATTAGACTCAAATCATCATCAGGTCAGTCCATACACACTGATCTAAACAAAACAATCACACCATTTTTTAGTGATTATTTTGAATATCATAGATACGAATAAGAAAAATTATGAATTTACGATGAATTATCATGTGAAAATGGAGTATTCGTTGACTAAGTACAGGATAGTCAATGTAGATTTTATGAGAAATTATGTGGTAGACAGGATAATAAAAGTGGAGGGAAGTGATATAAGGATAAAATCAAAATTAAAACATAAAAATAAATAATTGAGGGTCTAAACACAAGGAATGATGATTTAGAGATTTAATTGGATAAATTAAAAACTTTGTGAGGCTAATTAAACAATACCCTAAACTTCGAGGACCATTTTGAAAACTTCTCAAAAATAGATACTGCTACTCCCAATTTGGGTAACGGCAAAACCACCACCACAAAAGGACGGCAAAAAAGCTTCGTCCACCGTCGTTCTTCGTTTCCACTTTGCTCTGCCCTACTCCCCAAATTGAATTTTCCGGTAATCGTGTACTGGAAAATCTGTATGTTTGAGTTCAAGATGAGCTGAAACGGAGCTCAATTTGATTTCGCTCGGCTTGATTTTGATTTCATTCGAGGTAATTAAGCTCATAATCTTTTGCTCGTGTGTGTGATTTGATTGAATTGTATAGATTATTGCGTAGAAGCTTGAAATTCGAAGTTGAACTGATTAGAATCTGGTTTATTGGTTCTTCATTTGTGTTGAAATCGTCATCTCTTAAGATAGAGCTGAGTTTGTCTAGCTGCTGCTTGTATCAGTTCACCAGGATAATCCGAAATTGTTTCGCAAGAGATTTTGAATTTGGAGATTTTTCAATCTTTTAATTTTTTTCCTCTTCTGGATCTATAGTTCGGTTGAATTTCATTGAAAGCCCTCTTTTATAGTGTATGAATCCTTTATCGAAGTTTCGGATTAAGCTGTTCAGGTTCTGTTATATTGGTATATGGAGAAGTTTATGTGTCTCCATGCAATGTGTTTGATGAATTTCCACAATGAATTGAATTGCAGCATGAGAAAACAAAGAATTTTCTGAGCCCCACCCATTAGTTGAATGAATGCTTGTCAATTCTCGATTTTCTTTTCATATATATAGTTTCATATATTGACATTTTTGGTAAATTTGTTAATTGCAGGAGCACTACTGTTTGAGTTGTTGAATTCAGTTTCCCCACAGAATTTGAATTGATTATTATTGTTTGGCAAAATGTCCCATTTTGGACATGTTTCCGCCGTTAACTTGAGTGGGCAAACTAAATTATGCAGTTTCCATATGGCTATGGGGCATAAAGATGCATTATCATTTCGTCATAGTGATTCTATGTGTTATGGATTGAGATTCCCAGCTGTAAATTCCGTGATCACAAGACGAAGGAAGGATGCATACCCTTTGAAGGTTCGCGTGTTTATAAATTCTTCATAAATGTTACTTCCCGTTTGGTTTATAACTCGAGAACAATTACCCAAAAAATTTGTAAATAATTTTCAAAAACAAATTTCAAAAATTGTGAAAACTTGTTTGGTTTGGCATTATTTTTGAAAATAAAATCTTTGCCTATAACGTGTTAAAAATTGGAGTAAACGCAATTCAATGTGTTTGATTTAAAACTTGTTTGCGTGAGAGAGAAAAGAGAGAGAATAAATGTGAGGAAAGAGAGAAAAAGTTGAAAATTTAATTTTTAAAAATAATGAAAAATGTAATTTCAAATAAAGATGATGATGGATTGAGAATTGTGAAAATTGTTCTGTAAAATTGTTTTCGAGTTGTGTTATAAAATGAAAACTAAAAGTGAACTTCTCGTTTTTGAAAACAGAGAGTATGCATTAGAGTTTCAAAACAAACAGGCCCTACATTTTCAGGAATTCTCATGAATTTACTAAATTAAATTAGTTATCTGTTTATCATTTAGGTTGTTTGCATGGATTATCAGAGACCAGAGCTCGATAATACTGTAAATTTCTTAGAAGCTGCTTACCTATCTTCATCTTTCCGCACATCTCCCCGTCCATCAAGACCATTGGAGGTTGTAATTGCCGGTGCAGGTAAAAAAAACTTAATACGCTTCTAGATGTTTTTTCTTCTCACTTCTCTTTTTTTCCTTCAAAATATCATAATTATATAATATAAGTTACTAAATCCATGACTCTTTCATCATAAACATCATTCTCAAATTGAGATTGACTCGTTTAGCTGCTTTTGAACATAACTATGATGCACTCATTAAATTATTTGTTTTCATGCATTTAGCATTTCATCTAAATGATAATCTAATAACTAGAGAGAATCAAAGGAAAGAGAAAAAGGAGACTAGGGTTTATTATTGCAAATACTCAATGCAAATTTACAATGAAAATACCTAAAAAAGATAGCTTTTATATAGGCTTGCAAACAAAGAGGATAAAAACTATGCTTCCCTTAATACTAAACAAATATATTAACTCTAACACATAGGAATAAAATATTTATTTGTGATGACCATTCTTTAACTTATCTCCTACGTGCAGGTTTGGCCGGTTTATCTACAGCAAAGTATTTGGCAGATGCAGGTCATAAACCTATATTGTTGGAAGCAAGGGATGTTCTTGGAGGAAAGGTTAACGGGATTCTTTAAACTTTGTCCCTTCTTTCTTTTTCTTTTATCTATAGTTCATAATCAGGGCAAAATTATCATTTTTGATTTCTCTTATTATAGGTTGCTGCTTGGAAAGATGATGATGGGGATTGGTACGAGACTGGCTTGCATATTTTTTGTAGGTTATTTATTTATATATTTTTTTCATAATTATGTTTACCAAATTCTATTATTGAATATTATACGTTTAACGATTTGAGGAACTAATTGTTTTTTTATTTTTGTGAAGTTGGGGCTTATCCAAATGTGCAGAACCTGTTTGGAGAACTAGGCATTAACGATAGATTGCAGTGGAAAGAGCACTCGATGATATTTGCAATGCCAAGCAAGCCAGGAGAGTTCAGCCGATTTGATTTTCCCGAGGTTCTACCTGCACCATTAAATGGTAAAAACACCGTGTTTCAACTGTCATAAGAATCAAAATTAGGGAATTATTGTGTGTTGGGAGAGAGAGAGAGAGTGATGTGGACTATTACAATGGTAAACTATGTACAACAATTGATATAAGAACCAAAACTTGTCAACTGTCTGTATGTGTGTGTGTGTGTGAGAGAGAGAGAGAGAGAGAGATTAAATTTACTAGGCCCGTTGGTCGCGTGAGTCATTGAGTCGTTACAGTATTCGTGGGTTGTGGCTTGGATCTCCATTTTGGGGGGGGTGGGTGGGTGTAAAACTACCATTATAGTTCACCATTTTTCATATCTAACTAGACATTTTCTTTCATCTAATTTTTTGTTTTTGTGTTTCATATATATATATATGTTTTTTTGGCAGGGATATGGGCTATCTTAAGGAACAACGAAATGCTAACTTGGCCTGAAAAAGTCAAGTTTGCGATTGGGCTCTTACCAGCAATACTTGGTGGACAAGCCTATGTTGAGGCTCAAGACGGTTTAACTGTTAAGGAGTGGATGAGAAAGCAGGTATATGCAAATTAGGTGGCATTTATTTTTTAGTATTTCTACTCTCAACAGAAACAGAAATCAAGGAATAAATCTGTTCTGTTCCCATAATTTTGTTCTAAAATTCTTTAATTTTTATCCCTGCTTCATTTCAGGGCATACCCGATCGAGTAACAAATGAAGTATTTATTGCCATGTCAAAGGCATTGAATTTCATTAACCCTGATGAACTATCAATGCAGTGTATTTTGATTGCATTGAACCGATTCCTTCAGGTAAGTTCTTCTTCATTTTCTTCTTTGCTTAAGGCCTGTTTGGTTGGATGGAATTAGATATCATATAAGAGATAGTAAAATGTGTTATTCTTTTACATGAAAACTAGCAAATGAAAATCATTAGATATAAATTGACAGGAAAAGCACGGTTCGAAGATGGCTTTTTTAGATGGTAACCCTCCAGAGAGACTATGTATGCCTATCGTTGATCATATTGAATCTCTAGGTGGTGAAGTACGACTTGATTCACGAATCCAAAAGATCGATCTCGACAAAGATGGTACTGTGAAGAGTTTAATACTAAACAATGGGAATGTAGTTAAAGGAGATGCATATGTAATTGCTGCTCCAGGTATGACCTTTAGGGTGCATTTGGGTGAGTTATTTGAAGAAGGAATTCGATTAAAAAAGGCGATTTGTAAAATTTTAAAACAGGAACCTCATCCAAACACACCTTTTCTAAATCAAATTCTCCTTCAAATACCTCTCCCAAATGCAGTTTTGTATCCTTATTTATATAATCACTCATATTCTCGTTCATTCTTTCTAGTGACTGATTTTTCTCTTTTTTATTTTTAAATTCAATCAGTTGATATCCTCAAGCTTCTTTTGCCCGGTGACTGGGAGCAGATACCATACTTCCGGAAATTAGAGAAATTAGTTGGGGTTCCTGTTATAAATGTTCATATATGGTTAGTTGTGGATTCTTTTGATGTTTTTTCTTTCTCATCCTCCCCTTTTCCGCCTCATTCCTAAGTGCTTGTCGGTCTTTCTATGTGAAAAGGTAGAATTTATGTGCCCTAATTTTGAATCACAAATACTAATAGATTGATATATATTATACATATATACAATTGCAGGTTTGACAGGAAACTGAAGAACACATATGATCATCTACTCTTCAGCAGGTCTAATTGAAACTTTCAATTTTTTTATTTAACTTTTGTTTTTATTTAATATTTTTTCTCTTTATTTTAGAAAATTTCAATATTTACATTATTTTTATTTTCGTGCAGAAGTCCCCTCCTCAGCGTATATGCTGACATGTCCGTAACATGTAAGGTATCATTTCTTACCATATTGCCCTCATGAAAAATAGTATTCAACTTCAAGTTTTTAGAACAAATTTCTGAGAACAAATCAGAATCGTATTTTCTTCATTCCCTGATTTCTGATTTCGTTCCAACTTTTTTGGGGTAAAAAAACTGAAACAGCACTGATGTCTTCTACAAAATCTCAATATTTAAATTTGTTAGCTATATATACGCACACACATGTATATTTTTTTAATGCAGGAATATTATGATCCGAATCGATCTATGCTGGAACTGGTTTTTGCTCCTGCAGAAGAATGGGTCTCAAGAAGTGACTCGGAAATTATTGATGCCACAATGAAGGAACTATCAAAGCTCTTCCCTGACGAAATTTCAGCTGATCAAAGCAAAGCCAAAATATTGAAGTACCATGTCGTTAAAACCCCAAGGTCAGACATAAATTCATATTCACTAGCAAGAACGCTAACTTTTCCATAAATCTGTTTCTGTTACAAGATTACCCATTTTGTGTGTAAGGTAAAGGGGGGGTGGGGTGGGGGGGGGGGGGGACGCAAACAGAATCACTAAACAAACGCTAGCAGCAGGTCGATTTTTTTCAAGAACACATATATACATATTTCCTGTGATCTTAAATTCCAATCTTGTTCAATGTCAGATCTGTATACAAAACTGTACCGGGGTGCGAGCCTTGTCGTCCACTGCAAAGATCTCCCATAGAAGGATTTTATTTGGCTGGTGACTACACAAAACAAAAGTATTTGGCTTCAATGGAAGGTGCTGTTCTCTCAGGAAAACTATGTGCACAAGCTATTGTACAGGTAAAATCTCTTTCACCCTTAAAAAATACCGATCTTAGAAGATATAAAAGATACACACGCATATCTAGATATATTGTTGGGTTAGGCGATAAAAATATGAAAATAGAGAATATGCAGAAGCGGAGAAAAATGACAAATACAAAAGTGACACAAGAAATAACGTGGTTCGGCATAACTTGCCTACCTCCATGGACGAAGAACAACGAATGGTTTCACTAATATGAAGAAAATTACACAAAAGGCGATAAGTTCTTGAACTCAAGAACTAACAATAAAATTTCCTAAAAAATCTCTCTCAACAAATACACTCTCTTTGGGTATGGATAGACAAAATTCTACTATAGAATTTCCAATACACCAATGAAACGTTTTTCACTCTTCTACTTTTGAAAGGCAGAACCTCTGCCATTTTATAGGCAGAGGCAGAGACGATGAGAGAAAGCATTGTTTCCTCCATTTTCAATTGAACAAAGGTGGCCACCAACTCACCAAAAGAAAGCTAGTTTCTTTTTCCATCCTCCTTTTACAATTTCACAATAAACATGTGAAGAACAAAAAAACCATCAAAGTTGATTAAAATTAAAGGATATAGGGAAAGAAGAAAATTATATTGATAATTTCTGTACATACAGAATGAGCCTTATTCTCCTAATTATATAGCCGCAGGAGCAGGCTAAATTAGGAAGAATATTATTGAAATAAATGGGCTTAATAAAGCCCTACAATAAAGATACCAAAAATATAAATTAACGCCTAAATATAATATTTCAACACTCCCCCTCAAGCTGGGGCAAAAATGTTGATGAGCCCTAGCTTGCTAATAGCTGACTGAAGGAGAGATGGTCCTGTAGACTTGGTGAACATATCAGCAGCCTGTTCTGAAGATGGGACGAAGGCTGGTGTGATGACTCCCGATTGGACTTTTTCACGAATGAAGTGGATATCCACCTCAATGTGTTTCGTTCTCTCATGAAGAACTGAATATGAGGATAACATTATGGCAGACTTGTTGTCACAGAACAACTTAGATGAGTTTCCAACGGGAAGTCCTAACTCAGTCAAAAGGGAACGAAGCCAAAGGAGTTCACATGTTCCTTGAGCCATAGCGCGATACTCAGCTTCGGCAGAAGATCGGGAAACGACGGATTGCTTCTTACTTTTCCACGAGATTAGGTGTCTTCCGTTAAAGGTGCACAGACCAGAGGTCGAACGTCTATCGTCCTTCGATCCTGCATAGTCAGCATCTGTAAAGCAAGAGAGTCCCTCCTGTATCCCTGACATATAGAAGAGACCCAGACCGGGGCATGTTTTGAGGTACCGAAGGATATGGTAGACAGCATCCATGTGTGATGTACGTGGTGAGTGCATAAATTGGCTCACAACACTGACAGCATACGTAAGATCTAGCCTTGTATTAGTCAAGTAGATGAGACGTCCCACAAGTCGCTGATATACTGATGGATCTGATAATAATTCTCCCGAGTCTGTTGTTAACTTAAGGTTCGGATCCATGGGAGTGGAGGCTGGTCTACATCCAAGCATCCCAGTGTCTTGAAGAAGATCAAGAGCGTATTTCCGCTGCGAGAGAGAGATACCTTTCCGAGACCGAGCAACCTCAATACCGAGAAAGTAGCAGAGATGACCCAAATCCTTGATGTCAAAAATATGTCCGAGATCTTTCTTTACCTGCTGAATGCCTGGTGCGTCGTCTCCGGTGATAATAATATCATCCACATAGACTGAGATAATGATGCACCGTCCCTGGTGTTGGCGACGGATGAAGCAAGTATGATCTGAGTGACACTGGATAAACCCCATAGTGAGGATGGCTTCGCTGAATCGATGGAACCATGCACGAGGAGACTGCTTAAGTCCATAGAGGGATTTTCGGAGTCGACAAACTTTGCCTGAATACTCCCCCTGAGACCGAAATCCCGGTGGAGGCTCCATATAGATAATCTCAGTCAGGGCACCATTAAGGAATGCATTCTTGACATCCAACTGGTGCAGTGGCCAAGAATGAGATGCAGCCAACGAAATAAGAAATCGGACAGTAGTCAATTTAGCAACCGGGGCAAAGGTGGCACCGAAGTCTTTACCCGGGATTTGTGTGTAGCCCTTAGCAACAAGCCGGGCTTTGTACCGATCAATCGAACCATCAGCTAGATATTTCACACTGAAGACCCACTTACAACCAACCGGCCGTTCACCAGTCGGCAAATCAACCAAGTCCCATGTATGATTCCACTGTGGGGCATCCATCTCTGCTTGCATGGCGGCAACCCACTGTGGATTCTGGAGGGCCTCATAAACAGAGCGAGGAATGACAACCGAATCAATATTTCCAAGGAAGGATTTATATTGATCTGAGAGACCCTGAAAAGACAAATACTTGGAAATCGGATGATTAGTAGAACATGAAAGAAGGTAGCGGGATGATGGGTGACGTTCCCGAGTCGGGTAACGGCGGGGAACAGGGTCAAAGATAATGGGAGAAGAAGAGATACCTGAGTCCGGAGAAGATGTCGGCAGGGGATGTGAGACACGTGGACGACGAGAGTAGACTCGTAAGGGGGTGGGTGAGGTATCAGGTGGGGGATGGGATGTGGGCGGGGAAGATATATCTAAGACAGGAATAGGACGCGGAAGTGGAGTATGATCCCCAGTAGTGGGTGCCTGAATAGGTGGAGAAGATACAATACCAGAAAAGTAGGGTACAGTCTCAAGGAACGTAACATCGAGAGAGTGGTAAGTACGGTAGGTAGTTGGATCGTAGCACCTATATCCTTTTGACATGGAAGAATAGCCGAGGAAAATACACCGGATAGATTTATCATCTAACTTAGTGCGAGTAGGGCTCCGATTCTGGACAAAACACGTACAACCAAAGACACGGGGTAAGATAGGAAAAATGGTGCTAGTGGGTTGCAATATATGAAAGGGGGTTTGACCAGTAAGGACACGGCTCGGGGTCCGATTAATGAGATAGGCAGCAGTAAGAACAGCCGTGTGCCAAAAAGATTTGGGAACATTCATTCCACGCAAAAGACAATGGACGACAGACATAATATGACGGTTCTTACGTTCCGCCACACCATTCTGTTCAGGGGTGTAGGGGCAGGTAAGTTGCTGAAGGATACCGTGCTTATTAAGCTCAGCTCGAAATTCATCGGATAAGTATTCTCGGCCATTATCAGACCTGATATTGCACACAATGGTTTTATATTGGGTTTTTATCATTTGAAGGAAGTGGGTAAAGTGAGTGTAAACCTCGGATTTGTGCTTCATCAAATAAACTCAAGTACACCGACTATAATCATCTATGAAGGTGACATAGTAGCGATGTTTGGAAATGGCTGTAACAGGAGAGGGTCCCCAAATATCAGAATGGATAAGATCAAAGGCTTGGGGGGCACGGTGCATGCGAGGAATATAAGAGGTACGGGTGTGTTTAGACAATTCACAAACTACACATTGAAATTTAAAATCTTTGCAAGCTTTATTAAGAGATGGAAACAACCAACACAAATACTGAAAGTTTGCATGTCCTAAACGAGCATGCCACAAGTTTAAACTTTTGAAAGAACACATAGAGGAATAAAAAACAGGCAGTACAGAAGCTTGCATACTAAAAGGTGGAACAGGTGGAGGTGGAGGGCTGCCGAAGTAGTAGAGGCCATCGCGTTCATATCCCCTGCCAAAAATCTTCCTCGTAGTCAGGTCCTGCAAGAGGCAACGATCAGGTAAGAACACAACGGCACAGTTAAGATTTTTTGCAAGACAACTAACGGATAGAAGATTATAGGCAAATTTAGGAACATAATAAACAGAGTGAAGAGTGATATCAGGGGATAAGTAGGCATTTCCCTGACAACGAATAGGGATAGAAGTACCATCGGCAATGCATACAGACTTGTTAATAGGTGACACAGGGGAGGTGATGGTAGAAATCTCACCAGTCATGTGATTGTTAGCCCCGGAATCCAGAATCCAAGTAGGGCGGCCAGACTTACCATGAAGCGCAGTAGGAGTACCGGAGGCAAGAGCAGCCGTGGGGCCGGAAGACGATGCCAAAGTGGTTAACTGAGCCTGAAGTTGGGCAAGTTGGGCCTGGACGTGAGAAATATCCAGCGAAGCTGATGGAGAATTTTCTGAACCAGGGACAATATCGGCAATAACACCAGTACGTGGTCCGCCTCTTCCTTTCCGCCCTCCTAGGTTTCGGGGTTTCAATTCAGGATGAAGAATGTAACAACGATCAATGGTGTGACCAGGCTTTCGGCAGTGTTGACAGTATGGCCTTGTGCCTGATGGGCGAGGACCAGAAGGGGCCGGAAAGGCCATCTGCGAACCAGAAGGAGCCGAAAAAGCCATCTGCTCAGGGACTGAGGGAGGGACTTCAGGTGGGAGAAGGAGCCGACGTTTGGAATCATTGTCAACAGTAGAGAATGCATTGTATAGATCCGGCATCGGTGATGTGTTCAAAATCTGAGTGCGAAGATTCTCGTACTCTGGATTTAAACCCATCAAGAAATGGTATGTGTGTCAACGATCCTGGCGCTTGGCTTCGATCTTAGCAGCATCTTCAGGGAATTCACTCAGAGGTTCATACTGCGCAAGTTCTTCCCACCGAGATTGAAGGTAACCAAAGTAATCTGCGACTGAAAGTCCCAAGGATGCCTGGGAGGCGTGGGAAATCTCACGGTAGAGCTCAAAAATCCGTGATTCATTGCGAGAATGAGCATACATCTTCGTAAGAGCAGACCATAATCCACTGACCGTCTCGTGAAACATGAAGATGTTATAGATCCGTTCCTCCATAGAGTTGAAGATCCACCCGAGGATGGTACAATTATCAGCGTCCTATTGAGCAAACTTGGGATCGTTGATATCTGGCTTTGGCTCAGTGCCGTTGAGCCATCCTGTCTTACGTTTGCCACCAAGGTAGAGACGGAGAGAGCGGGACCAGGCAGGAAAGTTCGCTCCATTGAGTAAGACGGTGGTAACACGTTGGACCGTGGCCTCAGGGGCACGAGTAGAATCCAAGTGGACGGATAACTGTGGAGCATGAGCGGTCCGAGATGGGACGTCACCTTCCCTTCCGGATGCCATGAATACAGATGTGATGAGTCCGTAGCAATGAAATACACAAACAAAATGCTACGGAAGATTGATCTGGCTCCGGAGAGAGAAGGCACAAGCTGAGAATCGAACTTGAGACAGAGTTACCCAATCATTCAGAAAATCAAAGAGGCGGCCATGTATTTAGAACAGCCGGAATACCACCAACCGGAGAACAATCCGCAATTGGCAGCAGGGTCGCGAAATCGCAGGCGAAGACCGTGGGCTGAGAAATCGCAGCTGGGGGTCGTGAAATCGCAGCTGGTTGTTCGCGAAGATCGGGGCTGGGGGTCGCGAAATCGCAGCTGGGGGTCGCGAAATCGCACCTGGTGGTTCGCGGAGATGGCGAGGTCGGTGGCGAACTGGTTGGGCTTCGGGCGCAGTGGGTTGCGATCGGTTTCGAAGGGGGTTGCGGTGGTGGCTGGTCGGTTCGAAGGGGGTTGCGGTGGTGGCTGGTTTGGCAGGCTAGGGTTTCGGCGGCGGTTTCAGTGGCGAGGCTGAGATGCGTAGGATGGGGATTTGTCCGGCGACAGCAAGCTAGGGTTTCGGTGGGTTGATTGCGGTCGGTTCGAAGGGTTAGGGTTGCGGTGGTGGCTGGTTTTGCAGGCTAGGGTTTCGTGAATGGAGGCAGCGGCGGTGGCGGCGGCTTGGTGGTGGTAAACAGTGAAGTCAACGGCTTTTAGGGTTTGGAGAAAAAAACAATATTGGCTCTAGATACCATAAAGGATATAGGGAAAGAAGAAAATTATATTGATAATTTCTGTACATACAGAATGAGCCTTATTCTCCTAATTATATAGCCGCAGGAGCAGGCTAAATTAGGAAGAATATTATTGAAATAAATGGGCTTAATAAAGCCCTACAATAAAGATACCAAAAATATAAATTAACGCCTAAATATAATATTTCAACAAAAATGTCAACAAAAGACAAAAGTCTTAGTCCATCTAGGTTGAAAATGGAGCAAAAAACCAATAATCTCCACCTCAGCGAGATTTTCAACCAAATAAATTTTTCTTCACACTTGAGGACATTTTTCCTCATACTGTTTTCTCCAACACAATCTCAATTTTAGAGATTAACTCCGACCAAGTCCAACAGCTCTTTTGAACTTGTCTATCGGTTCCCAAACATCAACTCGATGTAACAAAATTCGTAGGACAAACTCACTTATTTTGACAATCTGGAATATGGAACTCCCATATTTTCTGCCACAATAAGTGTTTTACAAATCTGTGCTTTTCATCTGAAAACGGCCAACCTGTCTTCTCTGAAAATTCTCTTCCATGGACTGAAATGGAGTACTAATTCGCACTCCATCAAATTTGTCTCATCTGAAGCTCCACCTGTTTCTAAGACCCCAAAACACTTGCAGTACCAACTGTACCATCTTGAAGAATATAAAGGCCGCCAATCTTTTTTCCTGTCATAATTTTTACGTCACCTCTGCTCACCTTTAAAATTCCATCTCTCACAGAGAACCTGTAGCCTTTAGAATCCAAACTACTCAAGGACACGAGACTCTTCTTCAAATCTGACACATGACGTACACTCGTCAATGTTCTAAGAGATCCATCATTCAACCGGATCCAGACTGAGCCTATCCCAACAATCTTACAGGAAGTACCGTTACTCATTAAGACTGTGCCATCATTGATTGAATCATAGGTGCTAAACGCATCCCTATTAGGGGACACGTGATAGGAACAACCTGAATTTAAAATCCACTCGTCTTTGGAGCGAATTTGTGGAGCTGTAACAGAAAGAACAAATTGTGAATCTTCATCCAAGCCAACATTCACTTCTATATCTGTCTCTTGACCATCATGTTTTTTGAGCTTAGGGCATTCCAACTTGTAATGCCTAAACTAGTGACAATAATAACACTTAATATTTTTTTTCGATTTACTGCCGAATTTCACGGAACCGTTCTTTCCCTTAATGAACAAGTCCGTAGCCTGATCATTACTACTTTCACCATTTAACTTATTTCTCAACCCTTTCGAGTTTAAGGATGTCTTGACGTCGGTCAAGGAAATTGAATTTCGTCCATATAACATGGAATAAACAAAGGAATCATATGTGATTGGTAGTGAACACAAAAGGATAAGAGCATGATCCTTCTTGTCAACTTTAACGTCAATATTCTTCAAATCCATGATAATTCGATTAAAATTATCAAAGTACTTGTGTATGGACATACCCGTCTCCATTCTAAAAGTGTACAATCGTTGCTTCAAATGCAACCGGTTTGTGAGAGATTTCGTCATATACAAGCTTTCTAGCTTATCCCATAGCCCTTTAGCTGTTTCTTCGTTTGCAACCTCCCTTAGCACTGTATCCGCAAGAGATAGTTGAATTGCACTATGTGCTTTTTCTTCCATCTCTATTGTCTACTCTTTGGATAATTTGGATGCCTCATCTGCATTCAAAAATTTTGCCAAGCCTTGTTGTCGCAAAAATGCGTGTATTTTGATACTCCACAAACTAAAGTTATTTTTTCCATCAAACTTCTCTATTTCATATTTCACGGAAACCATTGAACCTTGGGCTCTGATACCAAACCTAGGTGGGCCAAGACTTTTGTCTTTTGTTGACATTTTAATCAATTTTGATGGTTTTTTTTGTTCTTCACGTGTTTGTTGTGAAATTGTGAAAGAAGAATGGAAAAAGAAGTTAGTTTTCTTTTGGTGCGTTGGTGGTCACCTTTGTTGAATTGAAAATGGAGGAAGCAAAGTTTGCTTCCTCTTATCGTCTCTACCTCTGCCTATAAAATGGCAGAGGTTCTCCTTTTTAATTCGTGCAGAAGCACCTTCCCTTTTAGAACGCTGGACTTATAGTCGATTGGTGAGGAGAGATACTTAGTTGTAGGCCCTTAGACTTGATCAATGCCCCGCCCTTGGTGGATGACCTCGGTTTTTCCCCGGGTATGGACTATTGACTTCCGGAGAGGGTCTGGTTGTCACCCTCGATGCTGAGCGCCGGGATGAGACTTGCAGAGAGTTACTCGCGATGCCGAGAGTCGGAATGTTGGGTGGAGAATTATCCGTGATTCAGGGCGTCAGAATACAACTGTGGAGAATAACTCGCGACGTCGAGAGCCGAGAGTAGGGGTGCGACTCAGTGGGTCATAATGTAATCGTGGAGAATCACTCGTGACGCCGAGAGTAGGGGTGCGACTCAAGGGGTCGAAATGCTGCTGAGGAGAATCATCCGCGATGCCGAGAGTCGGGATACGGATCTAGAGAATTATCCGTGACTTATGGAGTCGGAATGCCGCTAAGAAGACAGGCGGGAGGGTGCTCGTCTCCGTCTCCGATGAGATGGAGAGCTACTTGTCTTCGCCTTTGAGTTGAATGGGCACGGTTTGCCGCTGCTCGGACGCCGCGGTGGAGCGAAGGTGCAACGTAGGTGCCTACCCCTGCCCACGACGGACCCTCAAGTCGGTTCTTGCTACGTGGCTGGGCGCTAAGCCCATGGATAACCCTAGAGAGCTAGTCCCCCCTGATCGGGGAGCTGTAGCAGGCGTACGAGGAGGAGCTGCACATACGACTTGAACTCGACCATTTGGTGCTCAAGGAGATCAATCCGAGGTGCCTCCGCAACCCCTGAGGTCTGTCCCACGACCCCAGGTGGTAGAATGAATGGTCCTGCCTAGTCCTGGGAGGGTAGTTGTCCTCGTTGGTGCAGGTTGGGGGTGTGCCCCCAAAGTTTCCGACACATTCCTGGAGAGTTGACCGCTCAAGTTGCTATCCACCGCAAGGAGTTGATCACCCTGCCTGATTTATCTGATCGGACCTTGTGATCACCCAAGCTCAGCAGAGCAGAGAGCAGTGACCAGGGGAAGGCTTTTTGCACAGTTCCCACAGACGGCGCTGGTAGCGCGTAAATACGCCGCTACTTTTCACTCGCAAGTATACGAGGTCAAGTGTTAGTATAGATCGGGAGAGTAAGGGTATCATGTCCACAGGGATTGGTTGTGACTATTATTGAGTATCGCGTTTATCATGACCTAATTTTATCTAGGCGAAAATAAATCGTGTTTAAACTTAATAATACTAATACTAAGTTAATTAATCTAATTAAATTAACTATACTAATTTTACTATGAGATGCTTAGGGAAAATCTTGCCTATGGATTAACTTTGTTTACAAAAGCGTGTATGGTCTCGTTTTAGTTTACGTTAATAACGTTCAGGTATTCGACAATCTCGGTTCGTAAACTCACTCGCCACCTCTCCCGAGTGTAAGACGAGTGAATACGTGATTTTGTTTCAACGGAGAAGTCCCCCTCAACGTCTTAATGACGCTAGGTCACGTAAGTCTCGCCCCAACGTCATTGACTGCACACTTTCTAACGCCTTCCCGGGTTGTTAGATTGTCGTGTTGTGTTTACCTTATCAATAATCTCAGTTCGTAAACTCCCCCGTCACCTCTCCCGAGTGTAAGACAAGGGAATACATGATTTCGAGTCAACGAAGAAGTCCCCCTCAACGTCTTAACGACCCTAGATCACGTGAGTCTTGCCCCAACGACCTCGATTGCCCACAATCTAACTCCCTCCCGGATTATTGGATCGTGGTGTTTGTTTATCCTAGTCCGAATTTGGGATTACCTCTTCCGAGTGTCAAACGTCGTATTCTTGATATTTCTATCTAAGCATAATAAACAAAAAAATACGGCAAACACAATCGAAATTATTATAAAACATACATTAACGAAATACAAACTTAAACAAACAACACTTTTATAAATTACATTAATCCCTAGAAAAAAACTGTTTAACTCATGGCCATAGTCGGTTATACAATGAAAATAGAGCTAAACATGTTCAAATAACAATCCTAAGTTAAGAAATAAAGAAAGGAACGAGAGAAACTTAGCTTAGTCTGAAGATTTGTCGCTAAAAACGTTTTGAGATCGCTCCCCCTTCTTGGCAACGTGATCTTCTCCTTAGGATTTGAATGAGCACTCCCTAAACCTCTCTCTAAAATATCCTAAGTCCTATTGAGCTCTAATGGCCGGAGGTGAGGAGAGGAGGGAGTATTTATAGGGAAAATATCTAAAAAAATATCTAAAAAATATCTAATCTGGTGCAAAGGTGATCGCCGCGGCAGTGAGTATGTCGGTTCAGTGATCGCTTAGGCGGTGGAACAGTGACACCTTACTCTCTGTATTTTGTACGCCTAGTCGGTGGTTTCACTGCTTAGGCGGTGAAACTGAAGTGAGTTTAGGCTTGACTCTGCACTTTGACCGCCGCGGCGGTGGTTTGGTCGCCGCGATGGTGGCTGCAAATTCTGAATTTCAACTTCTTTGCCCTTTTTCCACTGTCTTTGATCCGATGTGATCGTTTTTTATCCGTTTGCATCCCGTTTCACCTCAAACATCTAATTTATACAAAAACACATAAAAACATATTAAAACATACTAAACATACTCGAAAACTAACAATGTTCGGATTGGAAATAGATAGGTAATTTACAGCTATCAGGCGCTAAACTGTTGGTGCGTAAAATTGGTACACATCTCGAGTACGGTTCAGTCGGATAACGGGTGGGTCCTCTTGCTGAGGTGGAGTCGTGTGTTAAAAAGTCCTCGAGTGAGCTGTCTTGGGTCTTGGGAGGACCGAGCTGCTGTGTCCAAGATTCTGCTCCTCATGGGGTGTACTTGCAGAAGGCTCAGACCGGGATTTATCCCGGTGAAGCCCCTCTGGCGTGGTAATTAGTGTTCATAGAGAAAAGATACAAAATATAGCAAGTAAATAAATGAACTCGCACGTAATGTAAAACATTAAAGTGTGTTTCGGGCTTACATAGTCTCCGATATATATAGGCGTTGGAGATGATTAGTCGGATCTAAACACGGTTAATTAGTCGAAATCCTGTGTTTAGCCAATAATCCGGAGCGTTTAGGAGATAACTGTTGAGCTTGGGCTTTTGGGCCCATTTGGTGAAACCCACGGGCTTTTGTTAGGCCTGTGGTACAAAGGCATGTGGTGAAAATGTTGGCAATAGTGGACACGAGACCGGGGCCTAGGTACTGACTCGAAGAAGTCCAAAAATACTCTCATCATATTATAATTTCTTTAAATAAAAAGAAATATATAAAAAATCACCAAAAGACTTGAAAGAAGTATTTTTGAATCTCATTAAAAAAAAAATTATCCTTCTACTTTTAAGTATTAGTATTAGATTCTTGTATTCATTCTATAAATCTGGACATATTTTATATGAGTTTAAATGCTAGACATTCCCCTTCATTGCGAGAAATACCAAAGGCATCACCTCTTATTTTAAAAAACAATTTTAATTATACTTTGTCCCTTTGTTGTTTGACCGAATTGCACTTTACGTATTTTCATCATCATCATCATCATTTATCCCATGTGTTTCAAACTTCAGTGTAATGGTTATATTTTTTGTTAACTATGATGATTAATCGTCAAAAGTCAATAAAAATAAATTATTTAATGTTAATTGACATTTGTATCCTTCAACTAGTTCAATAGGGATCATTTTAACTCTATTCTAAAACTTAAGGTTCAAAACTGTATTTTGTCACTTCAAAATCTTCTTACATCAACCTTTTCTCTCCTCTCCTCTCCTCTCTCTCATCTCATATTCTCTCTCATGTTGCCTGAGGAGCAGGTAGAAGATGAAAAAAATGATGAAAATTTACATTTTGCAGCCTTAAATTTTTGATAACTTTGTTAAATAGACCCTATCGAATTATATGGAGAAAAAAAAATAAAAATTACCCTTAATTTTAAGGTAAAATGACACAATTACACTTAATTTTGTTAAATAGTTAACCGTGGACAATAAGTATTGACAAAAATACCACAGCGGTGTAAAGTTCAATTCGATCAAACCACTAGAGAGGGGACAATGTATTAAGCCCTAAATAAGTATAAAAGTCGATAATTTTCAATCCTCAACTCTGTTTCTGATGAAATTTGTATATTTAGAATCTACTCGATGTACTATTCATGTTAGTGTTTTATTTATATCGGATTTTCGCAGGATTACGAATTGCTTGCAGCTCGAGGGCAAAGGGAATTGGCAGAGGCAAGCATTTCAAGATGATCAAACATGAAAAAGATAAGCAATTTTATTCACTTCATATAGTACTTTTGTTTATCAAAAAAGAAAAACCACCTAAAAAAAAAGGTGTATATTATCAGCTCATTTACCTCTTGTAAAATAAAGGATTTTCTTAATTGTCTCTAGTTTAGAGCTGGTTTGGCTTCAAATTTAAAGAAAAAAAGTATTCTGTCAATTAATCAATCATTATCCACATTGATGTTGGGCCCCCGATATTCGTTCACAGTAGTTTGTCAAAGTCCACCCTGGGATGTGTTGAATCCCACATCGCTTGTGTTACCTGATACTGAGTTATATTATAAGTCTAGAGGCTAAACTCCTCCTACAAGGCATATTTTGAGAGAGAGAGAGGCCTATTGGATCTACATGGTATTAAAGCCAATATTTTATCTGATGTTTGGTGTATTGAGTTCTATATCAAATGTTGGATCCCCTGATATCCGTTCGCAGTGGTTTTTCAAAGTTTACCCTACTCGTGAAAGGGCATGTTGAATTCTACATTGATGTTGGACCTCGCAGTGGTTTGTCAAAATTTACCTGGAACATGTTGAATTCCACTAAGGATGCCACAAAAATCCGAACCGATTGGTAACCGCGAGAAACCGAACCAAATGGTTTGGTTTTAAAACCGACTAAATGGTTTAGTTATGGTTTTAGTTTTTAAATTAGCAATCGAGACGGTCTTGGTTTTGGTTTTAAGATAGAAGCCATGAAACCGAAACGCGACAACGAACTACAAAACCGAACCACGAAACCGAACAGCAAAATCGATATTTTAAATATATTTTTATTATATATATTCCTTTATTTTTTTAGGGATTTTTAATATGGGACCCTAAGGCCCAAGTATAATTTCTTTTTGTTCTCATTATTGACTTTAATTTAAACAAAATCCTATTTCTTCACATGTGTTCTCAAGCTCTAGAAAAGCGCGTGGGAGAGAGAGAGTGACTACATTTTCTACTTTTTCTCTCTCTAGTGGGCCCCACATCCATTCTCCCCACTTTCTTCTCTCTCCTCCGTCCATCTCTCTCTCTATATAGATATATATTTTTCCTCATTCTTGTTTTTTTTTTTTTTCTTGTTTTTTCTAATTTTTTTTCCCTTTTTTGTTTTTCTATTTTTTTTTGTTTTAATATTTTTTTTTAAAACAAAATAAAATAAATTACAATATAAAATTAAAATTTTATGAGGAAGGAGTTAAAATGTCATGTCTACAAATCGTATTAGTGAGATTGATTTTGTAGAGACAGAGATTTGAATTTTACTTCATTGATAGCGAAAAATTGTCTTTACTACCTATATAACAAATGTTATTGCATAGTAATTATTATAGCGTTCAATGTTTAATACGTACTGTTAAGCAATTATTGCATTAGATGGATTAATTATTATACAATAATAATATTATGGAATTGATTTTGATTTTGTTACAAAAATAAATTTTTTATTTTGCTTCATTGATAACAAAAATGTGTTTTTACTACCTATAGAATATATGGTACTAATTACTTCACGAAAATTACTATACACCAATCATTAATATTTTGCATTTAATTTTTATATGAAACTTATAATTATTCACAACTAATTATTACAAGTAACAATCGTAATGAGTAATTGATTTTGCAAAAAAAATTGATTTGAATTTTACTTCATTGATAGTAAAAATGTGTTTTTACTACCTACAAAATTAATATTACTACATAGTAATTATCATCAAATTCACCATTACAAAAGTTACTGTATAGTAATTATCAAAAATTTGTGTTCAATTTTTGTGTAAAGTATACAATTATTTCGGATTAATTATTGTACATCATCAATGATAATGAGAGATTGATTTTGCAGAAAAATTTGATTGCAATGTATAATCACATAATGTTAATTGTATAACAGCAATTTTTAAAGAATTTGGGTAAAATGTCATTGTACAATAATAATTGGTAAAAATGCCACAATATGTGTACAAATATGTTTTGGACGTAAAACGATACTATCAACAAAACAAAATTCAAATTCAATTTTTTTACAAAATCAATTCCTCATTATGATAGTTTCTGTATAGCAATCACTCACAAATAATTGTAGATTCACACAAAAATTGAATACAAAATGTTAATGGTTACTATACAGTAATTTTCGCAAAATGATTAACACCACCATATATTCTATAGGTAGTAAAAACACTTTTTGCTATCAACGAAGCAAAATCAAAAGTCCATTTTTAAAGCAAAGTCAAAATCAATTCCATAATATTGCTATTGTTGTACAATAATTAATCCATTTAATATAATTATTGTTGTACAATAAGTATTAAACTTTGAAAGCAAAGATAATTGCGATGCAGTAACTTTTGGTATATCTATAGTAAAGACACATTTTCGCTATTAATGAAATAAAATTCAGATCCAAATTTCTGGAAAATCAATCTCACCAATACGATTTGTAGACATGGTATTTTGACAATTTTCTCACAAAATTTTAATTTTATATTATAATATACTTTATTTTGATTTTTTTTTTATTTTGAAAAAATTAAAACGAAAAAAAAAAATGAAAAACACGAAAAGGAAAAAATAGAAAAAACAAGGAAAAAAAACTGAAAGAAAAAAAAAAAGAATAAGGAAATATATATATATATATATATATATATATATATAGAGAGAGAGAGAGAGAGAGAGAGGTCTATAGGAGTCAAATATACCCAAGAGTTCCCTCAAGACCAACTGCGCGTGAGTGTGTATATGACTAATGTTGGGGTTTTCTTAAAAATAAAATAAATGAGTGGATTTTTTATTGTATGGGCTTTGTCTATTAGGGCCCATACTAATATGTTTCATAAAAGTGGGTGTTAGCCTAATTTTTTTTTTTTTTATATATATTTATAGTTTAACCCCAATATATACCTATTATTCCTTTTATATATGTGTGTAAAGAGACTTAGGGTTTAATTTCTGATTAGCAATTTCACAACTGTTCTCTCATTCCTTTAATTATGGTTATTTTGTGAATTAGTTTTATTTTTTAGAATTTATATTTTAGTTATGTTTTTGTTTATATATATATATATATAAAAAAAAAAACAGTCTGGGATTTTGCGATTTCGGTTTTGTTTTTGGTTTTTTTATAAAATTAAAAAATCTTAAATAGTTTAGTGGTTTAGCAGTTTTGATTTTGGTTTTTGTATAAATTTAAATAGTTTGATTTTAAAATCATTTAAAAAAAACTGACGATTTTGGTTGCGGTTTTGGTTTAATATATTTCTAACAGTTTTATTTTTGATTTTATATGAAACCGAACCAAAATTGAACCAATGGCATCCCAAAATCCCACATCGCTCGTGTTACCTCATTCTGAGTTATATAGTCTAGATGCAATACTCCTCCCACAAGACTCGAGAAAGAGTTAGGCGTATTGGATTTCTACAATCCACTTGTGTTTTATTCATTTATTTTTAATATTTTACTTTGGTAATCAGACACAACAGCTGGTTACTTTGTGTACACATCTAACTTGTGCTTCAATTTTGGAAATTCATTGTACTTGGGATACAAAATGACAATTTTAAGCTTTATAAATCTTACATGATATTATCTTCACTTTATTCAATGAATATTTTCTCAACTCTCTAATTTATTTACACTATCTATCCACAATTTCTTGGGATCATTGCTTTCGATCATAATAAAAAATTTAGTTTTTTTTTTTGGCTCATTTTCAATTTGGTGCTTCCAAACGCTGTCTTAATAGATATATTCTATATGACAAATATTAACACAAAACTTGCACTGTTCGTCAAATGTTGTCTAATTATCTGTCTGACACAGAGTACAGACCCCGAACTGCAATTTTGATTCAAAAATTAATTCAACATCTTTATAAATTACTAAATTTAAAATATAAAATTGAGATCCATCAATATTGTAAACTTGCACTATTCTTCAAATTTTGCCTAAATTATATATGACACTAAGTATAGTGACCCTAAATTGCAATTTTGATTCGAAAATTAATTCAATATCTTTGTAAATTACTCAATTTGAATTTAAAATATAAAAGAAAATTAATAAGCTAAAATATATTTTAATATTGAATTTCCAGGTTCAAATCTTGAAAATAATCTCTCTGTACACTGAGGTAAGACTGTATACTTCTGACCTTCCACCAAATTTCACAATGATAGAAGTCTTTGTACACTGGACTGTCTTTTTTTTATGGATTGAATAAATAAATCCATGAAGATTGGGAGTTGTCCAAAGACCAACACAAAAGTCCAAAATATGGATTTAATTAAGGACATAGGAGAAGGGATATGTTTCACTAAATCTTCCATCACCACATGCAAAAGAAATTTGCTACTCATGAACTTCAAGGTTATTGTGGCCCTTAGTCATGCTCAAAGATTTTGTATGACTATTTTCATAAACCACCCCCAATTTTTAAACGAAAATTCATTAAACACTTTAATTTTTTTATAATTTATATAAGTTTTAACCCCTACTAATTTTAAAACATAATTTACAAAAATAAAATTATTTCTACAATACTTATACATAAAATACCAACTAATTAGAACTCATTTTTAATTTTACAATCAAAATTAATGACACTTTTACCTCCTAGTGATTTGACTGAATTGCACTTTTACATCCATGTAGTAATTTCGTAACCACTAGCCCCTTGTGCTTCAAAATAGAGTACAACAATTATATTTTATGCTGAAATTAAAGGTTAAATATCAAAAAATCAAAATTAATAAGTCATTCAATATTAATTGACAATTAAACCTTTGAATCGGGTCTGATAATATCAATTTGCTATTTATTTTTCCCTTTCCTTTATTTTCCCAGATCGAATTGAATTGGATCTGATATAAGGATAAATTTATCATTTTTGTAAAATTCTATTAATTATTTAACTACTGCACTTACATATAGACCACAAAAAGTAAGTACTTACGAAAATGCCACAAAATTATAAAGTACAATTCAATCAAACTACATGGGAGAGTGCCATTAACCCTAAAAATCATCTATTATATATATGTGCGTGTGTCCATGTTTATGTTTAATTTCAATTATGAATAGTCCAATTCTACACACACACACACACACAAAAACAAAAAAAAAAAAAAAACCCCTAACTTAGAGCTTCAACTTCCCATGAAAATCCCTTTGGATTTTCAAAGTTGATCATGTTCCTAACCCAATCTTCCTTAAGCTAATCAACCTTCCCTTCCCTTAGTATAAAACTATAAATACATGAACCTCTCTACCTAATCCCTCTCAAGGTCCTCACCCTAGCTCAATTTTGAGGTTTTTTTAACCCTTCTTCTTCTTCTTCTTCCCTGTCAAAAACTGAATATATAAACCAGACACATATATCATCAACAATGGCTGAACTCAATCAAATGCACTCCAAAAGCAAAGTAAAGAAGAAAGGCAATGGGTTCACAAGAAAGTGTGGTTCTTTGGTTAAGGAAAAAAGAGCCAGAATTTACATCCTCCGCCGGTGTGCCACCATGCTTATCCGCTGGTACATCAATGGAGATGATTGAAAGGGAATACATGGGGGTATAACATAAACATATTGTTTTGTTTCTACTTTTTTCTGTTTTTGTTCTGAGTTTTTTCTTGGAACAGAAACAAAAAAAAAAGAAAAGAAATAGAAACAGAAACACCTTTCCCTTTACCTTCTCTTTGCATGTTCCTGTTTCGGCCTCCCATGGCTTTCTCACTCCTTTCATGTACCATTGTCCTCTTGTATTTTTTTTGACCTAATTGGTGAGAAAAGAATCTCCAATAGTTAGGTTTCAAATCATGTTTCTGGGAAGCAAATCGACCGTTTGAAGAAGAAAGAGGCTCTCTACCTATGTTCTATTACATGTTTATCTAGATATAAAAATACACACACACACACATATATATAATATGTATGCATGTATATGTATAGATATGTAATACTCCTTTCTTCTTTCATGATAAAAGAAGTGTATGTATTAATAACATATGATTGTGCACGTTAAGTATCTTTTTGGATTAGGATGTGTAGGGTGGTCTTGGACCTCTCTCAACTCCAAAAATTAACTCATGCGATGAAGTTTTCCCTCACACTCATAATTTGACCACCAACCTTTTCCACAACCGATTTAGTATAAACCCAACAATTTTCCCTTTACACATTAGGCTTGACAATATACTTATTTGTTCGTCGCCCCAATCTAGTCCAACTCAAACAGAACAACAATGATAACCAAATTATTGTTCAAATCTTGATTCTCATTTATGCCTACCATGACTTCGACTTCTAGTATGATGAATGAGTTGAAAGATCTTTATCTGTTTGATTCACCCTTAGTATCTAAAATCAAGAATGAGTCGATAAGGGGGATAACTGCGAGTTCTTTCAGAAAAGACTTGCTGCCCATGCCTCATGGAAAGATCGGAACAGAGGAATAGCTCTGATACCAATACCAATTACCTTGGGCAATCTCTCCCTTCGTGGCTATTGGACTCGAGATGTCGTAAACTGAGCTCTGATACCAGTGTAAAGTGGTCTTGGGTCTCTTTTAAATAATTGATGTGCAATAAGAATCTAACACCCGCACTTAAGTGTAGTCCCTTGATTGCACGAAAGATTTGACTATGATAAAATGATGAGAAATGTGCAACCTCGACTTGCACAGAAATTTTGATTACGAGGGAGAAATGTGCAACCTTGACTTGCATGTCAAGAGGTTCCAACTTAAAACTATATGGTGTTAAGTGAAATAGCTCCTTTGGTTCATATAATGTTAAGTGAAGTAGCTCATTTCGTTCATATAATGGTTTGGGACAGGAATCTAATACTCGCTCTTAAATGTGATGTAATTATGGCATCACGGTTCAACTACGGTTCGTCTACTGGTTGAACCGGTGACCTGGTGACTTTTCCAGTTTGATGTCTGGTCCGAGTACGAGTTAGTACTTGAGGTCCTAAAAGTGGAAACAGAGCCAAGGTTGCTGGTTTGATTCCCGGCGAGAGCAATTGCAAGAGGGGAGATTGTTGGCCAGGTTTTAGCAACAATTGTCCTCGGGTATGGGTAAAGTCACAGCCGCATGCATGGGTACTTGTGTGTGTTGTTCAATGCACCATAAGGTTAAGGTGTGCTTGTTAAGTACTTGTTTGGATTAGCATTATTGGGATTTGGATTTTTCTGAAACCAAGCTTCGAGAAATACAAACTATTTACCAAGCAAGGTTCTCTACCTGTATTCTGTTATATGTTTCTCATATATATATATATATACATATACATATATGTATGAATGTAACACTCTTTTCTTCTTTATCGTGATAAAAGAAGCATATGTATTAATGAACATATGACTATGCCCTTTATGCACCTATTCGGATAGGCACCATTGGAATTTTGGATTTTTTAAAACCACGATTCGAGAAATAAAAACTATCCACCAAACGGGTCCTAATTATATTCTAGAATATAATTATGTATTGTTGAATCACGCACCTGTTGATGTTCGAATATTTTTTTGATTCTCACATCATTTGTCGATCCAATCTTTGAATAGAAGCATCATGTAGAGAGGTACATTTACTGCTGCAACAACTATAAATATCCGAATTGTACGCAACAATCTTCGAATTGACAATTTTGTCCCTGATTTGTTTGTTTTAAGCGATGATTTTCCAATTCCATCTGAAGGTATCGAGACCTTAATCTCCTGATCCATTGGTTTTTTGGCTGTTGGACGCAAAACCGCATTGCCCCTGCAAAGGTTGGGAATGCATAAAATAATCTTCTCTTCAGGGGGGGGTTAAAAGGGGTGAAAATTCAAGCATCTTTGGCCCAGTTTGTTTAGTGTTTTTGTTCCCAGGAATATGGGAACAAAAAATCTGTTTTGGTTCTGTTCTCAAACTTTAAAACAATTCTTTGGGAGCAGAACGAAATTGTTCCCATATTTTTTTGTTTCTGTTCCAAGATTCGGGGAGGAGAAACACTAAACAAACACCACCTTCAAGTGTATTTTGTGATCTTAGTTATTTTTTTTAACAACGATTTTTTGTCAACAAAACATGAACAGTCTTTTTGTTCCCATATTTCTTTCACGTTCCAAGTTTTTGGGAACATAAACAAAAAAGCAGAACCAGAAATGCTAAACAAACGCCAGCTAGTTTGAAAACTTAGGTGGAGTTCATTTACTGATGATTTTTTGTCAACAAAACATGAACAGTTTCCTGTACCCTTATTTCTTTTACGTTCCAAAGTTTTGGGAACATAAGAAACATAACCACCAGGTCCACCACCTCAGATGCAAATATACAAATTAAAGTGAGCTTCATATTCCAAACAAAGCAGTAAAAACCAGTAAAAATGACAGGAGAAGCTAAAATTACATATAATAGCATATTTTCTTTCAATCAGTTAACATGTCTACTTAGGCAGCGTTTGGTTTCATGGAATAGAGTTACGGAATTGGAAATAAAAGCATGCAAAAACTTGGAAATCGTCATGCGTTCATTTCCAACTCAATTTTCGAGGCTCCAATTCCTCACAACCATACACACCACCTTTTAAAAAAAAATAAAAATTGAGCATCAAAAGTTCAGCTAGCCAAACGCACCTTTCAACCACAACTCTTTCACTTGAAGGCGTCGTAGGGGCCTTTGAGGATTTCTTGATGAGGTGCATCGATCCTTCTGCATCCCAAATCATCTCATACTCGCAATTTTCGTCTTCATTTTTTTCTTTCTCTCCACCACTTGAAATGATGAAATTAACTATCTTTTTTATGAACCCCATGAAATCACCCAAAAAAGGCAACTGGACTACTCCATTTGTTGGCCACAGGACGACGATAAAAATAGTCAGAACAAAGAGAAATAGGTACCTGAAATTTTCAGCAAATGAAGTTTGACAAAAAAAAAGCCAGCAAGATAAGGTGGCGTTTGGTTAATGTTTCCATTTTCCCCCCCTAAATCTGTTATTGTTCTGTTCCCAGTTTTTTAGAAAAAAGAAAATCTAGAACAAGCATAAATTTTTATTTTTATTTTTTTTTTGGGGGGGGGGGGAGTATTCGCCTATTCGGGGTTCCCAGATTCTCAGAACAATTTTTTCGGAACAGAACATGAACTTTTTTTTTCAGTCCAATTCTTTTTGGGTTCTTAGAATTTATTAAAAAAAAATTGGGAACAGAATATAAACTGTTTTTTCCTCATGTTTTTGGCTGTTTTTGTTCCAAGTTTTTTGGGAACATAAACAGAAAAGCAGAAATGAAAACACAAACCAAACGCCACCTGAGATAGCATAATCGCCCTTTGCTCATTAAAACTCTCTTACCAAAGGTAAATAAATGTCTGTGTAGGAAGAAAACAAAGCTGAGTAGATATCGCATTCTCAAGACCAGAACCGTTTATTAACGTATGATTACTTGCAGAGAGAAGCATAAAAGACGGATACAAATTTCCCTGCTGCCAGCTTATGGTCCCTAATGTATGCTGCATAATATTATCAAATCAATATCAGCAAGAACAACATTACATAACCGGAAATTAAGGGTGCGTTTGGGCAAGGTATTTGAAAAAGGAATTTGATTTTGAAAAAATGAATTTTAAAATTTAATTAAGGTAGTCAAGGTCAGCCCTGAGAAATTACAGGCCCTAGGCGAAATTTGAAAACGGGACCCTCAATATTTTTTTTTTTAATTTTTATAAAACTAAAATGACAAAGAAGAATAGTTGATAACAGTGATTGAACCAAGATTAAGTTTTTTTTTTATTTGACATGATATTAATAAAAATATTTGAAACAGAAAAATAAAAATATAAGGGTCAATTTGAAGAGGCCCCCAAAAGGCGACTGCCTTAGTAGCGGCCGGCCTTGAAGGTAATGTTTGGTAGCTCAGAATAGAAGGCTTAGAATTGGAAACAAACACATAAAAAATTGTAAAGTTTTACATGTCTTAATTTTTTATTTCCAATTCCTACCCTCCAAACGCCACCCAAAGCCTTCAAAAACCTTCTTCAAACACCTTACCCAAACGCAACACAAGTGTTTTACCTCCTTCACAGGCCCATATTTTGTCATGTGACTGACGGAACACTGATCATGATCATGACCGGATAGAACAAGTGCCTGAACATAAATGAATTAGGGAAAATTATTATTTTTATTATGTTTATTTGCCTTAAATTAAGCATTAAATAACTAAATAAGACATACCGGTCTGATCAACTCTAGTAAGTCATTTGTTTTCTCTTCACTGATATAATTTTGGTACCTATAGGACCAGATTGATCACAAATCAGAAACCTCGATTGTTTATGTCTCCAGGGGTAAAAATGTAAATTTGAATGTAGCCATCAAACAAACAAGAAAACGTGCTTACGTTATTTCTTGATCACGAAGAGCTCGAGAAACCCTCTGTCAAGAACAATTAAAAAACATTATTAAAATCAAAAATACTAAATTACAAAAAAATATAAAAATGCATTTGAATATATATAGATTCAACACATAAAAGCTCAGACCTGATTGATGACTGAGGAAGAACGGTGGGGGCCACAGGAAGTCCAATCCGGCCGGTACAATGGGATATGAGTCAATAAAATCCTCGTCGTTGAACTGTTATCTACACAAATAGGAAGGGTATTATGGTCATTTCATCATCTTTCAAATGAAAAATTGAAAAAAATAAATCAATTATATAATATAGTATCCCATACCCTGGGAGACATTTTTTATAAAATTCCAGGTGGTGGCGGTTGGGTTTCCTTGTGAAGGCCCTGTAAATAAGACATCAACCAAATGAATAATATACATATATTCTTACCTAGCCAAATACACACACACACACACACACACAAACACAAACACAAACACACACATATACATAATATTGTCGTGGATTTTTATTTTTTTTTGGGGGTGCGGGGGGGTGGGGGGAGGGTTGGGGAGGGGGGAAGAAGATAAAGTAGAAAATGTGCTTTACCATCTAGTGTTTGAGAATCAATGGCTATGACATCCACTTTACCAACTGTAAAACGATAATTACTAGGACCAAATTCTTTTTCATAGCGTCTGATGACCTGTATAGAAGAAATGGAGGCAGAAAAACAAGTGAAAGAAACAATAAAATACCACTAATAATCACTCATATAATGGGGATTCTCAAATCTCAAGCTATAGCATATTCGTCGAAAAACAAAGCCTTACAAGGAAAAAAAAAATTTGATCCAAAGAATTGGGATAAAAAAGCATTTTTTTTCTTCCAAAATTTTCTAGGAACAAAAACAGAAATTTGAGAACAGAAACACTAAGGAGGCGTTTGGTTAATGTTTCTGTTTTTCTGTTTCTTCTTCCAATAAATTGGGATGAGATGGGATGGTAATTATGTTTATGTTCTAGAGTATTCCGGAAATAGACACATGTTTGGTAAAGACTATTATCCTGAAATTGTTTCTTTTAATTTATGATAACAAAAACAACAAACACGTTTGGTTGCAACATTTGTTCTTTTTTTCTCTTTAAATGTATGGTGGCCGACGGGGCGGTGGTGGTGGTGGCAAGGGATGATCGTGAGAATAGTTTTGTGGGAGTGAATAAGAATCAATATTTTTTTATTTCACAGATTCTTAAGGAATTTAGGAAATAGAGTCAAATTACTCCCAAAATTTTGGGAACAAAAACGTGTCACCAAACCCATTTCGGTACATTAATCCCAAAAATTTTGGAGTGGAAACAGAAATAAGGGAACAAAAACAGATACCAAAAGGGGCCTAAATAAGAGACAACTATTCTCAAGAATCTCAACAATGACTTATTACTCTACCTCTGGCATAATAGAGTGGAAAGCAGCATAGCCAATGTCATGGTTGCCAGAAATGTAGTGAATTGGGATATTTTCCATCTTTTCAAGCATATTCAAGTGAAAAATATGTCTAAAACGGCTCAACGATTCCTGCCATCTATCAAAATAAAGATATTATGATCTTCCATTAAAGAACATTAAGGTATTGTTTGGGAACACGGAATTGAACTCATGGAATTGGAATTCGAGATCAACATATGTAAATTTTTATATTTTTACATGCGTTTATTTTTAATTTCAATTCCATGCAACCAAACATTACCTAAGAATACTCATCAATTCACTAAATATCTCTTCATTTGCAAATGATTTCAATAGATTCACATAAAAAAAAAATTCAATTCGCAGATTGAAGGACAACCAAACAAGCCCTAAGCATCAAATCTAACTTTTTTAAACAGAATTAAAATTAAAAATTAAAAAAATACAGAACTTACTCTTCATCGGACAAAACCGGGCCGCCATCGAAATAGTCTCCCAAGAACAAAATCATGTCAGGTTTGAAAGGTAATATCGATGAAAAGAATGCCCTGCGCATGAACAAATCTGTGTAGAATTGGGCAATCTCCAGAGCAACTGATTCTGGGGCAAGACTATGGGAGGTCCTATCCATTAGCTGCCCAAAAATTATGAAAAATCTTTATTAAAACTAAAAAAAGGGATTCTCTAATAATTTCAAAAAAAAAAAAAAATGGAAGGAGAAGAAGAAATCACCTGAGGATCAGTGAGAACTGCGATTTTCACATAATCACCATGATTTTCCGCTCCATTTATCTGAATTTAAAAGCAGTAATTTCAGCACACATAATCTCTCTCTCTCTCTCTCTCTCTCTCTATATATATATATATATATATATATATATATGAGAGAGAGAGAGAGAGAGAGAGAGAGAGAGAGAGGAAAACTGAAGAGGGGAATCTTTTAACAAATCCAGCAATAAGTGAAGTGGGCACTGACATTCAATTCAACATGAAATAACAGATACCAGTTGAAGATTCAAAGAGAATCTGAACTTGATTTATAGATCAATTCAACGTAAGAGATTCAATCATAGGAAGAATTGAGATTTTACCGAATGATGAGGCCAAGAACAGCTCCAGAGAGACGGCACCCAAAATGCGAACATCTCGCCGTAAAGTAGGGTTAACGCCCACACGACGCAGAGAGACACCGTCAGATTCCACACTCGAATCTCCATCGCCGTCGCTCTCCGCCGTCCTCCGATCGGCGCCTCGAATTCTTCAGCTGCGTCTATTTCGCTTTCTAGTTATATATACCAAGTCCACCCTCTTCATAGACGCCGCGAATCATGAAATTCGTCGGAAAAAATAATGGATCATATGTACATTTTATACCCCCAAAAGTTGGGGTATACGGGAAATTTATTACAGTTTATACCCCCAAAAATTGGGGTAGATGTTAGTTTAGTCCCTGCAATTTCAGTGCAACGTGAATGTTATTTTTGTTTGAAATTGAAAGTTAGTAAGAATATAGAATCTATTTAATCTAGATGTCTTTTTGGTTCAAATATATATTTAAATCGGGTGATTTTTTTACCCCCAAAGCCCACTTTTCTTATTAAGTTCATCTTCGTCTATTTTTTTTTTCTTTTTTAAATCTAAACTCCAATCCGAAAAATATATTTTTTTATACTAAAAATATCATTAAATAACAGATTGGTTCGGCACCACCACCATCGATAATCTCATAGTGGCCAAACACAGAGAGAGAAAAGCGGTGATTTGACGGAGAATGACTAAGTTGCACATTTGATCCCTCAAATTTTACATTTGTTTTAGTTTCACAAAATAAAAAACGTTAATGATTTTTTTTTTTTTTTTTTATGAAAAATGGGTTATGTTTTTTGATAATGATATTTTTGTCATTTTCCTAATGTCCTTAAACCCATGTTTTAGGGATAAAAATATAATTTTCCCTATTGTGAAAACCAAGTGAAGAAAGTGTTTGTTTTTTCAAACCAAACACACCCTAAATAGAACTAACCACATCTATCATGACAAATCCAGATCCAAGCTTCCATTTTTTTCCCAAATATACTTGGAACAAAAACAAAATTATGAGAATAATTATCGTTCAGTTTACTAATTTGAGTATTGTACTGATCGCTCACATTACTTATCCTAATTAAGTGCAAAATATTGTAGTATAGTGTGCTTAAATACGGGTGTCCAACTACAGGGATCGATCTTATAATTATCAATTTTCAATTATTTTTCTTTTCTTTGGAGTGATGATTTGAAAATTTTGATTGCAAAGAAATAAAATTTTGATAAAAATAGAAATAAGAGACTGGGTTAGGAATTATAAATTCGTATTTTGAGATTTATGTTGTTCTCGTATATTCTTCTTTAATTTGGATTTGTAAAAACGAGTTTTCCAAATTACAAGTCGGAACTACTCAAAAAAATTAGATTGTTATTCTCTAGCATGATTTATCTTCTATATTTAATTTATACACTACACTAATATAAAGTAAATTAAAATCTAAGCATAAACCATCTAGACCAATAATCAATTCTCAAGAATATGATTGCATAACCATTAGACCTAGACCAGAGGTACAAGTTCTAATGTTCAAGCAGTAATTAAATTTAAACCAAAATATTTACAAGAATATTTTGACCATAAATTCAATTACAATAAAATTATTTTTAAAGAACGAGTTTTATGTCATGCAATAGTTTATATAATATCCAACAATTAAATAGAAAATATAATATTACATAAATTCAAAATACCTCATTACATCCTAACCTGGTAGAAGAAAATTTAGCCGCTTATGGGTGCGTGCAATGATATTTTCTTAAAATCCAAAAAAATAATAATAGAAGAATAACAAGAAAATGCTATTATTTCTTCTAGGAATGAAGTAGAAAATTGGTCCCTCTTTAGTTCCAATCCTTCTTCTATTTATAGATTTTACAAAGCAACTTTAGGGGTGCAAGTGAAAAAAATAAAGAGAGATAAGGGGGCAGCTGGCCAATTGGCTAGAAGGGCTGGTATAGCAAACCCACATGGGCTAGCCATGTGCTCAGCCTGTGGGCGGCTAGCCGAGCCATTGGCTTGGCTACTCTCTCAGGGGCGGCTCGGTTGAGCCGCCCTACTTCATCTTTTTCGTTTTCTGTTCGGCTTGACATGATTTGTTCGTTTTTCATCCGATTTGCCCCAAATTAATGTCATTTTATTCCAAATTCAAAAACCTACAAAAATAAATAAAATAACTTAATTTACAATATTTTATTTTAATCAGACGATTAATAAAATTAAGTTTATTGGTACGAAATCGCACAAAATGAGGTACGATCATGTATTATCGCTGATGCAACACAAAAACTACTTTGGTTTCGTTGGCTCCTCTCTGACATGGGAATCTCCTTCCCTACGGGTACTATTATAAATTATGGCAACCGAAATACTATTCAGATGGCCCACAATGACATTTTTCACGAGCTCACCAAACACCTGATTTTTACTTTATCCGTCACCACATTCTCTAGAATATTGTTCGTCTCCACTCTATTAGTTTTGTCGGTTATACATCAAATATTTTCACCAAAACACATCCATCTGAACGCTTTCATATTCTGATTTTAAAGTTCAAGTTCACGTATGTTTTACCGTCTTGAGTGTGAGGAGGGATGTTAGTATATGTATATGAGCCTTGACCTAATATATTAAATCCTAATTTCACTAGTAAAACAAAATCACAATCCTATTAAGAAAACCTTAGTCAACCAGTCATTATATATATATAGACCTTTTGTATACCTCTGTAATATTGAGATATATAATTGTTTGTCATAAGACTTATAGAATAAATTTAAGTTCAAATAATTGAGGAAACAATTGAAAGGCAGCATTGAGTGAAAAAGGTCAATGGGGAATATGCATAAAGTTGTAAGATTACTTTTTTGCGCTAGGGTTGTACAGGTTAAATGTGCGCTAACGCCTTAAAGCTTTCGCGTATCTCTAATGCTTGGACGCGCATAACGTTTTAGATATGTTTCCTACTTTTCCACGTAACTTTTGGTTACATCTAAGGTTGTTGGCTGATATAATTAAACCGCACATCGTTTTAGTTGTGCTTGCTTGCTTATCCTCAGTAGCAAACAGGATATCTTCATCAGGGAAATAAGTCAGCACAAGTTCCTAAGAACCAATTGGTTGGGCAGCTAGATGGTCATCAACTGCGTGTGACCCAACATTGTTTCCTTTGTGACGAGGTGATATCAAATAATGATAGTAAAAGCTGCCACCTAGCAGTCTTTGAAGTTAGCGCGGGCTTCTAAAAGAAAGACAGTTGAGGATCCATGTGCAAAGATTGTTAACGTTTTGACTTTCAGTCACATATCACTACAAGCATATCATATTATCTCTTAATATTCTGCCTCTCATTGATTCTAACGGTGACTATTGTGGAGGATTGTTGCACCCTAATAGAAAAGATCTTCCTATTGGACAAATTCCTTGACAATATACAGTAAAACCAAACTCTAAATTGAAACCAACCCCAATGAGGAGTCCCATAATAACTATTATTTCTTAGCTTCTAGATGTTGAATGATGCCTAACCGGAGTATCTGATCAATTAGCGCAAGGTTGTCGCAGAATCAGGCCATACAACCCCGGATTTCCTTAAAACTTGACCTAGGAAATATTTCGAATTGACCTCTTGTAGGTATTAGACCTTGAAGATTGTTATAAGCAACGCTAAAAAATGACAAAAAATTGAGTTTTCTCAAAGAAAGAAGAATTTCACCGGAGAAACAATTTCCTAACAAATCCAACTTTTCCAGAGTGGTAAGGTACGGCATAGCAATGGGAACGTTTCCAAAAAAATTGTTACTGCTTAGATCGAGGATTTGGATGAGTTTTAACTTGTGGATCTCAATAGGGATCTTGCAGGTGAGAAAGTTTCTCAAGTATATTGTCGGCGACAAGTTGGTTATTGATTATACTGCATACTCAAATCGGTGTTGCCATTCGTAAACATATGCAACTCTAGGTAACTTATGTTTACCTGAGGGATAAAGACCTTTTTGGTCCTTGAGAAATACTTCAGGTGTCCAATTGGCCCCTAAGAAATACAATTCGACAATTTGGCCCTTGATATTTCAAAATAGTGTCCAATTGACCCTTCAAGCGAATTCCGTTAACAAAATTGGGAGAAAATTGATGGAAAAAGTCACGTGACAAGCACATGACGTTTGGCCAAGGGTACATGAATAGATTGAAACCTATTTACATATTTTGTTAAATTTAAGGGGTTAAAAATATTTTTTTTCTTTAATTTTTTTTCCCAGATTGTCTTCTTCCTCTCCAATCCTTCGTTCACCTCCGATCCCTCTGCCACATCGGCGACGCGTGCTCCGATCCTTCGTTGACCTGCGTCGTCTTCGTCTTTTTCTTCATTTTCGTTTGCGTCGTCGTCTGCGTCTTCACCTGCGTCTTCTTCGTATTCGTCTTCTACGTCTTCGTTCACCTGCGTCGTCGTTTGTGTCTTCTTCGTCTGCTTTGGTTTCGATTAATTAAGGGAAGTGGAGGCTAGGGTTTCGATTAAGGGAAGTGGGGCTAGGGTTTCGTTTAGGTTTCGATTTCGAAATCGAAACCGAATCGATTGGGGTTTCGATTTCAAAATTGATTTGGTTTCGATTTGGGTTTCGTTTTGGTGGCCATGTTCGGCGGTGTTCTTGATTTCGAAATCGAAACCCCTAGGTTCAATTTTGATGGTGTTCGTCGTTTTGGTGGCGATGTTCTTTGATTTCGAAATCAAAACCCCTAAGTTCGATTTCGATGGTGTTCGTCGTTTTAGTGGCGATGATCGGCGGTGTTCTTCGATTTCGATTTTGAAATCAAAATCGATTTTCTATTTCGATTTTGAAATCAAAATAGAAACCCCAAGGTTCGATTTCGGCGGTGTTCTTTGTTTACGATTTCGGTGTTCTTCAGTAATGTTGTTTGTTTTGGTGATGGTGTTCGTTGGTGTTGATGTTCGTTTTCGTGTTGATGTTGTGTTTTAATATGGGAGCGGAAAAAAAAAATGATTATATTCTGCTCCCTTATTTTTAGTACAAAATTCTTAGAATATAATGGAATTACTCCTATATCCTCTTTCATAAATGTTTGTATTTGATTTAGTTGGATATGTCATTCCTTTTGTATTCCTTGAGATTTTTAATTCCCTTTTTAATGAAAAAAAATTAAATAATATTTTTAAAAAAAAATGTTGTTTTGTTCCCATAAATTTGTTGTTCCCATAATTAAATAAAAAATGATTATGTTCTTACAATTGATAAAGAAAGACCAAAAAAAATATTTTGACCCCTTAAGTTTATATGACTTTTCAAAATTAACCCCATTGTACACGTAAAGACTAAATTACCCTTAATGAAACGTTGACCGTTAGTTGACTTAACGGAATTCGTTTGAATGGCCAATTGGACACTATTTTGAAATTTCAAGAGTTAAATTGTCGAATTGCATTTCTTAGGGGTCAATTGGACACCCAAGGCATTTCTCAGGGATTAAAAATGTCTTTATACCTTTACTTGGATAACATTCTTTAAACAAAAACACAACTAAACAAAAACAAAAACACAATTAAAATATAAAACATAAATTCAAAAAAAAAAAAAAAAAATCACAAAATTATTATTATTATAACAAACGTTTCAACCATAATCAAAACACAAAAACATAAAATTTACATGCACTAAAAAATAGAACAATTGTTAACCATCACTATACAAATCAGAGAGAGAGATGACAATTGAGAAGACGGCAACGAATAAATGATGAAAACCCTAATCCTATAACACACACAGGATTAAAATATAAATATATAAAAAGTGAAGATAATATATATAACAAGAATATATTTAAAATATCAGTTACATGATTTGATTACGCGGTTCAATTTCACCATTACTAACATAAAATCAAAACCAAGATCACTTCGATTTCCAATTTCAAAACCAAAACCGTAATCAAAACCATTTGATCTGTTTCGTTCGGATTGAATTGTCATCCCTACGTAAAATGTATCCGCGTCTGTTATACACAAACCTCGATTAATCACATGGGCAATCGCACTCTCCAAAATCGGCCTAACGCAATCAGGATTTTACTCTTAATGCACTGCCCTAGACAGATCAAACCCTAATTGACAAGAAAAGTAAATACCTTTCTTACCAACTCTACTCAGCAACTGGTGCCTCCACAAGATTATAATAATGGAGACAAGTTGGGACACATTTTTATGTACTAAGTCTTTTTTTTTTTTTTTTTTCTGTTTTTTAATCATTTTCTGGCTTTGATTATGATTTGAACGTCTGAGTGACTATTATATTAAATCCCATAAATATTAAATCAATTTATAAAGCTCAGGACTCCAATTTCTTATAGCCAAGAAGTACCAAAAATAAAAAAAATTGGTTCAGTTTCTTAAGGCCGCGTTTGGCAAGCAAGAAATAAAATGAAGAACAAAGCAAAATTCAATATAAAAAATTCACAATTTAATAAAAAAGATTACACGTTACCAAAGAACAAAAAAGAACATATCCATTTAGCTAGAAGCACCAAAAATTCCAGCCTTTTTTCTTTTTTTTTTTTTTTACACAAAAATACATGAAAATCTAATAAATTATTTTAAAAGAGCTTCAGAATTACCGTTTTTTGACATTCGTCCGATAGTAGTAGTAACCGAATTTCAATCTCCGTCTCTTTTTTTTTTCTTAAACGTCATAACCACCAAAATCTATAGCAGCAGTGGCGGCGGCTTGAGAGATATACAGGCTATCATCTGTCGACAATGCAGGATTTTTTAATTTTTTTTCAGTTTCCAGCTAAAGCATGGCCATCTTCACCCCCGGGATCTCTTTAGTTATCTATGATAAAAATCCAAAACAAAGAAAGATTAATTCTGAACTAAAATTAAGGCACCGTTTGGTAACACTTTTCAAGCGTTGATAGCATTTGAGATTTTGACATTTTGCACCCATAAAGTTTGACCATTATTTCACTTTCGTCCCTAAAGTTTCAGTTTGAACACGACACCCTGAAGTTTCCTAATGATCCCACTCTAATCCAAATCAATAGCTCCATTCATCACCTGTATTTTTAAGAGGATCCCAAGGGCATTATCATCATCTTCCTTTGCCCTTTAAATATTTTCTAAAAAAATTGTGTGTGCATATACAAGTATGTGTGTGTGTTTTGTGTTATATCAATATTTCTAACTTTTGAATATTTGGGCAGGACGAGAATGAGACGGGAGAAAAGAGAAGGCTGGAAATACCCACAAAGTCCCTTAAAAACATAGTATATATATAAGTGCGTGCATATTGCGTTATATCTATATTTCTAACTTTTGAGTATTTGGGCAGGACGAGAATGGAAGGGGGAAAAAGGAGGTTGGAAATACCCATAAAGCCCCTTAAAAACAGTCACATGACGACAAGTGACTATTTTCCGTTCAAAACTGTAATATGAATAATGACTCTGTAGTGTGATGATTAGGAAACTTTAAGGTGTTATATGTTAATCGAAAACATGGGGACCATAGTGAGATTTTGGTCAAACTTCAGGATACAAAGTGTCAAAACCCATCAATTTTTACAACCAAATATTAAACTATAACAATTCTTAAATTGAGTAATTGAATATAATCTGATTTGCAAATTGAAGGACAACCAAACGGGCCCTAAATAATGGCAGTAAAAGGGAAGTTTAATCGACTTACCATTTGCTACATCTACATGAACAAAGAAACTCGCGGCAACAATGAGATAGCACAAAATAAGCATGAAGCCTTTAAAATAGTTTGATGTTCCTTCCTGCAAAATCAACACAATGATCAAAAACATTTTAGTATGCTCTATTTGCAACTAATAAATTCTTTAAGATTTACAGCGTTCCCAGAAATTTGTTCTAAAATTCTGGGAGCAGAAAAAAAAAAACATATGATTTTTTGATCCTGTATTTTAGATTCTGTTCTCAGCTTTTTGGAACAAAAATAAAATTTAGGAAACAAACGGAGCTCAAGAGAATAAGATCGCTGCTTTGTAATATTTTATGATAACATATGCAGGGTTGGTCCTAACGGCATGTTATGTTGGACGGAATCGGGGATGGAATGGAATCGCATTCCGCCCTCGATTCCTATTCCGTTGTTTGGTTCTCCAATGGAATGAAATAGGGTGGAATGGGATTTTATTTAAAATGGGGTGGAATGGGATTCCAACCCAATAGAATCAACATCCTAAATTACATAATAACCCTTGTATTTAACCCCTTGAAAATTGAGAACAAAAATTAAAAATCAAGAACAGAAACAAAAATTAGAGAACATAAATAGAAATTAGATAACAAAAAATTAGGAATAGAAAAAGAAAATTGAGAACAAAAACTTAAGAACAGAAACAGAAAATTGAGAACATAAACTGAAAATTAAGAACAAAAACATAAAATTAGAGAACATAAAATTGAAAACGGAAACTGAAAATTGAGAACAAAAAATGAAAATTAAGAACAAAAATAGAAAATTGATAATAGAAAATTGAGAACATAAACTAAAAATTGAGAACAAAAACAGAAATTTAAAGAATAGAAAATTGAGAACGAAAACTGAATATTGAGAACAAAAACTGAAAATTAAGAACAGAAACATAAACAAAAAATTAAGGACATAAACTGAAAATTAGAGAACGAAAAATTGAGAATGGAAACTGAAAATTGCGAACAAAAACAGAAATTAGATAATAGAAACTGAAAATTGTGAATAGAAACAGAAATTAGAGAACAGAAACTTAAAATTGAATGGAATAGTGAAATATAATAAAATGAGGGAAAGAATGGAATAGTAAAATATAATAAAATTTTGTAATAAGGGCATAATGAGAATTTTATTATATTTTATTTTATTCCTTCACTCATTTCATACCAACCAAACAAGAGAATGGAATAATAATTTCATAAGGACATAATGAAAATTTTACTATATTTCATTATTCCATTCTTTCTCTTATTCCATACCAACTAAACAAGAGAATGGAATAATGATTCTATTAACAATTCCATTCCGTCCAACTAAACGAGCCGTAAGAGTTTGAGAGCCCTAGGTGAATTTTTGAAGATGAGGCCCTTGATATATTTAAATAATTATTCTATATACACTGAAGTGACTGAACTTTGGACTTCAAAAAGCGCTTTGGCATATTTGTGGTATATGTATATATATTTGGTAACGTGAAATCAAATTAATTCACATGTAACTATTTATTGAATTACACATGCATTTTTGTTAATAAACACCATAGTTGTTGAAGTTAATAACAATATATCAAGAGAAATTACAAAATAATTCAAGAACATACAAAAATTGAAAAGAAAATCAAAATATTTATCAAGCAAGAGTAGTTAATATGATGATTGAAACTGAATTATGGGTTTCCATTTCATTTATATATTACTAAATGCAATGTTTTTAAAACTAAAAACTAATTAAAAACCATAGGGGGCTGAATTTGAAGGGGTCCTAAAACTTTGGGAAGCATATGCGACCTCTTACATAGCCTATGTCCAGAGCCAGATGTGAACATATGCATTGATGCACTTTGGTAGCGTTTGGTTTCATAAAATTAGAAATGAATTCATGTAAATTTTGAGAGTTTTTTTACATGCATTCTAATTCCAATTCCTGCGCTCCAATTCCATGTAAATTATAGAGTTTTTTTACATGTGTTCTAATTCCAATTCCTGCGCTCCAATTCCATGAAACCAAACACCACCTTAAGAGAGATGATTGCACATGCATGAGAGATTTCTTCTTCTTCCTTTTCTTTTTCTTCTTTATTTATTTATTTATTTTGTCTAATTAATGACTAGTCATACCTGCAACATAAATGCCACCACTAGCACTGTGATAAAGAGCGTGGCGGTCTCAAAGAGTTGAAAATTCAAGTCCATCTGCTTTCCCATGATCCAACCAACGACTACACAAAATGGAATCTGCATTATCAATAACAAAAGATTTTTAAGCCCGCTAATTTAAAAAAAATAAAAAACTTCACAGCTAGTGATGCCAAAATACGATTTTTCAATGTTTGAATAAAAGAACTTTAGAACAAAACACGTAACCACCCAAGAGGTGTTAGTTAGTCTAGTTCGTAAGGGGAGGTGCTCTCTTTCCTTGTCAACCAGGATTCGACTCTTCTGGGAAGCACTTCATGAATTAAATCTTAAATTTAATTATGAATGCAACAAGTCGATATGGGGGTGCGCACCCTTAAGATCACCCGGGAAGCTGATTAGTCGAGCAGTGTGTAAGCTAACCCAAACACACTGTATAATCAAAAAAAAAAAAAAAACGCGTAACCACACAAGTGGCAAATTTTCTTCACGGCCTTACCACAAACATTGATATTTGAGTAGATGATCCAATAGCAACTCCAAGTGTCAGGTCCTGCAAAAAAGTACAGTTAAAATAACTATGGCTGTGTTACCAGTAGCATTTGTTTTGAAATTTAAAAAAAAAAAAAAACACAATCATAAGTACTTTTTTTTTTTTTTTGAAAAAAAATGTAAAAAAATAGTTGTTTTTGTTCTTCAATTTTTATATCCAAGAGATCGATTGATCAGGACATCTCAACCCGAATTTTTCTCAACTATCTACGAAATTCTTTTGGATTAAGATATCTTTTATAGGGATAAAACCAATGTATTGTCTCTATTATCAAACCCACTTTTAAATTTTTGCTTTTACTTTCACGTATTTTTTCTATAAAAAGTTAACAAACAGTGCCAAAATTGGCATGAGAAAGAAACGGTGGTTACGATTTTAAAGCACTCACAAGTTTGTCCTTCATGGCAAACATGATTGCACTGGCGTGTTCTGCAGCATTCCCCACAATTGGAAGCAGGATAACACTAATAAAAGACACAGGCATGTTCAATGAATCGGATGCTCCCTGAAAAGATTTGAGCCAAAAAAATCAAAGCATCAGTCAACTGATTGTTTAGCAATTGATCTCTTCACCTATGAAGCACAAATCATAATAAAGCGTTGTAATGTTTGCCCTTGTTCAGGTTTTTTATATCATTAAAGAAGGAGGGGAGGAGCAGATAAATATGCTTTAAGTCTCAAGTTGTTCATCCTTCTTCAAAGTTCAATCCTATGCTTAGATGATGCTTGGGATATCAGTTTTCTTCAACAAATCATAGGAATAGACAAAGGCATTCGATTAAGGGATCCCGATTCATTTATGCCTTCTAACCAGAACAGCCCCGTACCCTCAAAAGTAGGGATAGCAACTCAACCCGAACCAACGGGTAACCAAACAAAACGGTTAGATTTTGAAACCGATTAAATAGTTTTGGTTACGGATTTTGTTTTAGGATAGTAACCGTGAAACCGAACCGCATAACTGATTTTTTTTTATATATTTTTATTATATATATTACCCTTGCTTTTTTTATTTATTTACTTTTTGAACCCTAATATATATAAATGTTATAGGGTTAATTTTAGGGTTTTTATAATTTCTTCCAATATTTTAGTTATGTTTTTTTATATATATAAAAAATAACGGTTCGCGGGTTTTTGCAATTTCGGTTTTGATTTTAGTTTTATATAAAATTAAAAAACTTAACAATTTCACAATTTTCGTTTTGCATAAAATTAAACAGTTCAGTTTTAAAATCGTTTTCTACAAAAACGGCGGTTTTGGTTTTGGTTTTGAGTTTGGTACATGCCTAACGGTTTTGGTTTTGGTTTTAGTTTTGGTTTCTAGTGAAACCGGTCCAAAACCGAACCACTACCATCCCTACTCTAAAGAAACACACCAACTAATAAAACCATAATACCAAAGCTATAGATCTACCTGAATGGCATCAACAAGATATCCAGACAATACCGAAATCCACAACGTCAACATAGCAAGCCATGCAATTGCTTCCCATTGGGTAATTTCAGGAACCTCTGCCTCATCGGAATCATCTTCATTGCTGTCTCTCTCCTGAATAACATCCAGAGTGATTTATTAGGACAGCCAAATGCGTTATACTATACCATTATTTGACTATCCAGTGGTCATTGTCATTTTTGTCTTTTTCAAAAAAAATATCATAATAAAATGCAATGTTTGGTTATGCATAATATGGACAACATTCACAGAGAGACCCATACACACAAAGAGGGAAAAAAAAAGAGGAAAGCAGGAAGCTTGGAAGCCGTTACTTGTTTGCATGAAAACTAAAATCACATGCCACCTCCTCTAGCCCGATTGAACAAAATGAACCCACCTCGTCGATAGCACTATAAAGATTTGGTTGACTCTTGAGCTGAAAGAAAAGATAACTTGCATATGCTATCAGCATTACACAGCTGCTAAATCTTGAAAGAGCTAACTCTGACTTCCCAAAGTGAACCTCCGTGTGTGTGAAGTGAAGTACTGCTGGAAACAATATACCCATAACAGCCATTAACAACAGGCCTGAGTTCACCACAGCAGCAGCCTGAAACATCCTCAAATAAATTAGCCTCTTCTGTTTGAGCTATAGAGATGTACTCATATGTATAACCTCAACACCATGGCATCAAATATGATTTAACTGATATGAGCGCAAAATAGGTCACACCACTGAACATTTCATGGAAAAAACTAATCAGATAATGATGATCCACCTTATTGAAATGCTGAACTTTCTGATAATGAACGATTCCACCACTGAAGAAGGCACATCCAAGAACAAGTAGCATATTTGATAAAATGGAACCCAATAACGATTGCTGAACAACCCTAAGCATCCCAATCTTCAATGCATAAATCGAAATTATCATTTCCGTTGCATTGCCAAATGTAGCATTTAAAAGGCCCCCAACTGCAGATCCAAGCAAATACTGTCTCCGTGATACAGAAAATAAGGTCCAACAAATAAAAGCATCAATGGAATATTTGATTTCACAGTATATAATAATTTAAGTTACGTTCTTCATCACTGCATAGGGATTTGAATGCACATATACGAACATGTGTCTGCAAAAGCGCATGAGTATGCAGATTAGATTCATTGGAATTCACTCAAAGGTTCAAGCAAAGGAGGTCAAAGTTGCAAAATTGACTGCCACAAGCTAATACGCTATGATAAACAATAGCAAATTTAATTTGTGCAAGGGCTCTCCTACATATAAAGTCACCTGAATTATGCTACCTAAATATTTCATGATGATGCAAAACAGAAAATAAACTTCATGGAATCCATGAACCAGTAGTACTCTAGCAATGTAGGTCAACCAAATAATTGTACATGTGATGACAACATTTCAAAAAATTTACATCATTTGTTAAAGCCCACTTATTAAGAATCACAATACCACAATAGAGAATGAATAAAGTGAAGTCAACGATCTAACAACTAAAACTATTATGTTCGGGGGGGTTTTTTTTCTCTATTTCTTTTTTCCTTTATTTTGATCTGGCTGTTGAATTTGCACCAACTGTAGCAAGTGGAATCAAAATCAACGATTCTATTCTCCAGGTGATTCTGAGGGCTTTCATGATTACTGTTAGAACTTAACATATGGAGTACTAAGGCATCTCACCTTGTACAATTACACACACATACAGAGACAATCATATACAGGAAAACAGGGACCATTATATTATTTCCATGCACACTTGTGGCGAACAAAAATTTGTGTCCAGTAACAATTTTGCAATTCACAAAAAATATAGAAGAGTGAAAACAGTCAATGTACCCGTAGGTCCTGTGTAAAAGGCAAGCTGCCTGCACCAGATCAAGAAGTGAAGTGCATCAGCATTTTCTGAAGCAAAAGGGGAATGAAAAACAAAGTAGAACAGCTAGATTGAAAGGCAAGAAACAGACACTTACTCAGTTGCATAACCCAAACGCTCCGCTAACGGCATAATGCCTAATAAGCTGCATAAGAAGACCCATCCCTAAATGTAGAATTTGAACATCAAAGAATTAAAACCCCAAGTCGAAATTCATCATGAATCATTATACAAAATAGACATTTGAGAAACCTAAACTTCATACATGTTTTCCAGTTATATAGTGCAGCAGTATAGCCAGGGGCCCAAAAGGAAGCAGCACATTGATCTTCGCTTTAATTAAAACAATGTATATACTTCTGAGAAGGCTGCTCCGTTGAATCTTTTTCAGGATCCATAACTTGGAGACATTGGAGTGTGATAAGTTAAGCGAAGTTTCAAAATGCATAGACGGCTTGTTACTAGCTTGCCCTGAGCTAAGAGGGACCTCCTCATCAGAATCAAGGTCAACCTTCTCCTCAATAGATCCCATCTCCCAACAGATGTAATCCAACTGATGAACAAAAAGAATTACAACATCATCAAGGAAGCACTAATCAACCTATTACATTACAATGCGGGTAAATTGATGCATCTCTGCATATCATGTCGGCCATAAAAAGCTAAACAAGAAAGCCGCAAATGCGAATCGGAGTGTTCGACCGAGTCAAAACGAGTCAAACGGGTCAACTCAAACCCTCACAAGATAAGATGCAGATAAGCTAGATCAGCCAATAGCAAGCTAAAACTCAAAATAAATCAAACAAAATTCAACAATTTTAAGATTTATCACCCTAGTCGATCTAGAGAACCAGATCAATTAATGCACCAAACAAAACACGAAAATATCACAAATTAAAAGCAGAAAACGACGCACAACAAACTTCGAACCATCAAGAACAAATCAAATGAGTTCGTATTCACCTGTAATAACTGCGCTTTGATCCGAAACAGCTCTGCGCTTGAACTGCTCCGCAAAATTGAATCAAAACTCCAACAAAACCAAATAAAATCGAAAAAAAAAACAAAACAAAACAACACTATATACGTTTATACAAATACGCGTATCTATACTCGAGGTAAGTATCTCCTTCAGCGAAATTCTTGATTCTTCTTCGTCAATACTGAGGAGAGAGAGAGAGAGAGAGAGAGAGAGAGCGGAGATGGCGTTTAGTGGCCGGCAGGAGGTACGACGAAGCTTCCGCGAAGCAGCGCCGCTTCCTTATTTTTTAATTTTCGGATCCATACGTCATTTTCTACTAAGTAGATTTTTCAAAAATTCAGAGCATTAAAAAGGCGAAATTGCACTTAGGACCCTTAACTTTTTAATTTTTAATATTAAGTAATTCTTTATTTTATTTATTTCAATTGAACCCCTTAATTTATTTAACTATATCAAATTAATCCTCGTCTATTTTTGGTAGTAAATTACTCCTTGGGGTTTTGACACTTTATACCTCAAAGTTTGACCAAAATCTCAATTTGGCTCCCTGGGTTTCAATTTGAACATATAACACCTGAAATTTCCTATAAAGTCTCTTAAAAAAAGACAGGTGCATGGCAGATGACTGTTTTTATCCGAAATAGTAATGGAGATGATGACTTGGACAATAATAGGATGATTATAAAGGAGAAGGAAAGAGGTTAAAATGTACGTAAAATTTCCTTAAAAATAGTTGGGTGCAAAATATTTGAATGTTTATCGCCCAAAATTATAATACAATTATTGATTTGGACTGAAGTTGACGGAACTTCGAGGAGTTGTGCTTAAATTACAACAATGGCGAACAAAACAAAATATTGGTCAAACTTTGAGGGTGCAAAGTGTCAAAACTCTTTACTCCTAAATCTCATCTATTTTCATTAACCTTAATGACTAACCAATGAAAAGATACTAGTGTATGTATAATCTAGGATTTAAGGTTTCCGGATATAATATTACAAAACACTATCGATCGAGCATATAATGTCCCGGTCTAAATTTGTCCAGTACTTGTTTTCACAGATGATCGCTTGTCCACGATTTCTTTCTTTTGTTTCTAAACTAGTTTAGCATATTTTAGTTTCTTTTTATCATTTCTTGTGACCCCATTATGTCTAATCGAGCATACTGATGTCTATTCATGTTATTTTCATTTTTTACTTAAAGTACTATGTGGGATAACATGTCATTACAAACCTTTGACACCTTATAACTTTCTGTATTATTGCAATTATTGTTGTAATTATAATTGCATTTTCACTATACAGTTGGCATGTATTGTTATGGTGAATTTTATTACTATTAATATTATTGTTTCTACTATTTTAAATCATCTGATCTTCAGATTTGCTATTAGACCAAAACTCTAGTTAGCACCACACGATCCGTTTTTCAGCGTCAAAGGCTATGCCCATGACACATAACTATGTACTAAAATTTAGTTAACAAAACCGACAAAAGATTATAATTTTGGGGTTAAAAATGTCGATAATATGTTGTTATCTTTCTTGAATGGATTCAATGTCTTATGCTTAGACATAAAACGTCAATATCCGTTACTCTTCAGTGTCCTTGGGGCAATAAAAGCTCAAATAACTTGGTGAAAGCTACATGAATTCTTACTTTCATAAACTTGCATTTTAAACCACTAGTTTTAGACCAGCATATAATGCAGCAGGTCTAGAAATAAATTATATTAATATATATTTTTTATTTGAATATTATATATCAAGCGCAATTAATTTTTTTATTTTATATTTAATATATTTTATAAGAGTGAGAAACTATTTACTTTAATCTGTTCTAATTGTTGTAAAATTCAAACTTCAAATGTACAATTGGGAAACTCATTTGATTTGACCAAAACTCTATTTTCATTGCAGAAGATTAAAATCGTCTACGTGAAATTTTACTGATTAATCGAAAATCGAAATGCTCAATTCAAAATCAAAGAAATTTTCGAAAACTTCCTATATACATACATAAATATGAATCATCATACATATATATGTATAATCTTTGCCTGAAATTAAGTGAATTTTTAGCACATCACGTCTAAGATTAAAATTGTATGCACGGATTTTTACCAATTAACATAAAATCGAAATACCTGATTCAAAAATCATTAAAATTTTTCCAAAATTTCCTATATATGTGTATATAACTACATACACACACATATATTCATTATTTGAAATTAAGTGAATTTTTAATACAAAACTCTAACCTTTTATATCTAAATCATAATCATTTACATGAATTTGTGCCGATTAATTGAAAATCGAAATACCCAATTCAAAAATCAATAAAATTTTCAGAAAATTCCCACGAAGAAAAAGTAATAATTAAATTCATATAATTGCACCATTTTAGTGTTTTAAAGCTAAAAATACATAGAAAGACGTTACCTTGAGAAAAATTTGTAGTTACTGAAACCTGAAAGCACAAAAAAATGAAACAGAATTAGAGACAGAAAATTCGATTTAGGGTTGAATGATTTATAAAAAAGGGTTTGATAAAATCTTAGTATTTTTTACCGATTCTCTTAAATCGCGAAGAATGATTCGAGTGAGGGGTGACATTTATTTGTTGACAAAGAGTTGAATAGGTAATCTGCCCACTTCATTGAGTTATATTTCTTGTTCCTCAAGCTCAATTTTTTTCTCTCTTTTTTTTTTTCCCCTTTATCTAGGATTTTACGTATGCTTAAAGTTTTTTTCTAAGTGTATATGTGTATGCTTAAGTGATTGCTAACCTGTGCAACCTTAGCTTGGATGTCTGGTATAAGGTGATCCTCCAATGTTATGATTACAGTACAAGAAGACTTAACAAAGACATGTTCTTTAATTGAACTCAAGCATTTGATGAGTGACATACAAATAGTCAGGGGCCTACAGTGTTTGAAAAAAAAAATCAATTTATTTAAACCTAAAGAGGTTTGAAATAGAACATATACACACACAAAAAAAAAAAAAACTACAATTGTTCAAAAGTCAATATAAGTAAAAATGCAGTAAACTATACAAATCTGGAAGAAAACATTTATTTTAGCAAATTAAATGGTCATGGTATCTATTAGGCCTGGTTTGGTAACCGTTTCCATTTCAGAAATTCTCATCCCATTCCCAGATTTTTGGGAATTCTGTTTAGGAATAGTGTTTGGTAATTTTTGTTTCCGTTTCCGTTTCCATTTCATTCCCATTTGAGAATTGTGCCCACTTTTTTCTTAAGAAATGAGAAACAAAAAAAAATTGTTTCTCATTATTCCCATTCCATTCCCAAAACACATTGTCACTGTTCACCCGCCGGCCGACCACCGTCGCCGTCGCTATCACTGTCGTTGGCCACCGTCCGCCGCCGGTCACCGTCTGGCCGGAAACTTTTCGGCCATTTTCGGCCGCCGGCCATTGTCACCCACCCACCACCGCTGTCTGGCCACCGCCGTCAGGCCAAAATAGAAAGAAAAAAAAAAGAAAAGATTTTAGGATAAAATCGTTACCAAACACAATTCTCTTCAAAAAAAAAAAAAAAAAATTAACGTTACCAAACGCGATTCTACTCCCAAGAAAAAAACAAAATTCTCATTCCATCCCATTCTATTTCCATCCCACTGCTGGAATGGAAACAGATTTGGTTACCAAACGCCACCTAAGTAAGTTATCAACCAAATCCCATTTTCGAGAAATCCACCTATTTTCAGTGAACAAGCAAGAAATGATTTTGAATGATATTAACTAATTGTTAAATTCAACCAATACTAAATATATGTTATAAAATAATAAAATAAATAAATTATTGTAAAGTAGAAAAAAAAAACATTTGATTAGATAGTGGTTGATTACATGTCGGATGTAATAAATAAATAAATAGTCTAAAGTGGTTTTTTTCCTGGTTTTCCCTCGAATCGCGAAAACCTGGGCGGTATACGGCACCGTTTAAAGTGGCCCTATACGGCACCGTTTAAAGTCTGGGCTAAGTCGGTTTCGACTTAGCTTCGATAAAATTTAGGGTTTTAGCGTAAGCGAGCCTTTTCTCTCTTCCCTCTCAGTTTCTTCTTCCTCAGTCAGTCATGGTGCGTGTTTCTGCAACTCCTTTTTTTTTGTGATTTATTTATCGATTTCGCTGTTAATATTGTGTGAATTAATGCTTATTGATTGATCGATTGATTGTTGTTTGTGATTGGAATCATTGAAAAAAAAAAAAAAAGCCTCAAGGAGATTACATCGAGCTGCACAGGAAGAGAAATGGCTATCGCCTTGATCACTTCGAGAAAAAAACGCAAGAAGGAGGCTCGAGAGGTTCATAAGCGTTCTCAGATTGCCCAGAAGGTCCATTTTTTTCAGCCCCAATCGATCACATATAAGTTCTTCAATTTTGTTGATTATACGAGCATGTATATATGTATGTAAGGAGTTCTTCAAATTTTGTTGGTTTGATCGGTTTCAGGCTTTGGGTATCAAGGGAAAGATGTTTGCTAAGAAGCGCTATGCAGAAAAAGCCCTAATGAAGAAAACGTAAGCCCTCTTGAAAGCTATAAATTGGTTTTTTGAATTTTTAGTATATAATATTTATAAATTGGTTTTTGAATTTTGGGTATGTAATGTTCAATTCTCTTTTTCCTTTTCTTTTTCTTTTGGGTAATCTTTGGAAGCTCTAAGTTAGAGATTTTTAATATTGGAATTAGGAATTAACCAATGTAAAAAAACTAAAAATGCATGCGTTTATTTTGGATTCCAATTTCGAGGCCCCAATTCTGTGCAACCAAACACTACCTTGGCTTATATATATATATGTGTGCGCGTGTGTGTCTGTGTGTGTTTCGGAATCAAGAATTGGAATTCAAAAAGAACCCATTTAGATTAATCATTAATCAATGTAATATGAATCAAGATCAGTTTTATTTTATTTTCGAAATTGAAAATGAACACACATAATTTTTTGAATTTTTTATGTCCGTTCATTTCTATTTCCAATTCCCAGGCTCCAATTCATGAAACAAAACACTGCCTTATTGTTTTTTGTTTTGGGATTCAAGAATTGGAGTTCAAAAAGAATCCATTTAGATTAATCAACGTAATATGATTAAAATCAGCATTAATTTTAATTTTTATTCTGTGGGTCAAAAAATGGATTGACTATGCAGATTGGCTATGCACGACGAATCATCATCTCGACGAAAGGTAGATGATGATGTTCATGAAGGAGCTCTTCCTGCATATCTTCTTGATCGTGAAACAACAACTCGTGCAAAGGCATGTAGATCTACTCACTTGTTTTATCTTTTAGTTCTACGCATATCGGCGTAGCTATAAATGTGAATCGTCTCTCTATGCTTAATGGTTATTTCATTGTTTTTTTTTTTTTTTTAGGTTCTTAGCAATACTATAAAGCAAAAGAGAAAAGAGAAAGCTGGAAAATGGGAAGTACCTCTACCCAAGGTAAGAAGATCATTCTTCTTCCCTTCATCCATACGTACATACATATATAATATATATATATAAATTGCTTACCTAGCCAAAAGGAAGAAAAAACGAAAGTGAAAATAGTATTGTAAAAGTAGAAAGTTAATCTTGAGATAAGCTTTGTTTGTTTTAAAATTGTAGAGAAAACGCTTTATAAATCTTTTTTTTAAAAATTAATTAACAACTGTACGGATTATTAATTGAGTCAAAGCAGTAAAAATACAATTAACATAAAAATTGTTGATTAAAGTCCTCTTTACTAATTTTTATTGATAAAATAATTTACCCCTTAACTAAAGACCTTAAGTCACGTTCTAAAAGTTATCGCACTTGTCAATGTGACAAAAAAGAAAAAAATAAAAAAAAGAAAAAGAAAAAACAGCTCGGTCCTACAAAGCTCCACTATGCGCGGGGTCCTTGGGAAGGATCAAATCACCTGAGTCTATTGTATGCAATCTTACTTTATTTTTGCAAAAGGCTGTTTCCACGACCCGAACCTATAACCTCCAGGTCACATGGCGACAACTTTTATTGTTGGCGGCTTATACAAATATATACACACACACATATATATATGTGTATATATTTGGTACTTGACAATCAAAAAACCATTATTTTATTGCAATGAGCATGGAAAAATGCTTTAGGAAAAAAAATTAAATCGGTATCTTAGTTTTGCTAAACTAGATATTCTTCTACTGATTTAGGTCAGGCCCGTTGCAGAAGATGAGATGTTCAGAGTGATCAGATCTGGCAAAAGGAGAAGTAAGTACTCATCAAATTTGTTCTGAAGTCCTGTTTGGCTACTGTAATAGTTAAAATCGAATTTTTTTTTGATATTTATCATACTATATGAATCTATATCTGCAGCCAAACAGTGGAAGAGAATGGTCACAAAAGCGACTTTCGTAGGACCGAGTTTTACAAGAAAACCACCAAAATATGAGCGTTTTATTCGCCCATCGGGGTTGCGATTCAACAAAGCTCATGTCACACACCCCGAGCTTAAGTGCACATTTAATCTCGAGATCATTGGAGTGAAGAAAAACCCTAACGGTACAATGTATACTTCGCTCGGTGTCATGACCAAAGGAACCATCATTGAGGTAAATAATATTTTTTTTTTGAAATCATCTGTTATGACATGAGAATAACTTAAGGCAGCGTTTGGCTTTGTTGAATTTGAGTCTCGGAATTGGAATTGGATATGGAAATGTTCAGATACACAAAATTGAAGATTTCCACGTGTTCATTTCTAATTCCCATTTTCAGGTGCTGATTTTTCAAAACCAAATGCTACCAAAGTGTTCAAAGATATGCTAAAACGGGCGTGTGAATGTTTGTATGGATTGATATGTTCAAATGAACATGAATCGCATAACCGGGATCAAATTCGTTGGTCTTTTTTTTTTTTAAATTTATTTTTTTGTGAATTTCAGGTGAATGTGAGTGAACTAGGTCTGGTCACGCCTGCCGGAAAAGTTGTATGGGGTAAGTGTTCTTTCATTTTTATTCCTGTTTAATCCTAGTAAAGCTTGGAACAGAAACGGGAAACCAAAATTAAGCCGGCCCCTCCCCGCCAAATGAGCTCAAATAGTTTCCAAAATCCGCGTTTTTTTTTTTTTTTTTTTTTTTTCAGATTTGTATGTTTTGTTTTGGCTTGTGTCCTTATTCATATGTTCTTGACTGACGCAGGAAAATATGCTCAAGTGACCAACAATCCTGAGAATGATGGTTGTATTAATGCAGTTCTCCTTGTCTAGAAAAAGCCCCTTCTACCAAAGGGGAGAAACAATTCATTAACACCCCCCCACCCCAACCCTTTTTTATTGTAATGCTAAATTTTGTCCTATTTACTATTTTTTTTTATACTCTTGAATGTTAAAGTTGGATTCTTAGAATGAGACATAATCTGTGTTTTTTATGAAGCTTCATGTTTGGTATTTGATATTTTTTGGTATATCCACAAGTGTCCTACACCCACATAGGGCCACACAGGGCGTGAAACTAATCTCGTTCAGGGTGCGTGACTATTCTTCTCAACAAGTGTTTTTTCGCAGGTTCGAACTCCTGACTTTGCAGAGGTCTCTCAACTGTTTTAACTCAAGTTAGTTTTACTACTTGAACAACACTGTTGGTTTTGGTATTTGATTTAGTAGCTTCTTCCTCTATGGATTGTGCTCCAAATTCTAATATTAATTTGATGTGTTGATTGTAAATTTTTTTAGGAGAAATTAAATTATGCATGAAGGCAAACATTTATAATTTTTTTAGGAGTTTTTTGTATTTTTGTACAAGAAATCTTATTTGAGTTTTTGTCCTTTCAATTTGAATACATTAAATCTTGAAGTATATAAATAGTGTTAGGTACTTTTGTCATTTTCTATGATCGAATTTACTCACGTGGGTAATTTTGTGTCTGAATGTGGTTGATTTTTGTTATAAAAAATAATAAAATTATTGATTTTGATAAATTTGACACGATTTAAATATTTCAATGTTTAAATTGAAAATATAAGGACTAAAATAAAATCTCTAAAACTTTAGTGGTGCATAGTGCCAAAACCTCTTTTTGTAATATTTTTTTATCCTTTAAATATGATCTCAATCCTTTAATTAAAACATCATATCTATCTAATTGATATTAGCTTAAAGTTGAATTTATATTTGATGTCAGAGTTCTTGACGAAATAAATACATATTAAAAACTTAATTTCTGAAAACAGTACGGTTGAAACTTATTTACAGAATCGAAGTAAAACGTAATATGGATTTGCGTTTTTCAAAAAACGCATTTTCAAAATGCGTTTTTAAAAAATTGGGGCCGAGTTAAAAACGCAAAACCGATTTGCGTTTTTAAAGAAACGCAAATCGGTTTTGCGTTTTTCAAAGGGCAAAAAAAAAATAAAAAATAAAAAAAATAAAAGCCAAAAACGCATTCGTGTTCTGCGTTTTTAAAAACGCAAAACACGAATGCGTTTTTCAAAACCAAAAGAAAAAAAAAAAAATGAAAAGCAAAAACGCAGAAGTGTTCTGCGTTTTTAAACCTGATTGCCCCACCTCCCACCCTTCTTTTTCCTCATTTGCTGCGTGCGTTTTTACTAGAGTAAAAAAACAGAAGGGAAAATTACAATGAACGTTGCCGCCGCTCTGCTGATCTGCCGCCATCGCTGTCGCTTCTCCGGTCGTCGTCTGATTGTTGCGTTCGTTTCACTGAGGGGTAAAAAAAAAAAAAAAGGTTTTTTACAGTGAACCAACGCCGCCGCTCCGCCGATTTGCCGCCATCGCCGTTGCTTCTCCGGCCATCCGGTCGTCGTCTGTCGGGTATGTGTGTATATACGAGATGTATGTTATATGGATTTTTTTTTTTCTATTTTGCATTTTTTTAATTTTTTTTTTCCGGAAATGTAGATATATCGGCCCTCCGTCGCCGTCACCAACTCCTCCGCCGCCGATCTAGCTCCTCCACCGCTGTTCGTCTCATTTTGGTTAGTAAACCAATTTTTATTTTATTTTTTCGATTTTTTCGTAATGTAGATGTAGATTTATATAATTTGGAAATAGTTTTTTCGTAATGTAAATCTAGATCTAGAAATGTAGATGTAAAACAATTTTTTTCTTTTGGGGTTTTGGTTTTTTCTTTTTTTTTTTTTTTTCCGATTTTATTTTGTGTGTATGTGTGTGTGTATATATATATATAGAAGGATTTCGATTTTTATGAAGTAGATTGGACAATTTAATTTTTTTTAGTAATATAATTGATAATCATAATAATACGGTACATGTTTTATTTTGATTTATGAAATTGTAGTTGTTTGAAATGGAGAATGTTACATTATATTTGTATTGGGGTGGAAAGATATTGGAAGGAACTGAGTTTGGAGTGTCATATAGCATGTCTATGGTCAAATCGTTGGATGTTTGTCGGGGGATTACGTTAAACGAATTAATTGCGATGTTACGACCATATATCTTCGAGGATGGAGTTGATGGAACTTTAAAGTTACAATGTAAGTTGCCGATAGCTACTATTGGTCCTAGGAATTATAGACACATGTTGTATTCAATCGGTGACGACGCGGCATTAGACCATGTGCTTCAATTACCTCTTAGGGTGCTCTCACTACTTGGTGTTGAGGTGTATGTGGAGGTAGAACGAGTTTTTAATCACGCTCTAATATTTTCTTCTCAACCTGGTCTTTTTACCCAATTTTCAAGTCAAAATTTCAATCCTCATGTTACTGCGTTATCTCCTGTGTTTGACCCTCAAGTTGTTCAATCCAGTTACACTTACCGATCGCCTTACATTCCTAAAGAATATCATCCTTACACAGTGATTGATCATGATTCAGGCACCAGTTCTGCCGCTCCACATCAGCATCATTCGCTAATTAGTCCACCGCACGAGAATGTGGAAGGTGAGATGAATACAGTCGATAGTTTTCACGATATCGAACAAACAGAGTTAGATGGTGCTTTTGCGTTAGAGGAAAATGAGAATGGTGGGGATGAAGATGAAGATGAAGATATGGATGTCAAGCCGACAATGGAAAAGAGTGAACAATTACCGTTACACATGGTTCCTTTATTCTATAATCAGTTGGAATGGGGTGGTGATGATGATATAGCAAAATATGAGCCAAAGTTGCGAAAGAATTTTTGGACCCCGGAAATGGACGAATTTAATTGTGGCATGGTCTTTAAGGACAAGAAACATATTCAGAATGCCATGAAATATTATCATGTTATAAAAAATAAAGAGTATCGTGTGGTGGAGACGAACCAGAAAATTTGGTCTATTAAATGCAAGCATGGTTGCGGGTGGCGGATGCGGGCGATACTCTTTATTTTTCATAACATGATAATATTTCACGGCATTCTGAATATGTTTCTTGTCCTTAAAGACCATGCCACAATTAAATTCGTCCATTTCCGGGGTCCAAAAATTCTTTCGCAACTTTGGCTCATACTTTGCCATATCATCATCATCACCCCATTCCAACTGATTATAGAATGAAGGAACCTTGTGTAACGGTAATTGTTCACTCCCTTCCATTGTCGGCTCGACATCCATATCTTCATCTTCATCTTCATCTTCATCCCCTCCATTCGCATCTTCCTCTAACGCAAAAGCACCATCTAACTCTATTTGTTCGATATCGTGAAAACTATCGACTGTATTCGTCCCACCCTCCACATTCTCGTGCGGTGGACTAATTAGCGAATGATGCTGATGTGGAGCGGCAGAACTGGTGCCTGAATCATGATCAATCACTGTGTGGAGATGATATTCTTCAGGAATGTAAGGCGATCAATAAGTGTAACTGGATTGAACAACTTGAGGGTCAAACATAGGAGATAACGCGGTAACATGAGGATTGAAATTTTGACTTAAAAATTGGGTAAAAAGACCAGGTTGAGAAGAAAATATTGGAGCGTGATTAAAAGCTCGTTCTACCTCCACATACACCTCAACACCAAGTAGTGAGGGCACCCTAAGAGGTAATTGAAGCACATGGTCTAATGCCGCGTCGTCACCGATTGAATACAACATGTGTCTATAATTTCCAGGACCAATAGTAGCTATCGGCAACCTATATTGTAACTTTAAAGTTCCATCAACTCCATCCTCGAAGATATATGGTCGTAACATCGCAATTAATTCGTTTAACGTAATCCCCCGACAAACATCCAACGATTTGACCGTAGACATGCTATATGACACTCCAAACTCAGTTCCTTCCAATATCTTTCCACCCCAATACAAATATAATGTAACATTCTGCATTTCAAACAACTACAATTTCACAAATCAAAATAAAACATGTAACGTATTATTATGATTATCAATTATATTACTAAAAAAAATTAAATTGTCCAATCTACTTCATAAAAACCGAAATCTTTCTATATATACACACACACACACATACACACAAAATAAAACCGAAAAAATCGGAAAAAAAAAAAAAAAAAAAAAAACCGAAACCCCAAAAGAAAAAAATTGTTTTACATCTACATTTCTAGATCTAAATCTACATTACGAAAAAACTATTTTCAAATTATATAAATCTACATCTACATTATGAAAAAAACCGAAAAATAAAATAAAAATTGGTTTACTAACCAAAATGAGACGAACAGCGGTGGAGGAGCTAGATCGGCTGCGGAGGAGTGGGTGACGGCGACAGAGGGCCGATATATCTACATTTTCGGAAAAAAAAAAAAAAATTAAAAAAATGCAAAATAAAAAATAAAATAAAATCCATATAACATACATCTCGTATAAACACACATACCCGACAGACGACGACCGGATGGCCGGAGAAGCAACGGCGATGGCGGCAGATCGGCGGAGCGGCGGTGTTGGTTCACTGTAAAAAACCTTTTTTTTTTTACCCCTCAGTGAAACGGACGCAGCAATCAGACGACGACCGGAGAAGCGACAGCGATAGCGGCAGATCGGCGGAGCGGCAGCAACGTTTACTGTAATTTTCCCTTCTGTTTTTTTACCCTAGTGAAAACGCACGCAGCAAATGAGGAAGAAGAAGGGTGGGAGGTGGGGCAATCAGGTTTAAAAACGCAGAACACTTCTGCGTTTTTGCTTTTCATTTTTTTTTTCTTTTGGTTTTGAAAAACGCATTCGTGTTCTGCATTTTTAAAAACGCAGAACACGAATGCGTTTTTGGCTTTTATTTTTATTTTTTTAATTTTTTTTTTGCCCTTTGAAAAACGCAAAACCGATTTGTGTTTCTTTAAAAACGCAAATCGGTTTTGCGTTTCTTTAAAAACGCAAATCGGTTTTGCGTTTTTAACTCGACCCCAATTTTTTAAAAACACATTTTGAAAATGCGTTTTTTGAAAAACGCAAATCCATATTGCGTTTTACTCCGATTCTGTAAATAAGTTTCAACCGTACTGTTTTCAGAAATTAAGTTTTTAATGTATATTTATTTCGTCAAGAACTCTATTTTTTTGGTTAACAACTCTTTGATATCATACTGAAAGTTGATCATAATTAAAATTTGCTCATAATTAAAAATAAAAAATAAAACAAAAACTATTATGATGCACGTGCCGATTTTTTTTTCTTGTTATTTTAGCAATTAAGATGGCCAAAACATTTTGATTGAACCAATTAGAGACAAAAATCAAATTTCAGGAAGCAAATTGCAAAAATAAAAAATTACACAGCAAATTGAAATCGCACTCAATCATGAGGGGTGTAAAATGCAATTTAAGCATAAAAATAAACTTACGATCCCTCGAACAAAGAAAAAATTTGGTTTATTGTAGCCAAACAGGACCTTATCCCAAATTCCTTAAAAAAAAAAAAAAAAAAAAAAAAAAAAAAAAAAAAAAAAGCCGTCCTAATCATCCACCGATCATATTGTGATTATATAACCAAGAACCACCTGGAAAATAAAAACAAACAAACAAAAAAAAAAAACATAAAACACTTAGCTCAATAGATTGAATAAAACAAATTTTGAAAACAACACAATATACTCTTAGGGAATGTTTGGTAGGTGGTAATAAAAATAGTATTTTGGTGAGAAATGAATCAAATTTTGAATAGGTGAGGCCCCTTTTTATTACTATTTCTGTTTCCCGATTCATGTTCCCGTTTCCAAAATTTTGGGATTAATGCATAGAAACGTGTTAGGTAAACAGTTTTGTTCCCAAAATTTTGGAAGTAATTAGGGACTATTTTTTAAATTCTTTAAGAATCTGAACAACAAAAAAATGTTGATTGCTATTCACTCCCATAAAATTGTTCCCACTACCACCCCGCCGGCTACACCACCACGCCGGCCACCATACATTGAAAGGAAAATTTTTTTTTACAACCAAACGGGTTTCTTGTTTCTGTTCTCATAAATTAAAAGAAACAATTTCAGGTTAATAATCGTTACGTAACCTGTTTCTATTTCTTGAATACTCTAAAATGGAAACAAAATTCCTATTCCATCCCAATTTATTGGAAATAGAAACAGAAAAACAGAAACACTAACCAAACGCCAGCTGAAATTTTAAATTCACCCCATCAGAATTTGATTCTAAAACCGCCTACCAAACATGTCGTTAAAGTTTGAATAAACATTAAGTCCAACAAAAATTAGAAAGTAAGGGCATGTTTGGTTTGTAGTTTTTTTTAGAAAATTTTGAAAACAATTTTTTGAACCCTATTAAGATGTCCAAAAAATATTTTTTTAAAAACAAAACCAAACGGAGCCAAAACAAATCTGAGAGCAGAACAAAGCAATTTTTTTTTTTTGTTCCTAGATTTCTATATTTGTTCCTAAATTTCTAGGAAAACAATATGAAACATCTGGAACAGAAACACTAAGGGCCCATTTAGTTGTCTAAATTATCCTATTTTATGAATTAATTTTTTTTAATGAATTGATTTGTATATTTCTCTATTTAGCTATGATATAAACAAATTTATATATTATTTGTTTGAACAAAAGAACATTCAATTGTTTTAGTTTTCATCCCCTATTTTCCTTTTCATTTTCTTATCCATCCTACGGTTGATGTCCAAATCTAGCTAAACTAACAATAGCAGGAACATAAATAAGAAGCAAAATATGGGTAAAACCTGGACTGGTGTAGCTGCAATAAGGGGGCCAACGGTCAGACCACCGATAGATTTTCCACTGGAATCGTTGAGGTTGACCGTCACATTGCAAACTCCATTTGAATATATGCCGCCGATTGAAACTATAAAATATGATCCCTGCAAAAGGTGGCCGAATAGCATGAGGTCAACCACGCAAAAGTAGGTAGTTTCAGGTAGGTAAACATAACAAAGAAAGTCGTTTCACGCCATAAAAGTTGCTTATAATGGCATCAACTACAATAAGTTACGTTGTGTTTGGGTAGTGTGTTTGATTTAAAAAAAAAGGAATTTGTAAATTTTCATTTAGAAATTTATATAAGGTGCACTTGGGTGAGGTTTTTGAAGAACAAATTTGATATGAGAAAGGAACCTTGATGAGAATATCACTAGTCTACACTTAGCACTATAAGAACATTCATAAAATAAAGTGTACGTTGCATGTGAGGACAAAACACTAGACAACTTATTCTTTCGTATACTTCTTAAGAGAGTGTTTAGAAGCTCCGCCAAACTTTGGAATAGACCACAAAGTCTAAAGTCACCTATCCAGTGAATTTCGGTTGTCGAGCGTTTGCATATCATATCCACACCTTGTTGGGGCACTATTCAAAAGATGACAGGTAAAACATTATTGAGCCGAGTGACGAAGAACTCAAAGGGAAGAATCCGGCCAAATCTCTATAAGGAAGAGATTATTCAGGAGAGTCAATCTCCATTATTTCAAGAGTAGATACAGAATAGTTGAGTTTTGTGTACTTATTGTTATCACTGTATTTGCTTGTTCAAGAGTTTTATTGATTATTGTTGTACTTGCGAAATCCAAGGTGGTGAACCTTTGTAAGGCGTGATCTATTTGAAGAATTGCCTCTAGTACAATGTAATCATCATAACTAGTATTTGGAGAAGGAACTTTATTTGATGAAAGGGATATTTTCTAAACAACAAATTACTTTTCCAAATTAAATTCCGTCTACAAATATCATATCCTAATGTACTCTTAGGGTGTGTTTGGGTAAGGTATTTGATTTCGAGAAGGAATTTGCAAATTTTTCTTCAGAAAATTTACAAATCTGTTTTCGAAATCAAATTTCTTCTCCAAATTGTTCATCCAAATGCACAGTAACAAAATTTTACAAATACCTTTTCAAAATCAATTACCTTCTCATAATACCTCATCCAAACGCACTCTTAGGGCAGTTTATATACTATACCAAATTATAAACCCATGCTTCTTCCATAAAAAAGCAGATAGAAAGTCCATCATCAAAGGGCAAAATGATGGTCAATAAAGAGGAGAAGAAAACACTGCAAACCTCATATCTGATTGGTGGTGATCCCCGTATGCATAACATTGGGTTAGATATAGAACCTATTGCTGACAAAACCGAACCAACAAGGCCATCCTCCAGAATATTTGGTAGGTTCTGTTCTCGGTCACGAAAAAAACGATTTAATCTTATCTTGGAGATCCTGTAAAGAAGTATTAATGGCTTATACATCAAATTATGAGGAAAGAAAATAATTAAAAAATTTATTGGTGAAAATAAAGGAAATGAATACAGAAAATGAGTATCAATGATTGTTCTTCATCTTTCACGTGATGTTACTTATAAGTGGCTCTAAAGGTCAAATTGAGAAGAAAGAAAAAAAAAGGCACCCAGTGCACGAAGCCTCCCGCCATTGAGGGTCTGGGAAAGGTAAGATGTATACAACCTTACCCCTGTATAATTATCCATGTATACAGAGAGGTGGTTTGCAAGAAAGATCAACGAAATCTCATAAATCTTTCCCATCCAAATTCCTTCTTGCCATTTGATATCTTTACCATCACATGTCCATAAAAAGAACCATAAATAGAGTGATCAAGGCTTTTGATGCCAAACCAATCAATTTGGAGGGAAATACATATTGTTTCCTAATCCATCAATTCATTAATTGAGCTCATCCCCACCTCCACCGCTCTCCACTGGCGCCCTATCAAAAAAGAAATGGAAAATAGGTGCGGCGGGGGGGGGGGCTAGCCAACATTGCCCGAGACTATTCAATAGAGGAGAATTGGGTAGCCACAACAATACAAATAATGTGCATAATGGAAATAAAAGTTCGTGAAGTAAACAAAGAAAGTAAAATCAAACACGCGATTTTTACATGGTTCAGAGAAAACCTTACTCTTATCCATGCCTAGAAACTTCTTCCAAGGTTTCTACCACCAAACCCTTTACAATTCTGAATTATCAGACGGACCTCTCCTATATTTCTCAACCGGAGTGACCAATTTCAACCCCACTTGGTCGTCTCAGACCCAAAATTGGACATGAAATAGGCATGAAGCCATTCAGTAAACAAATAGAAAACAACAAGAAAAAAAGAGGGTGCCTAAAATGGTAGACTTCTTAAAGATAGATCCAAAACCCCAAATTAAGACTTCCTTTTGAGACCCTTCCCACCTCTTCAGTTTCCTCCGTTGAATCAACGGAATGTTGTGTATTTTTAAAATTGATATGGCATTTTTTACTCTCCATATAAGCATGTAAACATATAAGGAAATGTGATATAGCCAAAAAAAATGAGAAATACAAACTAGAGAAGCAATTGGAACAACTTACATATAATGGTCCAATTGGTGCAGCAACCAATATTCATTATTAAAGAGATCTTTCCCAACTAACGCTCAATGATCCCCCCACAAGAATGCTATTCAAGAAGTTAGAAAAACATTGAAAATTAGTAAGGACTTAAATTCTTTGCCTTTCATTACATTATTTGGTTCAACCTCAAATATCACCTTCATTCTATAAACACGACACGACACCGACACGGCAACACCGGAATTTCTCAAAAATTCTGACACGGACACGGCGATGACACGTCAATAAATAAATATATATTTTTATATATGTTAGCCTAATTAACAAAATACACGTGCCAACAAATTCATTCAATAATAACATTAAGCCTAAATGTTCAAAGTTCAAACCAACATTTACATTAAAAAAATCCCATAAACAAAAGCAAGAAAGACAAAATAAAATAAAATCACACGATGTCAATCGGTTAATTATCATTTTCGCACCCTTCATCGATGAACAAAATGGTCAGCTTTCTTCTTTTCTCTTTTCTCCAATTGTTAAAGACCCATTTAATATGGCGATTTAATATTAAATTATAAGATGCACTCCTTAAATAATAATATAACTATAGTAAGTTAAATGATCCTCTAAAAAAAAAAACTGACTCGGGCTTCTGAAGTGTCCAACACATTCATCTCACGTGTCGGCCGTGTCGAAATATAAAATAAAAGGTAACAAAAATTGGGCGCGCCTCGGCACAAACACATGTCGGAGGCATGTCGGATGCCAACACTCAGCCTCCAGTGGAGCGTTGGTGCTTCCTAGCCTTCATTTAATCATACAAATTAAATAGAATGTTTATACAATCTCAATCTAATCTATCATTATGTTATAATATTAAATGAAGAGTACAACACGATGCAATCATGGTTATAAGGTCAAGGACAATGGAAATTCATCCGAGAATTTTCATATCCAACACCTAAAAGACGAGTGTTTGTAAATGCGAGTGTTTTCTAGTTTTTTTAACCGATGTCATGAATCAATTGGCACATGGATTACAACCAAATCATGACTTAAAAGAGCGAATTCTAGGACTTTTCTCTTTTATTTTTCAGAATTCCTTTTATTCAAAAAGTGACCTTAAGGAGCAAAGGTTTCCTGCTGCCTAAGTTTGTGGCGCAAGGAGCGGGCTGGCCTCATTGCATCTAAATTTGTCCAACTTTTACAAAAGATTACATATGGTAAGTTGTATTTTATAATAAATACTACTTACACGGGAATTTTGCATGTCAACAAATTAGGGTTCTACTATCCATGAGAACTTATTAATCGGGTTTCAACTTGATTTGGGAGGCAAATCTACTATCCTTGGGAACTTAAACCGATAACATTTTCAAATACAATTAAAAAATCAAATGATTCAAACAAACAAAATTATAATAACTAAACTTCTATCTTGGTGGCACCTAAGATAAATAAATAATGTAAGTTAATTAAAAACAACATGAGCGCACTTGATGCTCGTGCAAATTCTATAAACAAAAAAAAATAGAGAGAGATTATATATATATATATTACACATTTATGTTAAGCGTTTATTCATATTTCACATATTGATGCACCTAAAAATAATTACTTTATAAGTAAGTTAATCAAATTAATTCATAGTAATAATAAAGATTCTCTCTTAAATTAATTAAATCATACATTTCACTGAATTACAAATATAAAACTATCAAATTTATAAGAGATAAATGCTATAACATAATTTGCATGTATTACTAACGAGTGAGCCTTGGATCTTGAGCCTACGCTGAGCGCCACGCAACTTACTATTAGATCCAACTGACCAAAATGATCCCCTTTCTTTGTAAATTTCATTTTATACTGTCCAAAGAAGTGTGCACACTACTTTCAAAAGCTTAACTCCTCTATAACCGATATCAAACAAATTTGAAGTCTTATTCTATATATCGGTTCTCGGTCTACTTATGAGATCTCTTACAAAAAGGATAAACAAATTACTCTTAAGTCTCAATTCAGTTTGTTAGTACTTATGATGAAAGAACATACTTTAGATCTATCTAGTTCCAAACCAATATTTACGTGGCAACCAAGCAATGTGTGTAAAAAAAGGGTAGCCCGATACTACAAAGCTCCGGCTATGCACAGGGTTTGAGGAAAGGTCGGACCACTTGGGTCTTTCGTACACATCTTTACCTTACTTTGCAAGAGGTTGTTTCCACAACTCGAACCCGTGATCGCCAAAGCAATGTGTGTAATTCGAGTAAATAACAATATATTGCATTAAGTTATCTCACAATGTCAGGGTGTACATCTTTTGAACTTCTTCCAATGAGAATTTAACTTTCACCTTTTTTGCTAAGTTTCTTAACATGGAAATTTTATTATGAAACATATATAATCGAAGCATATTACACGTTCTAGCATTATTCTTTAGGAATGAATTGACATACTCTACATTGTTGATTGAAAATAATTATTTGTACTTTGTTGTTAAAAGAAACAAATCGCACTTATATCAAAGAAAAGGGGGAAAATCATGACAAGCATTCACTCTGCCGTTACCATGGAGGCAGGGTATTTCCCGTTTAGACCATTCAATAATGTCATTATTAGCGTTTTTGTACCATATATGCTTATTTTAACACAATATTTGTACAAGAGTGTTGTTTACACTTGTATTGAAATTTCCTCTAATATCTGCTTCTTGATTCGATTTATTTCGCAAATTGCATAACTAGGAAATCTATTCACTACAACAACTACAGTTAAAACCATATCGTAAAACATCGTATGAGGTATGTGACATACTCCAAAAACTGATGTAACAATTGAAGGCTTATAGTAAATATCATAGATTGAATACATAAAACAAATTAAAGTAACCATGGTGTCACTAATAAAGATGCATCATACTATGATAGATGGATAGCAAGAATAACAAAAATATCGAGGCTGCTCAACAACCATAACATGTCTCTTGTGTGTCTCAACATTGTTGTGAGGCATCGTATGCTTTCAAGAGAATTGGGCAAGAAGGGACTATGATTTAAACAATAAAAATTCATCAAAAATCTTGGCCGTTCCAAATTGATAACTAGCTAAAATGTAAGTGTTCATCTAATCCCTGGCTTGGGGCTTGACTCACAAACCATGGTTAGTTGCCTTGTTCACCTCTTGAGAACTTGAAGCCCCCTGCTTCTAAATAGTGAAAAGTGGAAACAATTTAGTTTAAATAAACGTCAACGTGTGAAATCAAACTTTTGAACCATGAAATTGAGGAGTCACAGTTCGGTTATATTCGGGTGACTTTACATTTAAAAAAATAATAAATAAATAAAATAAATAAAGGAGAAACAAACAGATATGCATGTTGTGGAAGGGGCAAAAAAATTGGACATGTCATGTCATCGATAACACAGCTTCAAAAATCAGGGAATGTTATGAACTTATGGTATGACATTAGTATATACTCCAGACTATTTTAACATGAGCATATAGCCAACACGCAGCAGGCTTATTTAAGAGGTCAAAAGAAAAGGTGGTATAAAAGACAGTAAGAAACCTCTCCACTGTCTATCATCATAACTTCCATCCTATAGCGCTTATTTGCATCTGCAAGCAAATTCCAAAAGTTAGAAAATTATATAATGCTTAAAATTGTCAAAATAAATAAAATAAAAATCCACATTTCATAAACAGATTTGTCTGTGTATATTAACTAACTAATGAATACTCCTATGCCTAAAGGCACTATGGCAAACTATTTCTAAAATTATAATTAAATAAAAAACTGTGTGTGGGTGGGGGGGGCAGGGAGAGTGAAATAAGTGGTGGTAGGCCTTGGAGGATTGAGATAAGTGAATGAACGGGTGGATCCGAGAGAGAGACAGGAGGGGGGGGGGGGGGGGGGGGGAGCAAGAGGGTGAGGAGAAGGAACAGGAGAGGGAGAGGGAGAGGGGGAGAATGAGAGAGAGAGAAAGTTTAGAAGGTTGGGCTTGATGGTTGGTTTCCGTTAACTTCATTCGATAATATAATCCCTCCATTTAAGTAAAAACAATCTACTCCTTTATGCCTTGGACATTTCAAAAATGTGTAGTGATTTATATTATAGATTAGCATTGCCGAGATCAAAAGAAAATTTATCATCCACATGAATCTTTCCTATGTTCGTAACTTGAAGAATAAGTGAAAAACACAAAAAGTGTTATTTCACAATCTATCGATCTCACATGAATAGTGAAATTGGAAAGCGTTATTTTTATTTTTTATTTTTTATTTTTTTTCGGGGGGGGGGGGGGGGGGAGAGGGGGAGAAGTTTGTAGCATTTCCCTAATCAACTGAACTATGACCCAAGTTCATTGACCACTTAAAAACTTTTTAATCAGCCGAAAAATTAATCATGCCTTTATGATTTCATTCATAACTATTGGCTATTGCACACTTCAAAATCATTAGATGCTAGATCTGCTTCAAGTGTTTTAACAATGCAATTTTCTAGCACCAGAATGAAAGATGTTGTGAATCTATCAATTTTGTAAGCATCATTTGACCAAAGATGTGCAGTGTCAATAAATGAGATTGTTAAAAGGAAAACAGTGAGTAAAAGTAAAAGACACGCAAACGAAGAAAGTGCGATAAGCAGAAACATACAACGAAAATGTTATTTGTGAGACAAATAGAATGCTAATTATTGGAAGTATATCACGAGTTACCGACTCCATAGGGATTTAGAGTTCACCAAACAACCTTACCAAGATGAACAATGCCCACAGTTTCTATTTTCACTTTGCTGGACGTAATTGCACAATTCAAAAATTAACAATGAGAGAGGAAATATAATTTGACATAAATAAAAAAGCTTTAACCTAATTGTCCAAAAAAAACTCTGGCAATGCGTGATTGTGTGCAATTTGACACTTTGAATTTGAAATTGAACATCAATATAAAAAATTTAGAAATTTACATGCGCTCATTTCCAATTCTAAAAACTCAATTTTTGTAATCTACCTTTACTAACTGCAAGATGACTAGATTCATTTTAATGGAAGACAAAGTGTCATAAAGTAAGACAAATATAAATATTAACTAGAACAATATATTCCCAAATCGTGGAAACAACCTCTTGCAGAAAAAACAAGATAAAGTTGTGTACAATAGGCCTAAGTGATCCGACCCTTCTCCGGACCCCGCGCATAGCAGAAACTTTGTAGCACCAGGTTACCCTTTTTTTAACAGTATATTCCCAAATGAAGTATAAATCAAAACCATAAATAGATCCCCGTTCCCTTGGCTTCTCTTATGGGTACAGGAAAGGGGTTGTTTAAAGCTCAGAAGGTCCTATTGGCATACCAAAATAAAAGATATCACCAATCCAATAGCATTCAGCAACCAAAACCAATAGATTGGAGGTAAAGATTGTTTACCACCCACAGGAGCTTGTTTTCGAGCACACACAGGAGCTTGTTTTCGAGCATGCACACGAGCTTGTTTTCGAGCACCCAATTTAGACAGATCAGGGACCTCCAAAGCAAGTATCCAACTTGATCCATCCTCCTCAAAAGAAGGTACACGGCTTCCCATTGGTGGATTCTAGGTAGGTCAGGGATGAAAAGACGGGCAGAAGAAGGATGTAGAAAAGAGAGATATAGCAAGCCGTGAATTGAAGAAAAATAGGAAATGAACCCACACAGTGCCCCTGATGTAATTTCTCTCATAAAGACAGATTCCACAACATATAATTGACACATGTCGCCACCTTATCTACTAGCACATACTTTGAGATTACATATAATGTAATAACCTTTACCGGAGAATTGCAGATAAGCTCATAATTATGGCGTGTAGATTGTTATATTGAAGGTAAGCTCTTAATTATGTCATCATGTGTTGTTTCATACAGATAAGCTTATTAATTTTGTACAACTCTGTAATCCGAGAAATAGACACCACACTTGTTATGAATAAGCTAAATAGTTGCATATGCCTTACCAATTTGCATGAATAATTGTTGCCATTTTCTGGCTTATTGAAATAGAAAACAGTGCCTTTTGCATGTAATAAATTAAAAGACACCAAACTGCATATAAGAAAACAAATGGAAATCCGTAATCCTACCTGGATACGTCCACTCTCGAGAAACATTGTCCATCTCCTGCTCAGTGAACATCACCAAATTATTAGATTTTGAAGGAAATCAGACTAGCGATAAAGTTCTTCAACAAAGTACACCAAAAACAAGAATGTAGCAATCACCGGCCGGAACAAGAAGAAATCACAATTAAGAAGGATAATCATGAGGATTTATGACTACTAGCATCAGCCTAAGAGTCTAAAATGGGAAAAAATATAATGCAAGGGTTTGCTAACATACCTAATTCTAGAAACGAGAGAAGTAAACCACTCCAATTCAAAGAAATTTTTACTAAATAAAGTCTATATATTGAAGTGCGACTTGATGCACTGGAAAGTAATCTCACTTATCTTTAGCCATTATTTACTTACCTTGTTCTTGATAAGACTCGAGTTAATAGCTACAACTCAGACACTGGTTCAAAATCAAACATAGAATCTGATTCATGAGATATGAGTTGTCCAACATTTATTGCATTGTAACAAATTCTAGTCATTTTCCGAGCAAGGGGTGGGGGTGGGCAGGTGTCCGCCAAGGACCCTTAAATTTTGAGTCACCCTTCAAATTTACCCCTATATATTTTTTTAAATTCAAAATAATTTTTTTTGATATGATGTAAAAATAAAAATAAAAATAAAAAATCAAGCTTCGTTCAATCACTATATCAACAACTTTTGGAATTGATATTTTAATTTTACAATATAATAGGAACTATGACTATATAAAAAAATTCCAAATATTAAGGAGCCCCATTTTAAAATTTCGCCTATGGCTTTCGATTTCTCAGGGTCGGCCCTAGGTGGAGGGAGTCGAGGAATTATTTACTTGACGGCATTGCAGATAATCCAATATAAGACAATCCATCTAGAGATTCTAGACTATGGTTTGTGACAAAAAGAGAACTGTTCTACACCTAATTCAAATTACCTCAGCCCATCATATAATAAATGGAAGGAAATTTATTGCGAAACAACAACAGAAACATAGTTATGAAAACTCCATATAATGAACAACAAATCATTGTATGGAAGCATTGCTATTTCTAATAAACCTTGAATTCTCTGCACCATTTGCTGGTTCCTCCATAAAGAACACTTCAATTTTCATTGCTTAATCCAGGGTTGAATAAGTCCCCATGACCATTTCCCACTTCACAAATCCTCGTAGAAAACCATGCCTGCAAAACATAATTGTGCATTTAAATGATCAAATGATCTGTGCCAATTGCTGCGCCACTCTAAATCGAAGCAAAACTCAATCAAACTCGAATAAAACCAAATTTCAAACATCTAGCCTTCTGAAGCACGGAATTAGAAACTTCGCAAATTGAATCAGAAATTAACGCGATAAATTTTCAGGTTCTTACACTGTTTCATTTCCAATTCCGATCGAAAAAAAAAAAGACTAAATCCATCCAGCCAAACATTACCTTAATCGAGAAATTCAAAATTATGCATGAGAACAGTTTATTTCCAAGCGTATGCTGATTCGAAGAGTCTTCAGGATACACATAAACATTACATTGAAGCACAATGCGCCATCCGCTCTCTCTCTCTAGCTCGATCGCCATGTTCCTGGGAAAAATCTGTAGCTCCGGTTTTCGAACATGGATCGGATTCGGATTCGAAAAGGGTAGGGTTTCGGGAAGCCAAGAAGGATATCAAGTATAAAATGACATAAATGCCCCTCTAATTTTTTAATTTTTTTAAATAATTATTTTTCAAAATTATAATTTATGAAAAATAATAAGACACGTCAAATTATAATTTAGTATTATTATCCCCTCAAGTTTTAGAAAAAAAATACTATTATCCCTATATTTTATAGAAAAGTAATAATTAAACCCTTTTGATTTTAGTGAATAATTCACGAAATTAAAATTTTAGCTTATACAATATTTTTCTTGAAATCTAAATTTACTGTGATACATGAAAGTTATTGTAATATTTTTATGTAAAAAATTATCGTGACTTTTGTACTTTTAGCAATAACTTTGAATTTATGGTAAAATTACTATAGCTCGTAAATTGTATTGACTAAATTTTTTTATTTTGCGGAATGTTCACAAAAAAGAAAACGTATAAAATTCCGTTTGATTTATAAAAATATTAAGTAAACTCTCTAAAAAAAGACTTCCAATCAATTTTCTAGATCTATCGTTACTTATGAAAGGAATTTATACTTTATCCAGATAGCAAGATTGTATTGTTCTAACGTAACATTTTCATTATGTATCCACAATAAACAAATTTTAATTGAATTAAATCACAAATTTAAGGGCGTCAAATTCAAAAATTCTGATAGTTTTTTCTATTTTTTCTATGTTGCTCTGGATTTTATTAGCACTAGAAAGCGTGATTTTCTCTAACCAATAGTAATTCAAATTTGGTTAAAATTAATCTCCTTTTGTAAAGCTTGGATTAAGGTATTTCAAGTGTTTTTATTTATATGATGATCTCTTAAATTCAACATTTATCTCAATCACGCAAAATTAAAAATATTGTTAATGATTTTGTACGACAAATGATTGTACTCAGCACGTGTTTTTTTATAATATATGAAAAACTTAAAAAACTAAACATATACAATAACAATTAAGTCTTTGTCATACTTATGTAGGGTCGGCTACATAAATCCGTTTACGTCATAGTGATTGATCAAGAGTTATTCCTTCAATCAGGTTTAATGTCATTAAATCGTTGAAAAACTAAATATGTAATTTAATAAATCTCATGGTCTACACAGACATACTTTACGGACCAAAAATATATATTTCCTCCATGCAATTAATAGACTCTTACCAAGGTTAATTTCGTCTTTTCATCCTAAATCAAAACGAAACGTTTTTTCATGCCTTACAAACCCGACCCGAATTACTTCCGCTGTCATATAGTCTGCAAATCTCCGGTCGTTGTTCACGCACTACGAAGAGAGAGAGAGAGAGAGAGAGAGGAGAGAGAGAGCAGCGGCAGCAGCGATGGCATCGGGCGGAGCAGCTCCGGTTTGGAGGATGGCGCAGATGACGTACATAGAGTACTCGAGCAAGTGCGCAAGCTTGTTGAGGAACTGCCTCAAAGAGCCCTACAAGTCCGAAGCCCTGGCCCGTGAGAAGGTCAATTTCAACATCTCCAAGTGGGCCGAAGGCAAACCGGAAAAACCGAGTAATTTTCTCATCTTTCATCTCTTCTGATCTCTATTTATGCGTCCGATCTAATGGATTGCCTACTGCGATTGGATTAAGTAAATGTTTATGCATTTTTCTGTTTATATTGATAATCGGAGAATGAATTTGATGTGTTGGGGGATGTTAATTGTTGAATCCCACATCGATTGTGTTGCCTGATCCCGAGCTATATGTAAGTCTAGGGATAATCCTCCTTTTTGAGAGTGAGTGACACACATTGAGTTGCTACATGGTATCCTGATGTTGGGCGTGTTGAATCCCACCATCATCGATGTGGGGTACCCGATATTCGTTTGCAGTGGTTCGTCAGAAATTTCACCCTGCGCGTGAGGTGAGGGGCGTGTTGAATCCCACATCGATTTTGGGCCCTTCTTCCGATATTTGTTCGCAGTGGTTTGTCAAAGTTCATCCTGTGCATGAGGGGCGTGTTGAATCCCACATCAAATGTGTTATCTGACCCTGCTCTATATATAGAGCCCAGTGCAATCCTCATCTTCCGAGATGTCTTTTGAGAATGAGTTAGGCCCACTAGGGGGTTTTCTAAACTAATTGATGTTGATGGCTGAGATTTGAATCATATGTCTGTTCTAGTGCCTTCGCGAATGGATTTCTTTTATGTGATCTATCCTTTAACTATGCTTATGTTCTCCTTTAGGCTGTGTTCTATCTTTCTTTATTTCCTCTTGCATTTTGTTCGATGTTTATCAATTGATTGATGAACTTGAAATTATGTTAGCATAGTCAATTATAACTTGTTAACCTAGATTGGATTTTCCCATTATAGTTCTCCATCATGTGATCATGGTGTTGTCTCTGTTTCTTTGTTGAATATGGACATTCTCTATGACATGAGGTAGTGTTTGGTTTCTTACAATTAGAGCTTGGAATTGGAATTAGAAATGAACAAAAACGCATGTAGAAATCTAAAAATTGACTTGGGTTCATTTCCAATTCCAATTCTAAAGCTTCAATTGTATAAAAATTAACATTCATTCATTTTCAATTCTCATTTTAAAGCTTCAATTCCATTCTGCCAAACGCTGCTTAAGTTCATTTTCTTCTGTATCTTGGTTCCGAAAAAAATTTCATGCGTTCAATTCCGATTCCAATTCCAATCCTAAACCTTCAATTCCATTCTGCCAAACACTACCCAACTTCATTTTCTTCTTAATCTTGATTCGTAAAAGGTACATGTGTTCATTTCCAATTCCAATTCTAATTCCATTTCTAAAGCTTCAATTCCATGTTGCCAAACCCTACCCAAGTTCATTTTCTTTTGAATCTTCGGTTGGCGGGTGGTTCATAATTGTGAAAGAATATGATTATCGGTTGAATCCTAGGAAATAAATAGTGGAAAAAGGTTCCCTTTCTTGATTAAAGGCTTAGATCATGGTGTTTGGCCATGGCTGTAGTGTACTTTTTTTAACTATTTGCTTAAGAGCTCATATTGATTTGTTCATAATTCATATCGAGGGGAAGTTGTCAACTCATTATGCATCTCTATAATCTTGTTGCTGTCTTGTCTTATGCCTTTAACCATCAATACTACTGGTGGGTGTTTTTTCTGTCCTTTTCATTGCTTATGGTATGGAAAACACAATCCCTTTCCCCTCCCCCCCCTCTATATATATGTGCTTACATACGTAAATGTGAATAGTGAATGAAGCCTATGTGATGCATGTAGTAAACTATCAATCGAGAGCGTGTGACGCCAAAGGGAGAACACTGCCGCCACCCCATCCCACCCCTCCCCCTCTCTATATGTAACTCTAGTGAATGAAGCACATGGGATGTGTGTACAGAACAAAAAAGGCGAAAGGCAGTCTGTGACACTAAAGCCCTCTCCCTAATATGTAGTAATATACATATATATACATATGTATGTGCTATATATTGTCTGAGCTAGATAAGGATGGGGAGACTCAACCCCCGTGTTGCCTCAATTTTTGAAAATTTTCACTTTTCACCCCAATATTTTAAGGAAAAATCAATTAAAACTCTTAAAAATTTCACATAAGCCCCTGTTGATTATAAATATCTAAAAAACAAAATTAGCTCCCCCAATACATTTTTTTGGATCCGCGGCTGCATATATATATGAACTATTCTTTGAGTTGTCAATTCAAACATCATTTCAACATATTTTTCTTTAGAAATAGTGGTTGGTAGGAAAATAATTTATGTTGAAATTTGCAATTTGAATTTAGGGTTACTATATGTGATGCCGATCGATTTGGACTATGTCTGTTTTTAATTTTATTTTTTAAATTGTGTTGTTGGAATTAATCATTTGATTTTTTTCTTTCTTTTTCAGTCTATCGATCAGAAAACACCGGACAATGAGATTGTCTGAAAAGCATCGTCGGAAGTCAAATTTTCAATGAATTTCTGTTCTTTAATTTCATGAACTGATGCCTTTTTTGCATACAAATTATGCATGTAATAAGCAGATTCTACTTTACAATGAACCAAATTCGTCGTTAAGACCGTGTTTGGGTGATTTATAATTTGTTCAATTTGAATGCATACGCTTTTAGGTTGGTCGCGATTGGGAGTGCAAACACTACCCTAGATTCAATTTGTTTAGGCGGCATTCGGTTAGTACTTCTAATTTTCTGTTTCTACTTCTAATAAACTGGGATGAGAATTCTATTTTCGTTCTGGAATATTCCTGGAATAGAAACATATTTGGTAATCATCATTCTCTTGAAATTGTATCTTTTAATTTATGAGAACATAAACAAGAAACATGTTTGGTTGTTACATTTGTTCTTTTCCTTTTTCTTTAAATGTATGGTGGTTGTGGGAATATAGTTTTGTGGGATGAATAAAAATCAATATTTTCTCGATTCTCAGGAAATACTTCTAAAATTTTGAGAGCCAGAACAAAAATGAGGGAACAGAAAGAGGAGCCAAATGGGGCCCAAAAACTCAATTTTTGGAGATTGAATTATGTGAAACCAAACATTGCCTAAGCATGGTTTGAATGTATTATTGCTTTAAGGATAATATTTGGTGTTGGCTAGAAAAGTAAGAGATCTGGTGGAAGACAATAGTGAGTGCACCAAACATGGCCTAATGGCCAAGGAGTGGTTGGCCATTGGACAACTCACTACCAACTATATGTCATCTTTTAAAAAATAATAAAAAATTAGATTTTATTTTTTTTTAAATATCCACAAGTGTCTCCGTACCTACACAGGATATGAGACTAATTTTGTTCAGGATTTGTGGTTGTCCCTCTCAATAAGTGTTTAACTCCTGATCTTGTAGAGGTCCTTCAACTGCTTTAACTAAAGCGGGTCTTATTATTCGAGCTACGTTGGTAAAAAAAAAAAATTATTTGATAATTTATAAATAATATATTTTTATTGAAATTAAAATTTTATCCCATTCAATTTATATCAATAATTTTTTTTAAAATTTAAAATTACTCTCAAAAGTTCGAAAATTAATGTACGCCATGAAAATTGTAATTTTTTAAGGGTATGTAGTGACTTTTGAACTTTTGATAGTAATTTTAATTTTTAAAAAAATTACAGTACCGTGTGTATTGGAGTTAAACTTTTAATTTCTTTGGCTGTTGATCAAACTTCCTTCTATTATTCATATAAATAATCTCCTCATTAAAAAATAAATAAAAAATAAGTGAACAAAAATCATAGTCCATATATTTTTTATAATATAATTTTTTTTCTAAAAAAGTATGTAGATTTTTTATAATATAAAAAAAAAAAAAAAAAAAACGTAAATATTTATTTTCTCTCTAAAATAAAATAAAATAAAATATATTTTTTTACTAAAAAATTATTTTTCCCAAAAAGTAAATAAATATATATATAATTGTTAACTGTATGGAAGCATTTTTATTTTAAAAAATGGAAACAGAATTGAAAAAATAAAAGAATTATTCTCAATTTTTTATATTGTTTCCATATGTTTATTTTTTAGTATTTTTTTTTTTTTTGGAAAATAGATTAAAAATATTATTAATTTTTCTTTTTCTTTTTCTTTTTTGTTGAAAATTTTCAAAAAAAAATTAAAATTAATTCAATTAAAATTTATATTGATTTTAAATTTGGAAAACCGTTCATTAAATTATAGAAACAACAAAATATTTTCCAAAATTAAATTAATGTAAAAAATAAAAAAAATAAAAAAAAATCTTTTAGAGAGAGAAAGAGAGGAGAGAGAAGGAAGCAAACGCAGTCTTGCTGGACTGGCCCTCTCTCTCCTGTCTCTCTCTCTCTCTCTCTCTCTTGTTTGATTAATCTTTCTTCTCTCCATCTACCATGGCGATGTCGATTGTTTCTTCACTTTTCAGTTTCGTGTTCAGTTCTCTCTGTTCAGATCTAAGCAATTGATGCGGAAAAGCAAGCTATTGATTTCCTTTTTCGAGTTAATTTTGCTTGTATTAGTTTGAATTTTGAACCCTAAGTTTTCGTCGAATTCTCGGTAATCGGATCTGGAATTGTAGACCGATTTAGCTATGGCGACGGTGAAGTCGTCACGGTCAAGGGCACATTCGGGGACCCCGGTCAAGGGCAACGCCAAGGACACCGGCACCAAGCTTGAGGAAAATCTCAACCTCTTCAAATCCGATAATTTCGATGCCGATGTTTACGTACAGTCCAAGTGTCACTCCTTGAACGAGAAGGTCTGTGTTACTATTTTTGGCATGATTTTTTGTTCACTAGTAGACTGATTTGCTTGATAAACAGAAATTAACTTTTTGCGCATATGATGATGTTCATATCACTGAATTGAGCTCGTTTAAATTAAAACAATTATCCAAAAAAACAGTGAACGATTCATCAAAATGTTGGAGTATTGCTGACCTAGTGTTTCAATTTGGTTTATTTCGAAAACTTGAGTTGCAGTTTGCTCTACGGCTTTCTAGCATTTTTACCCCCGGAATGCGAGAAAAGAGATGATGATATTGATGAAGAGGGGCTATAAATTATTGAAATAGGTTTCTCTCAAATGTAATTCAAGTATGATCGATATCCGGACATTTCAAATCTTGGATTTTCGTTCATGAAGTTCCAATTTTCTAAAATTATGAAGAATGATATATGAACAAACAGCTTATTGTTGATAGCTCTCACACTTCAGGTTGAAAAATGAATATACACTTGTAGCACACTTTGGACAACCAATATTTGTTTGATCGTCTACGCTTAAGGCCAATTACCGAGTAATGATCATGTAGCCCAGTTGATTGCCATGACCTGATTTTTGGTTAAGTGTAACGTGTCATGGGATGCATATGTACCAATTTATGTTTGTTGACTTGATTAAGTTACTAATCACCTAATGGAAATTTTATTTTGGAGCTGAGAAGCAAAACATAGAGATATTAACAGATTTTCGGACTTTCTACTAAGACTAGAGGCCGAATCCTTATGCACATGTCGTGCTATTGTACGGCTTGGTTAGGGAGGCAGTCGTAAAAAACCACATGTTGTAGGTTATAATGTTCAAAATAGGCAGTCGTAAAAACCCCAAGAAAACTGAGTCTAAAAGGAACAAGGTCATTAATCAGTGATGAATAGATGATCTCGCCTAGCAAAAAAGTAGAACATCATATCTTGACCTCTAAATCCAGGGCTCATTGATTAAATTTCAGTTGCTGTTAAGATTTTTTTTTAACCTTCAAGGCTCTTTTGCCTTCCTGTAGTACATAGGACATTATATGTAAACTTGTGTGTCAGTAACTTGATGATATATATTTATCTCCACAGGAAATAAGACAGTTATGCTCATATCTTTTGGATTTGAAGAAAGCTTCTGCTGAAGAAATGCGCCGAAGTGTCTATGCTAACTATACAGCTTTCATACGGTGAGTCATTGGTAAACTTGACCTGGACTGGCTTGTCCATGCCAAGTGCCCCCCAACACACACAAAAAAAAAGGAAAAAAAAAGAAGAGATAAAAGAGGGAGAGAGATATTAAAGACATTGAATGCCTATTCTCCTTTTCCTGCTTTATCAATATTTTTTTCCAAGGGAGTATTAGTTATGTTTTCATGATGTGCCACGTGAGCTTACTGCCATTATGGATCCATTCAAGGGGATGATGTTGTTTATGTTACGGTTTTAACTATAAGATTTATTTCATGTTCATTGTATCTTTGAAACGAATAATTTATTTAATTTCCTCATTTACAGCACATCAAAAGAGATATCAGATTTAGAGGGTGAGCTTTCATCAATCCGAAACCTTCTTTCTACTCAGACAACTTTAATTCATGGTTTAACTGAGGGAGTTAATATTGATACTTTGTCTACGAGTGTTCCTGATCGTTCCACTGGCAATGGCTTATTGGATGACGAAGACCGAGAACCTTCAGACCTAGAGAAGTGGCTAATAGAGTTTCCTGATCTCCTTGATGTTTTGTTGGCCGAAAGGAGAGTAGATGAAGCTTTGGCTAGCCTTGATGAAGGAGAACAAATAGCTTCTGAAGCGAAAGAAAAGAAAACGTTGTCTCCTCCTGTCCTTCTGTCCCTACAGATTGCCATCACTGAACGCAGGCAAAAGCTAGCTGATCAGCTTGCAGAAGCTGCTTGCCAACCTTCTACTCGTGGCGCTGAACTCCGTGGGGCCATTTCAGCTCTTAAGAAGCTTGGGGATGCTCCACGAGCTCATAGTTTACTTCTCAATGCACATTTCCAGAGATACCAGTATAACATGCAAAGCCTTCGTCCCTCGAGCACTTCATATGGAGGGGCATACACTGCAGCCCTGTCACAACTGGTATTCTCTGCTATTGCTCAAGCAGCCAGTGATTCCTTGGCAATTTTTGGTAAGGAACCTGCTTATTCATCTGAACTTGTGATGTGGGCTACAAAGCAGACAGAGGCTTTCGCACTTCTTGTTAAGAGGCATGCATTAGCTTCCTCTGCGGCTGCTGGAGGATTAAGGGCTGCTGCAGAATGTGTTCAAATAGCCTTAGGTCATTGTTCTTTGTTGGAAGCTCGTGGTTTAGCACTTTGTCCTGTACTTCTGAAACTCTTTAGACCTAGCGTCGAACAAGCACTTGATGCTAACTTGAAGCGGATAGAGGAGAGTACGGCTGCTATGGCTGCAGCTGATGACTGGGAATTAACGTATCCGCCAAGTGTTATGCGCCAATCTGGAAGGCCCTTCAGCACATCTCTTGGTAGCACAACGGCCTTTAACAACAAACTTTCAACTAGTGCACATCGCTTCAACTTCATGGTTCAGGTAATTACCTGTTCTCCCCCTTGCTTCAATTTTATTTCCTGTAATACACAGCATGTCTCTTTCACGTTTGCACGTGCAATGTGTACATGCATCACCAGCCTTTCTTGCATTCTCACCATCGTTTATCCGCTCTATGTGCTCTAAGTCGAGATCAATTATTCCCAAGCTCAATGATTTGTTTATTCTCACCAATAACCATCGTTTATATGCTCTCATGGATATTAATTTGTTCTAGTTGATTGAGCACCTAAGGTTGGCTGTCCAACATTGTTGGAATTTGAGGATATATACACTATATATATGTACCGCTATACAATTACAACCCGTCTTTGCTCAATGGATACAAAATACCCATGCTTTAGCACCTGGTGCAAGATGAAGCAGGGATTTAAGCACGAATTTCCTGAAAACGAAGTCATAGGCACGTAGGTTCAGGGCTAGACCGGCTATTCCAAGAGCACTCATCCATAATATGTGTGTGTATATATATTTCTATCATTATATTATTTTTTTGATCCAATATGCTGCCTACTCCTACTGTTGTCTCAGGATTTTTTTGAGGATGTGGGTCCCCTTCTAAGCATGCAGTTGGGAGGTAAAACACTTGAAGGTTTATTCCAGGTGTTCAATTCTTATGTCAATATGCTTATCAAAGCATTACCTGGATCAATGGAAGAAGAAGCTAGTTTCGAAGGTTCTGGAAATAAAATCGTTCGAATGGCTGAAACCGAGTCTCAGCAAATAGCATTACTTGCAAATGCTTCATTGTTAGCAGACGAACTATTGCCACGTGCAGCCATGAAACTCTCCCCATCATATCAGGTTAATAATCACAAGGACGATCCTCGTAGAAGAGCTGCAGACAGGCAAAACCGAAACCCTGAGCAGAGGGAATGGAAGAGGAGACTTGTGGGCTCGATTGATAGATTGAAAGATAGTTTTTGCCGACAGCACGCTCTGGATCTTATTTTTACCGAGGAGGGTGATAGCCATCTGACGGCTGATATGTACATCAATATGGATGGGAATGTGGATGAAATAGAATGGTTCCCTTCTTCTATATTCCAGGTATTATGGAACTTCTGTATCTATTGCTTTATAGTGAACAGTGGGTATTTCAGGTGGCATTTGGTTCGTGTTTCTGCTTTTCTGTTTTTACTTCCAATAAACTGGGTTTTGTTTCCATTTTGAAATATTCCGGGAATAGAAACATGTTTGGTAACAACCGTTGTCCTAAAATTGTTTCTTTTAATTTAAGAGAACATAAACAAGAATTACATTTTGTTGCAACATTTGTTCTTTTTTTTTTTTTTTATGCTTTAAATGTATGGTTGCCGGCGTGGTGGTAGTGGAAATAATTTTATAATTTTGTAGGAGTGAATAGGAATCAACATTTTTTTTTGTTTTTCAGATTCTTAAAGAATTCAAGAAATATTTCCAAATTAATCCTAAAATTTTGAGAACAGAAACGTATTTACTATACGCGTTTTTCTACCATTAATCCCAAAATTTTGGGAGCAGGAACAGAAATCAGGGCACGGAAACAGTAACCAAACGGGGCCTTATTAACCCCACACCCCCATAGTTTCAATTTGTAATCTCCAATTCAAATTCCTAGGCATTATTGCTATGAAACCAAACGCTGCCTTCGGCATTTTGCTTTTTCTCCATCTTCTATTATAAGTGCTGAATATGATTGCTTCAATTTTTTTATTTTTTCAGGAACTCTATGCGAAGCTAAACAGGATGTCTGCAATAGCAGCAGAGATGTTTGTTGGCAGGGAAAGATTTGCAACTTTGCTTATGATGAGGCTTACCGAAACGGTAATCTTATGGCTTTCAGAAGATCAAAGCTTCTGGGATGACATTGAGGATGGACCAACGGCTTTAGGTCCTCTTGGTCTTCAACAGGTTTATAAATCTGTTCCCTATTTTTTTTTAGCTACAATCATTTTATTTGCTTAGGCGGTGTTTGTTTAGTGGCTTTGTTCCCAGACTTCTGTTTCTGTTCCCAATATTGGGAGGCAGAACGGAAACAACAGAAAATTTACTGTTTAATAAGCCCAGAAGTACTTTTTGTTCAATTAATATCTTTTATTTAAAAAAAAGGGTTACCAAACAATCCCTAAACTAAATGGGGGATGATCTATGATAGGAATTTCATTCAATTCTTTGTTGAAAAATGTGCAGTTCTATTTGGACATGAAATTTGTCATATGCTTTGCTTCGCAAGGGCGTTACTTATCTCGAAACTTGACTCGAGTGATCAACGAGATCATATCTAAAGCACTGGCAGCATTTGCTGCCACCGGTATGGATCCATACAGGTATGCATTTTTTGTTTCAAATTTTTTACCAGAAGTTCAAAAGCTTGGGTGGTGTTTGTTTTGTCTCTTTGGGAACATAACAGGATCATTCCCATATCTTTATTTCTGTTTCAACTTTTCTGGGAACAAAAAAACATTTAACCGAACATGACCTTACCTATCTATTATCATCTGGATTGATGGTTGCAGTGTTCTACCGGAGGATGAATGGTTTACTGAGATTTGTCAAGATGCGATGGAGAGACTGAGCGGTAAACCGAAACTTGCAAATGGCGGCGAAAGAGATCTCAGCAGTCCAACGGCTTCGGTCTCTGCCCAATCAATGTCATCCGTTCGATCTCATGGTAGTAGCTAAATGATCCCGTCTCGATGCATTGTGATCGCTATCGCCTTCTGTAAATAAGGCATTGGAATTCCATCTGCATGATATATAGGTGTCTCTCCCATTTTTTATAGTAAACATTGTGTAGGTTTTTTGTTTTTTTTTTTGGTAATTGAAGTCAGGATTTTTAAAAAAAAATTTCGTTAAATACATATTTCTGTTTGTAAATGTTGATTGATTTCATTATTTGATTCTGAAGCCCGAAATCATTTTATTCTTTATTGCTTTTCTATTGAATCAAATGTTACTCATTTCTTTGATTCTTGAAAAATAACAATAATTTCATTTAATACAGTAACTTCGAATTTAAAAAAAAATTATGATAACACACGAGATGTGCAAACAAAAATTTTAAATTCATGGAACTATTAAACAAAAATCCCAATAATTAATACAACAATTTTAAAAAATTGGGAACAATTGTTTTGTATTTTTGGGCTAGAAGAAAATTGTGAAAATTTATTGAATTTACCTCTTGTAACATTTTTTCCAAGTATTTTTTATAGTTGTGGAATTGTATGATATTATTATCTTTATAACAATTTCTTAATTTAAACGAATTTCTTTGAAAAAAAAAAACGTGAAGTAATTTTGAAATCCTATTCTATTGACCTTTTATTTTATAATAGTGTACCTAACGGTTATCTAGTGTATCTCTTAATTGAGAAGTCCACTATTCAAAACCCTCTCCCCCAACCATAACATTTGTACCCAAAAACATCTTATAATTATTTTTTTTTCTAAAAAAAAAAATTAAAATCATGTCATTTATTTTCTTAATTTCGAAAATTGTTTTCTTTCAAGCCTTTTGAAATTATCCTCTTTTTTTTTTTTTTTTTTTTTTTTTTTTAATTACAGAAAAAATAGTTAAAAAAAATTAAGATATATATTCTTGCCACACTCTAAAGATTCAAGTTCACCTTTTTTTCTAAGGTAAATAGATATTAAGCAAACAATATACTGTCCCGTGGGACATACTCACTAGAAGACCACGTGCAGAGCATAGATCCAAAATAATTAACTACATTTCTAATTTTGCAAAATCAAATAAATGTAGAACTTGAGGGACAAAACATGCAATTTAACAAACTTTAGAGTCCACATAGACGCCCACCCCATACTTCAGCGGCCAAAAATACAATTTTCCCCATAAATAAATATTAAGTAAACAATATACTGTAGTTTATTAAGTATATAAACTCTCTTCTATAAATTTAATTTCTGTTCACTTAAATTTGTTACACCAGGCAAGCAAAATACATACAGATCCTCAACTCCAATTTAAAAATACCTGAATTTTAAAAAACAGATCTCTGCCCTTTTCATCTCCTCAAGTCCTGCACAAGAAAAACAGCATAGATTTCCCAATACCCTTTTTTGGGGGGTGGGGGTGGGGATGTGTGGGGGGTACCTAGTTTTGAACATCCTGAATGTCTCTTAGGATGTGTTTGGGTGAGGTATTTGGATAAGGAATCTGATTTTCAAAACGGAATTTGTATAGTTTTCTTTTCAAATTTTACAAATCCCTTTTTCTAAATCAAAATTCCTTCTTCAAATACTGTTATACAAACACAGTCTTAAGGGATGCATGATGAGTGAGTGTTTTTTTTCACCTACACGCCTAAAAGGCGATTGCATATGACGATGTTCTTTCAGCCTGCCTTTGAACGCCATGATGATTATGCCGTGAAATGAAAAACAGTAATAATCTTAAGGGTGCATTTGCGTGAGGTGTTCGAAGATAATTTCACAAAATCCGTTTTGCGAATCAAATTCTTTCTCCAAATACCTCGCCCAAACGCACCCTCATACAAAACTTCTATAAAGAAAAGTCAGATCATGAAACAAAGATGTCTAGTACAGAATTGTTAACTAATTTACTCAATGAAACAAGATGATCGGAAAAAAAGACGAACAGAAAACCCTAACCAATGCACACTTGCACAATATGTAACAAATGCATGTCTCGGATAATAAAATCACATAACAATTCACATGCCCCGGTAATATGCTCATGACAGCAGTTCTAAATGATTGCAATGCTTGATGATGACTGGGATGATAAATGGATGCATGCAACAGCCCCATGATGCATCATCTTATCATGCAGTAATTTAGAATTTTTTTTTTTTTTTGTGTCAAAAGCATAGAGAAACAGAGTACATCCCCTTCTGCAAGCTACTGCTGCATAGCTCCTCCATTCGCAGTCGGCGAAGAAAACTGCTGGGGGCTGAAGTCCTTTCTTCTCCCAAATGGGTTCTTCGAATACGTTTCTAAAAGTCAAGGATAACATTAAATCCTCAAAACAAAAAAAGGGATAAGGGGCCGTTTGGTTGTTCTTGAATTCGCAAATTGAACCATTTTTCATCACTTCTAAATTGTTGTAGTTTAGTGTTTTGCTGTAAAAATTAAAAACATTAGAAGTTAGCCAGATTACCATTTTTGTAATAATTTGTTATTTTCTATTGTAATTTGAGCAAAATATAGCTTCAAAATTTAATTAAACTTAAAGGATTGTATGTTTCTTTGTTCAACAGTAGAAGTTGTCACCATGTGACCTGGAGATCACTGGTTCGAATCGTGGAAACAACCCCTTGCAAAAGCAAGGTATGACTGCGTACAATAGACCTAAGCGGTCCAACCCTTCCCGGACCCCGCGCTGCGCATAGTAGAAGCTTTGTAGCACTGGACTGCCCTTTTTATGTTTCTTTGTTCAAACAAAAAATAGGTAAATTTGATTAAATTGTAGGCAAATGGATAAATATACAAATCAATTATAAAAAATAAGATAATTCATAAAACAAGATAATTTTAAAAATTTAGACAATCGAACGAGCTTTAAGTCATTGGTCTCACAAACATGTTCCCATAATTCAATATATATGTTGAATAGTTTATACTTTGATCAACTTATGGAACACTTCAGCAATTTTTTCAAATCCTTTTTTCCCCATTTATTAGATTTTGGGTAAAGGCCCTAGAAACCTATGCAAAAGTTAGTAAGAAATAGAAACATAACATAACGGAAGGGAAAGGAAAGAACCCGTAAATTCAATAATAAAGCTAAAAAATGTGAGAAAGGATATTGTATTCGCATGCCAATAGAGCCAGAACTAGGGATAACAGCACCCTGAAAACTATGATGCACAATGCTCGCACTATTCACATCCTGCATAAGTCGCAATAGAATAGCTTAAGTTAATAATAGTGCTTTGGCCCACACAATGTGTACATTTACATTAGTTTTAATTTTTTTAATTAATAGTAATCAATGTTGTAAAAGGCGTTCGTGGGGCTCGCCCAACGGCAGGGCAGTCCTAAACTGCCTCGGACAGTTCAAAACGCCCCGCCCAATGCCCTTGCCTTTTACAACAATGATAGTAATAAGACATTGACAATGAAAAATACTCATTATAATTACACAAAAAATAACTCTTTGCCTGCACATTATGTATATATACTTATATAGTATATATAATAAGAAAATATCCATTGTCCTAGCTAAGTGTAAAAACATTAAAGCAATAGTTGAGCTTACTGCAAACTCAATGAAGCAAACAGTGTGTCTCTCCTGTCTCAATATCTTCATTTGTTTAAAACCGGGTTGCCTGCATAGAATGAATGTAATAATTAGACCGCTGAATTCATTTGAAGAATATGGTAGTAATCGAACATCCAAGAGGTAGAAAAGTCATACATGGAGAAAAGGCCCCTCAGCTCTTCCTCATTTACATTCTCCCCAAGATTGCCAATAAATAGGGTATTGCAAGGAGGGTTATCTTTTGCATTCTACAAGAATAAGAGAGAATTCAGAAAATAATTGGAGGCAAAACCAAGAATCCACTAAACCCAAGGGGGGAGAAACGGTAAATAAAGAATATACAAAGAAAAGGCATTAGACTTAACTCCTTTTGCCTTCATATTAGATGTATAACTAGTATAGAGTGAGCTCTAAGATTCTATCACTGAAACTTGTAAAACAAATTAACTGCCATGTGATTATCAAGTTAAAGTTAATGTTTGAAAATAAAAAGAAAGAAAATGATTTACATTCCGTACGACCCAAAATTTCTTTGAATTATTAATATGAGCGGATAATTATTGAACTTACCAATGACCACAAGACGAAAAACCAAGGCAATCCCCCATCTTTCATCATACCCTCTTCCCTAGATCTTTCTCTTTGTTTTATACTTTCAAAAGCGTTTGTTTTTGTTTTAATTTTTTGGAGGGAAAAAAAGAGTAGATCAAAATAAAGGTGATTTTCTTCATCAAATATTTATTTCAAGAACATAACATACTTTTTTGGCGCAAGCAAAACTAATTAGTTCTCCACTTCGTTCTAATGTAGGGCAGCTATGAATCTAACATAACGCTACAAGGGCTAATTGATATATGGACTTAGTACTTAGTAGAGAACTAAAGTGATATTACCTCTTGGTCTCTTGTCTTTACTATATCATTTTAGATCATTAGACATATGAGAATACATTCACCGAGTAGCATGACTACGAATTTGGTGAAAAAAATAAATAAATGAGGGGGAAAAAGGTACACAGCTGGGACCAACAAGTGGATGTGCTTAAGCAATAGTATCTTCCTACAAGATATGCAAACTGCATGATTAAGATATTTGAAATTACCTGAACAGGTACATAACTGGTTGGTGGTGGTACAGGAGCTGGAGCTGGAGCTGGCATTGGCACAGGAGGACCAGGATAAGCTCTATAAGGATCATAAGGAGGAGGAGGAGGAGGCGCAGCCATATACCTAAAACAGCATCGTCAAGTAAGATAACGCAAGATGAAATTGTATTCCTAATCAAAGCGCCATTTCCACTCAAAACTACCAAGTTTTCCAACATTTTAGACCTTCCTTTCCCGATAGGAAAAGTTGAAAATGAACGTACAAATTCAAATGGAAAACTTCTTAGTGGAAGCACGGAATTGACACAGTGGAATTCTAATTGGAAACAGATATAGCAAAAATTTAAAAATTTACATGCATTCCAAGGTCCTAATTCTATACAACCAAACAGTGCCTTAGTTCTTACCCATGATGTCCCCAAACAGGTGGCGGGGGAGGGTGAAAAGGTGAGGGACTTGAATATCCAGTATGTGTATAATCTCCTCCAGTTCGCAAACGTTTGCTTGGATCATTAGGATTCGAATCAGCCACTATCCCTAGGACCAACAACAATTAAAACAAGGTATCTCATTAGATTTGAGACTAGAACATTATAGACTACCAAATGATTTATAAGGGAAGGCAGGGAGCATTGATTGACATATAACAAAGCCGTATAAAATGCTCATGAAACAAAAAAAATAGTTTATCAAACTTACTCGACGAATCACATTTCTATATACTGAAAAAAAATGATAACAAACCGAAGTTCAATGATCAAACAAAAGCTATACTAATTAGAACTAACTCAAACTCAAACAATGAACACTAGCTCATACTCTTACCCCCTATCAGGCTACCACCAACTCCACCATAACCTATTATCCCACCCTAAACTACATTGTCCTTGATGCAACAATCTTATTATCCATTATCCATATATAGCCAGTTTGTAATTCTGGGAAGGCAACCTCAACTTATGTAGAGATAAACAAGCCGATGAAAGAATTTAGATTCTCGATAAATAAGCCGCCAAAAGTAGTTAGATTCTCAATAAACAAGCTGATGAACGGAGTTAGATTCTCATACTAGGCTGAAGTTTCAGTCATCTTTATGAAGGGAAAAAAGGGGAGGATAAGGCAGGAATCAAGTAGAAAAACTGAACTCACCCCTTTTCACAAAGAGATTCTTCTTCGCCATTTCTGTGTGCAGCACAGATTTTGTTTCCCCGTCAAAGACCATATCCTAAAGGCCCAAAGCCAATAACAAATAATTCAATATTAAAGACATGACACTGCCAACTAAGATGAGCATTCATAAGAGAAAAGAAAAATCCAAGACAAATCGATACCTGAAGTGCATCTTTGGCAGCAATAGCAAACTGGCCAGAAGTGAAAAGGGCGAAACCCATCGGGTGTTCACCTTTCAAATTGACCTGCGAAGCCTCGTAACCAGGTAACCATCTAAGCAAATTTTGCAGCTCTCTCTCCTTCACGTCATCGGGAAGACCAGATATGAAGATCGTTCGAACCTGCAACTCGAACATAATCAATCTAATTGCATTCCTAATCTACTTCATCAGAAATTAAATCCTACATATATATATAGGTACCTCATCGGAAGCAGGCCGGACGTTGTTATCCATAAGCATCGGGGGATGTCCGGGATGGTGGTGATGATGGGGAGGAGGCTGACCGGCGGCTGGAATGGGAGGAGGAGGGGGTTGAGCCGGTTGCCACTGCTGGTGGTAAGGGTGGATGCCGGTACCAGCCATCGGAATCGATCAATTTGCTTCTCCGACGACACCAACGAACAACAGCAAAACCCTAGAGAGAGAGAGAGAGAGAGAGAGAGGGAGAGAGACTGAAGAGCTCTGAACTGGAGGTTCGCCTCTTTCCCCCAATTGGGACTAAAAAGTTAACAAATGTCCAAAATGTATTTATTTTTTAATTAATTATCAAATGGGTCTAACCGGCCGACCGGTTCCCCCAATATTTTTTTGAAAAATTTGCCCATACGTCTCTTCTCATAAAAATATTATTTTATAAAATCATGTAAAAATAATTTTTTTACACATAAATTGGTCTTTAGAAAGTTATTTGTCAATCTTGAGACCTCTAAAAAAAAATTCCTATTTTTTTCTCCCTGAGAAGGCCGATTTTACAATTAAACCGTGGCAGCGCCCATCTCCATCTCTATCTTCGTCCCTTATTTTTTATTTATACTAGTTTTAGTCTCGCGCTAAACGTGGGTTTTGAAATAATTTTTTCGTTTATTTTATTTGATTATTTAAATATAATTTATATTTATTATTTTTTTTAAAAAAATTTATATTGGTTAGTGGGATTTGTATTGCTTTTTTTTGTTTTTTTAGTGGTGAACTATGTACTATTTTGTAGTGTTTGAAATATTTATTTTTTCTATTTTGTAATATTTGTTTTCAATTAATATTATGAATATTTTACTTTTGAATGTTGAAATTACAAGTATGTTTAATGTTTAATAAATAATAAAATTTTAGTTCATCATAATTTTAATTTAAAGAAATGTGTGTTTTCAAATTATTTTAAATGAAATTAATTAACAAATACTCTTAATAATGTAGAGAAATAAGGAAAATAGTATTGGTGAGCTCTCAAAAAATTAGAATGTTATATAAAGAAAAGGAAGAGATAATATAAATTCCTAAAAATTGCATTGAAATAATATGAAACATAAGTCATCATATGGATTTCATTACTAAATTATTAATACATAAAAATCCCAAAAAATATGGCTTACTTTATAATTTATGTATTTTAATTGGGTGTCCTAAAAGATAAATTGTTCTATTTGTTATTATGATGTTCGATAATATCATTTGTCCATCCTCTAAAACAAAATAAAATGATAATATTAATAAAATAATTTAAACCAACAATTGAAACACATACAGAGAAAATGAAGCCAATTTTCTTGTACATAAACTGTGTTCATAACACTACGTAATAAAATTTAAAACACTAAAAACGGATTAGTGAATAATTTTTTTGTATACAAATTGTATTCATAACACTATATAATAAAACTTATAACAGAAAAAAATGGATTAGTGAATAATTTTTAAATAATCGTAAAATTTGGTTGGATGAGTTGTTTCGATAACGATGCAATTTTTTTGACAATTTTGAGTTGACAAAAGATGGTTTATCCATAACAGAAATTAACCCAATTTTTTTGTACATAAAATATGTTCGTAACACTACGTAATAAAACTTAAAAAAGTAAAGACGGACTAGTGAATAAATTTTAAATAATCGTCAAAGTTGGTCGGATGAGTTGTTTCGATGACGTCGCATTTCTTTTGGGCAATTTTGAATTAACAAAAAATGATTTATCCGCAACAGAAATGAACCCATTTTTTTTGTACATAAACTGTGTTCATAACATTACGTGATAAAATTTAAAATACTAAAAACGGACTAGGGAATAATTTTTAAATAATCGTCAAAATTGGTTGGATGAGTTATTTCGATAACGATGCATTTTTTTTTTACAACTTTGAGTTAACAAAAGATGTCATATCCACAACAAAAATGAACCTAATTTTTTTGTATATAAATTGCGTTATAGGGCACTGAGGCTGAACCTCTGGATAGGGCCACGCACAAGGACGCCGAGGAAGACAATGCTAACGAGAGGGCCCCGGAAGAGGGCCAGATTGACTCTACTTCTTCTCACACGGACGCCCCTCGCAACGAGGGCGGAGAGGACTGAGCTCGGACCATTACTTTTTCAGGACTTAGGATTTTGTAGACTCTTTTTCGCTTACTCCTGTTTTTCTGCGCGCGAGCATTTAAGCTTTTGAGCGGCATACATAGGGTACTTCAAAGTCTACTCATTTATCTCAATGTTTTTTGCCAAGTCGATTTCTGCTTGGTCTTGTTTTCAGAGTTGTATTTTAAATTTTTTATTGAAATTTGTTACCATTTCTGTCAAACAAATTTATCGTCTCTACCCAAGGCCATGAACCACTAGCCCCCCAGCTCGGGACACGAGCTGATTGCAAGAAAATCGTGTCGTGGACTTAGGATGAGGGTTTCCCAAGATGTCTGGTCCTCTCAGTCCGCAGGGGCGTAACACAATGGTTGGACCCTTGTGGTCGGTCATCGGGGAGTTCTTCGTAGTCAGACTCATTCAAGAACCCTTCCAAGTTATGCAGGAGCATTTTCCCCTTTAGAATGTCAAACTTATAGTCGACTGGTGGGAAAAAGTACTTGGTTGCAGGCCCTCAGACCTGATCAATGCCCCGCCCTTGGTGGATGACCTTGATCTATCCCCGGGTATGGACTATTGACTTCCGGAGAGGGTCTGGTTGTCACCTTCGACGCTGAGCACTGGGATGAGACTTATGGAGAGTTACTCGCGACGCCGAGAGTCAAGATGTTGATCTGGAGAATTATTCACAACTCAAGAGGTCAGAGTACCGCTGAGGAGAATCATTCGCGACGCCGAGAGTTGGGACACAACTCAGGGGGTCGGAATGCAGCCGTGTAGAATCACTCGCGACGCCGGAGCTGGGATGCGGATCTTGGAGAATCATCCGTGACTCAAGGCATCAGAATGCAACCATGGAGAGTCACTCATAATGGCGGAGTCGGGACGCAAATTTGGAGAATCATGTGCGACTCAGGGCGTCAGAATGCCATTAAGGAAAATCACTCACAATGCCGAGAACCGGGATACGGCTCAAGGGGTCGGAATGCTGTTGCTGGGGATAGGCTAGAAGGCGTTCGCCTCCGTCTCTGATGGGACAGAGGGCTGCTCGTCTCCGCCTTTGAGCTACACGTGCACAGTTAGCCGCTGCTCGATCACCGCGGTAGAGCAAAAGCGGCGAGTAGGCGCCTGCCCTTGCCCACATGGGCCCTTAGGTCGGTTCTTACTGCATGGTTGGGCGCTAAGCCCAGGGATAACCTTGGTCGGTTCCTAGTACTCTGTCCTCGTGGAGAAGGGAATCTGATCCAGCTGGGAAACCCTCTTCAGTCTTGCCAACTCGAGGTTACGAAATAGAGGTCGGTTCATGGGTGTGTCCCTCTTTGAAGATGCCACGCAAGCGTCGTGGCCTTGTGGTCGCTCCTCGAGCCCTATGGTCTGAAGAGCTGGTTTCCTCTAAATGGGGAACAATGACAAGCATACGAGGATGAGCAACACATATAACTTGAACTCGCCCATTTAGTGCTCAAGGGGATCAATCTGAGATGCCCCGTAACTCCCAAGGTCTATCCCGCGGCCCCAAGTGGCAGAGTGGATGGTTCTACCTGGTCCTAAAATGGAGATAGTTATCCTTGTTGGTGGGGGCTGGGGGGTGTTTCCTCAAAGTTTCAGACACCATTCCGGAGAGTTGATCGCTCAGGTTACTATCCACTACAAGAGGTTGATCTCGCTGCCTGACTTATCCGACCGGACCTTGTGATCATCCAAGCTCAGTTGAGTAGAGAGCAGTGATCAGGGAAAGGCTTTTTGCTCGGTTCCCACAGACGGCGCCAAACTGTTGGTGCGTAAAATTGGTACACACCTCGAGTACGGTCCAGTCGGATGACGGGTTGGTCCTCTTGGTGAGGTGGAGTCGTGCGTTGAAAAGTCTTCGAGTGAGCTGTCTTAGGTTTTGGGTGGATTGAGTTGTTGTGTCCAGGGTCCTGTTCCTTAGAGAGTGTACCTGTAGAAGGCTCAGACTGGGGTTTGTCCCGGTGAAACCCCTCCGGCGTAGTAATTAGTGCTCAGAGAGAAAAAATACAGAATATAACAAATAAACAAATGAACTCGAGCGTAAAGTAAAGCATTAAAGCGTACCTCAGGCTTACATAGCCCCCGATATATATAGGCGTTGGAGATGATTAATTAGTCGAAACTCTGTGTTTAGCTAATAATTCAGGGCATTTAGGAGATAATCGTTGGGCTTGGGCTTTTGGGCCCATTTGGCGAAGCCTGCGGACCTTTGTCAGGCCTGTGGCGGTAAGCTGGTGGAGGAGAGCGAAGATCCGTAGAGTTCTGAAAAAAAAACAAGGTGAAAAGGGGAGTCGGTCGAGGTGAACGGCTGAATCCCTAAAACTGATCGTCGAGGACACGGCGCAGAGAGTTTAGAGCGGCACGTCCCTACGGGGCTCCTCGCTCTTCCCTGGGTGCAAATGACATTCTAGAGAGGAGCCGTAGTCAGCGTATGCTCTAGTGTAGTGTTGCGGATTCCGGAATGCGTCCCTGTCATTGCAAAGGTTGATACGTGGCTGGGTCCCAAATATTGACTCAGATGTGCCTAAAAATATCATCATTAATATATATATAAAATAAAACAATTATCATTTTCAAATTTTTATATATATATAAATAAAAAAACAAGGGATAGGAATGGGGATGAAAGATGGGGGGCTGCCACGATGGCAGCCCCTTGATTATGAAACCGACTTTGTCGAGGCCGGTTTCACAAAGAAAAAAAAATATGAGGAACCGGCCATGTGAAGGCAAGTTAAACCCTTTTCGGTAAATAAAAAAAAAGAACCCTATTTGGTATATTGTGATCTTTTTAGACCCAATTTGGTAAAGAGCACAGAGGTTCGCTATTCTGAGACCAATTATGGCGGAGAAGCGGTCATAAATGGGTTATTAACACTTTCTAACCCTAGTTAGTCAATAATATTTCACTTTGGTCCCTAAAAATTTGTTTTAAACACAAAATCATATAATACTCTATTTTTTAGTTTTAAATTTTTTAAATCTTACAAAAAAAATTAAATTATTATAAAAAATAATATTTAAAAATTATTATAGAAATAATTCTTACAATTTTTTTTTAAAATTATTATAAAAATAATTCTTAGAAAATTTTGAGTTAATATTAAAAATTATTATAAATTCAATATATTTGATATTAACATTTAAAAAATTAAATTGAATATAATAAAAATATAAATAAAATCCTAAATCCTATAATTTCAATTAAAATTGCTAGATTGATCAAGTTTCTACAACGGAAATAACGTCATCACTTAAACAAACACACAGGGGGGGAAGGGCAGACCGGCGTAACCTTGACCTAATAAGATTTTAAGATACGTTAGGGGTATATATATATTATTTTTAAAATATTTCATCTGGAAAAAACAATTTATTCGAAAACTTGTAAGGTCTGTCTCTATAAACAGACCCAAAATTAAAAATAAACTTAGAAATCTCCTTAATTTTATTTAATAAATCCATAAATTATAGATAAAAAATAACTTCAATTCTCAATTTTTGAAGGACGATAATTATAGTGTTGGATACTACTAAGGCCTCGTTTAGTTACTCTTTTTGTTATCTGATTCTGGTTCTCGCCTTAAAATTTTGCGATTAATATACAGAAACGCATTTGGTAAACACGTTTTTTTGTTTTCAAAATTTTTGGAGTAATTTGAGATTATTTTCTACATTCCTTAAGAATTTAAGAAATAAAAAAAAATGTTGATTCCTATTTACTCCCACAAAACTATTCTCACTATCATTCCATTGCCCACCACCACCACCCTACTGTCTACCATATGTTTAAAGGGAAAAAAAAAATGATAAATGTTGCAACCAAACGTGTTTCTTGTTTATGTTTTAAAAAAAAAAAAAAAAAAAACAATTTAAGAATGGTGATTATCAAATAAATTTCTATTTTTGGAATAATCCAGAACATAAATAGCGATCCCACTTTATTGGAAGTAGAAACAAAAAAACAAAAAACACTAACCAAACGCCACCTAAAATTACAAAGTTTGAGACCTTATATGTTCAAATCAAAATTACAAAGACGAAATTGAGATAAGACCCAAATATTAGGGGTTAAAAGTGTTGAATTCTCATAATTTATGTGGCTTGAATTTGGGCTAATAAAAGCCCATATGTTATATAAAGCTCGGCCCATTATGAGTTTTACTTGAGCGTAGCCATTGTTAAGGGTTCGAGTTCTAGGGTTTTTGTTCAGAAAAATCTGAGATCGGTCTCTGAAGCAGCGGGGTTTTTCATCGTCGTTGAGTGAAGAAGCGGTAGCGATTTGTGTTTCAGAGAGAGAAAGCAGCCATGGCGAGCACTAAGGTTCAGCGGATCATGACACAGCCAATCGTACGGTTATCGTTCTTCTCTCTCTCTCTCTCTAGTCTCTCTCTAGTAAGTTTGTTAACGATTTGAATTTGGTAATATCCATTTTCGTCGAACGCAAACCTTTCAGAGCCATATCGATCTACAATGCATCGTGCGTCAAATGAATCAACCTTTCTTGTTCTTTTTTTCCTGATTTTTTTTTGTTCCAGAAGAAATTAAACAAAGAATTTGAACAAACAGGTAGAAAGAAACTCTAAATCATTAGCGCCTTTTCTTATGCCTTGCATTCATCAGAGTGGCATGTAACTGCAATTAAGTTTGTTTATGATTTGAATTGTTCATCGTTTTTGATTGATTATGTTTATCTTTTTTTCGATCTGTGTTTGAATTTGGCTGCAGAATCTCATCTTCAGGTTCCTTCAAAGTGTAAGTACTGTACTCTGTGCTTCTATTTGATTTGTGTTTACTACTTGGTTTCACCATCGATTTTATTGTATTTGTGTGTTTGAACTTGAACAGAAAGCTCGCATCCAGATTTGGCTATTCGAGCAGAAGGATTTGAGGATTGAAGGACGCATCATTGTATGTCTCCTTACTATAAACTCTTTATTTTTATAGTAAATAGCTTGAGCTAACCTTAACATTCCTAAAGCAAGAAAGCTTCAAAGTAGCTTTTGCATTTGATCTAGAGGAAGAACAACTCCAATAGCTCGGCCATCCTCGGTGCCAACCCAGATTTTGGCAATTTTAATGCCAAAATGAGCTCCAACAGTTGGGAGATGCATGCACTGGGTGTGCCATATTTGGCACAGGCGGGACTCTGCAATATTTGGATGTGGGTTTTAGTAGGGTTAGGTTTAATTAGGGTTGGGTTAACCTTGGGTTAGTTTTAATTTTGTTTTAGATTTAAATTATTGTTATTAATTTCATTTAAGCTAAAAAAATACATAATATCAAATATTTTTAATTTAATTTTTACTTTTAATTTTAATTCAATATTATATTTAAAATCTACAGTTAATTGTAATTTTTTTAAATTTTAATATAAAAATACTTAAAAAAGGGCACGCTGATTTTACCACATGACCACATCTGTTGGAGCACTCACTCTAAATTAGGTGTGCGTAGTAATGTTCATGTGCCATATTTGATAAATGGCACACCAAATTTGGCTGAACTTTTTGGACATGCTAACATTAGCATGTTTAGTATCCGTGTTCTTGAATTTTTGTCGTCTAAATTATCATATTTCATGAATATCTTAGTTTTGATTGATTGATTTGTGTATTTATCTATGATTTAATCTACATGTTATTTGATTGAACAAAGACGTATACAATTGTTCTACTTTAGTCAGATTTTTAAACTATAACAATTCATAAATTGATTGATCGAAAAATAGTATAATTTGAGAATTAAAAATGGACAATGAAATGGGTCCTTAAGTCATTTAGCGATTATCAACGTTGTCCTCTTTATTGTTTGGTTTAGGGTTTCGATGAATACATGAATTTGGTCCTGGATGAAGCCGAGGAAGTCAACATCAAGAAGAAGAGCAGAAAGCACTTGGGTAATCAACATTTTTTTTTTGTGTTTTTTTTTTTTTTTTTTTTAATTTATAATTTCAAAATTCTTGTTTGCTTCGCCTTTATAAATGGAACTACGTGTGTTTGGTTTAGGGAGGATTCTCTTGAAAGGGGACAACATCACGTTGATGATGAACACGTAAGTCATTTCCTTGGAACTCTTTTTCTTTTATATATATAATGAAAACATTTACTAGCAACGTCGTGACAATGGAAATAAATCTAAGGTAGCGTTTGTTTTCATGGAATTGGAATCATTAAATATGCAGTTTGCATTCACTCTTTTCGAATTCCAATTCCTTAACTTCATTTCCTTCTACATTAAGGTGGTGTTTGGTAGCACGGGATTGAAACCTATGAAATTTGTGACAATTTATATATCCCTAAGGTAGTGTTTGGGTGTTGTGAAATTGAAGCCATGGAATTGAAACTCAAAATGAACACATGTAAAAAATCTAGAAATTTACATGCGATCATTTCTAATTCCAAAACTCCAATTTCGTGCAACCAAATGCTACACTGCCTAAGGTAGTGTTTTGTTTAATGGAATTGGAATTGGTTTCACACCGAGTACATTAAGGTATTGTTTGGTAGCACGGAATTGAAGTCTAGGGATTTGGACTTGAATTTGTTACATGTAAATTTATAGATTTTGACTTGGGTTTATTTCAAATTCCAATTCCGATGCTCCAATTCCTTACAACCAAACACTACCTAAGTTCGAGTAATTAGAGCACAGGATTAGGGTTTAAGGGTTTTGGAGTGTGAAGAAATTTATTTTCAATTCCAATTTCCTGAAACCAAACGTGGCCTAAAAGGTTTCAAACTCTTCGATGGTGGCTCCATTTACTCTTCTATGCCTTCAAAGGTTCTAAACTCTTTGACGGGGGCTTCATTTACTCTTCTATGCCTTCATGCAGGGGAAAATGATCGGCAGCCATGGAAGAGCATGAACCAACAAAGCAAAGCATATTCTCCCTTCTACTCTAGTAATGAAAAGTAGGTGCATTCGGTTATTAAACATCTTATCATGTTAATGAATGTTTTTTTAACATTCTTGAGGCCATATTGCAATGTATTATATGTACTATGTTGTGATTTCTGAACGAATTCAATTGAAGTTCTTATCTTTCTTTGCTAATGTTATATCGTTGAGTTCAAACCCGATGTCGTCCTGTGGATGGTATTGAAACTGGTATTTGTGTATATATTGCTACAAAAGGGCAAAAGAAACACAAGCTACTGGCAACAATCAAAAGCACCTGCGTCCATTTCTGCCGGGACAAGCTTTGTTTGATTCCATGACCTTCAAATCAACCCCTCTATTTGTGCCTTTTGTGGAAGGAAGTCGGTGCATTTGTTCTTCAAAAATCTTTTGCACTGCTCAATCCATGGTTTATAAATGTGTCTCTGAGCAATCTCCATGGAATCTATGGAATCAGATTCCATGGAAGTTCTCTTCCTGAATAATTTTTTCAATTTTCATCTTAATCTCTCTCTCTCTATCTACCTTTTCAGGAGAACATTAAACCAAGATAACATCATATCATGAGATTGATAATCATTCTCACACTGTTTTCCCAATCGCTTAAATTCAAGCATAACCGACTAGTAAAAGCCATACAATAATACAGTACAAACCACCCCCTCCTCTTTTACCAACATCACACGACCACAAGAGAATAGAAAACGCCATACAATAATATGGTGTTTATTTAGTATTTTTGTTCTCACAATTTTTATTTTTGTTCCCAGAAAACTTGGAACATAAATAAAAAAGGAGAAAAAAATCTATTTTGTCCCCCATATATTTGTTGCAATAAAAATAGATTAAATCACACTTTCTACCACTGATGTTTGGATGCAATCTCAGTGTATACTCTAAAACGTAATTTTCATAGTTTGATTGTTGGCCTTTAACCAGTTCAATCAATACGTTTTGACCGTCTTAATTGGCAGAATAATAATATGATGCAAATATTGTTGTTCTGACATTTAAAATTGGCAAAACGTGTTAATTGGACTAGTCAGAGACAATTCAAACTTCAATTTAGAGTAAGATTGAGTGCGATTTAGGTATAAAACTAATTAAAATTTCCCTCCTCCCACCCCCTCTCTCTCATATTTCGAGAAAAACGAACTCCTCAATGGCATCCACCTTCCCAATCTCCTTAAGCGTCTCCTTGTCCGGTTCCTCATCAACCCCTATCGCCATTATCGCCTTCGTCCTCTTCACCGTCCTCCCCACACTCATGAAACTCACATTCACGTTTCTCCTCCCAAGAATACTCCCCACCTTCCCGATCATCCCCGGTTGATCCACCTGCTTACACAATATCAGATTCCCCTCCAGACTCACGTCGACGCTGAACGACCCCACACTCGTCAAGTGTGGCTCACCGTACTTAACCCTACCCTCGATACGTATGGTTCCGTCGTCAGAGACGGCGGAGGCGAATTTGGAGTTGACGCCGGAGAGTATGACGGAGATGGAGTCGATTGGGGGGGAGGAGGTGGTGGTGGCGGCTGTGCGTTCTTCGGTGATGCGGAGGCCGCGTTGTTTGGCGGCGAAATCGGCATTGACGAGGTTGATGTGGGAGTCGGAGATGGGCTCGATGATGCCTTTTGTGATCATGGCACGGAGGAGGCGGGTGTCGAGGTCGTCGGGGTTTCGGGCGGATTTGTAGATTACTTTTACGGATTTTATGCCGCTGCCGCCGGCGACTAGTTGGACGGCTAGGCGGCCGAGTTTCTCGGCGAGGGCTACATAGGGAGCTAGCTCGGACAGAACCTGAAAACAAATGACTAGTAATGGATTAGTCTCTACTAAAATAATAATAAAATATATAATTAAATTCAATCAGTTTAATAAAAATTTAAAGCAAAAAAAAATTCTAAAAGAAAATTTATAATCCAATCTTGTTTATGTCAACGAAAAGACATTTTGAAAAAACTATCAAAATATTATGACGGTTTTTTAACCTATCTTTTTGAACAACAAATAGTCAATTCACTTGCGTCCAACTATTTTTAAAAAAAATTTATGAACATTTACAACCTCTTCTTTTCCCCATACAAATGTGATACAAAAGAAAATATATGCGTGTGTTTCTGATTATTTAGAGGGGGGGAAGATTGGGATAGGAAGAAGAGGTTAAAATTGTTCATAAAACCTCTTGAAAATAGTTAAATGTATGGTAGATGACGTTTTTTCCGTCCAAAATTGTAATATGTCAACAGTGGACAATTACTTGGACTGTAGTGAAATGATTAAGAAACTTTAAGGTGTCATGTGTTAAATTTGGAAGCGTGGAAACCAAAATGAGATTTTAGTTAAACTTTAGGGGTACAAAGTGGTAAAACAAATTGCTTCAAAAGCTTGGAAACAAAACATAAATGGATTTCATTTCTGTTCCCATTTTTCTCGGAACAGAAAATAAAATAATATGGTTGTTTTGAGACATGAGGGTTTGGTTATTACCTCTGCGGGCACCATTGGAGCATTGACAGCAGTTGCAGAGAGTTCTCCTCTCAATGCTCCCACTACAGCTTCAGCTATTTCAACAGCCACACCTTCCTGAAATAAATAAACAATTGGGTTTTCATAGAGGGAGAGTAAGGGGCTGTTTGGTTGTCCTTTAATTAATTCGCAAAATTAGTTTTATTATTTTGTGTAATTAGAGTAAAATATAAAAAAAACAATTCGGTGCTACAAAAATCCCGCTATGCACGGGGTCCGGGAAAAGATCGAACTACTTAAGTTTATTGTATGTAGTCTTATCTTACTTTTTTTGCAAGAAGTTATTTTCACGACTCGAATCCGTGACCTCTAGGTCACATGGCGACAACTTAGAGTAAAATATATAACTAAATAATTCATGAAAATATATGTATATATATATACCTGAGCTTCCTTTGTGCTAGCTCCAAGATGCGGTGTTACAATAACATTTTCGTGTTGTATTAATTTGCTGTCTTTGGGTGGAGGCTCCACCGTGAACACGTCCAGTGCAGCCTGTTATGCGCCATCAAATGAAACAAAAACAAAAAATAAAAATTATTATTTTAATTCGCGTTTGTTTAGTATTTTTATTCCTATAAAACTTGGAACAAAAAAAAAAATTAGATACAATTTTGTCCTGTTACCATAAATTTATTCCAAAAATAGAGATTGAATATACACATCTTCGTTAGTCTCGTATTTATATTTTTGTTCCCAATTTTTGGGAACAGAAACACTAAACCGACATGCTCAATGTGGTCTCAAAACCCTTCACATGCTCTTTCAAACAAGTAAATTCAATGTTATGTTTGTTCTGAATTTAAGTGGCATTTGTTTGTGTTTTTGTTCCCAGAAAAGTTGGAACAAAAACAAAAAAATTGGGTACAATTTTGTTCTGTTTCCATAATTTTATTCCAAAAAAATAGAACATATACATCTTTTTTTTTCCTCATATTTATGTTTTTGTTCCCAAAAAATTGGGAACAAAAACACTAAACCGACAAAGCCTGACATGCTCAATGTGGTTTCAGAACCCCCTCTGCACCTCACATGCTCTTCAAACAAAGGGAGACGCACTCCCGGGCCCCACCCCTCTTTTTAATGTTTTGATATTTTCACTTTTAACCTTATATTTTTAAGAAAAAATTAATTAGAATCTAATAAACCCCTTTAATTTATTTAACTATATAGTAAACATCTAAAATATTTTTTTAACCCACTCAATTTTTGAATTTTTTTATTCTTATCCCTATATTTCAATTAAAAAAAATCAATTAGAATTTTTAAAATTTTATGTACTCCTAATTTATATAGCCTGTCCTTGATTTTTGATTTTTTTTTATTTTTATTTTTACCCTAGTATTTTTAGAAAAAAATTAATTAAAATCTTTACAATTTTATATAAACCCCTTTAATTTATTTAAATATATAATAAACATCTCAAATAATTTTTTTGACCTTCCTCGATCAATTTTCTATATCTGGCGCTCGCTCGTGCAACATGATGCATTATGGGGATAAAGTGGTTGAAAGAAGAGACAAAAAATCAATACCTGTGCAACAATGCCGCTGTCAAGTGCCCTCACTAGCGCATCCTCGTCAATAACACCGCCTCGAGCCACATTTATGATCCGGGCTCCTTTTTTCATCTTTGCAAAGGTTTCATCATTGAATATTTTCGAAGTAGTTGGAGTGAGAGGCATATGGAGTGAGATAAAATCCGATGTCGCAATTGCTTGATGGAAAGAGACCAAATCAACGCCAATGGCACGGGCTCTATCGGCTGGGGCATAGGGGTCGTGTGCTATAACATGCATGCCTAGGCCCTTTGCGCGTCTCGCTACTTCAGACCCGACCTTGCCAAACCCCATCACGGCTAATGTTTTTCCAACTAGGGATACACCAACGTACTTGTTCCGCTGCCATTTTCCTGTAAAAAATAACAGGTTGAATTTTTAAGAGTTTATATCACCATTTTGTAATTTATTTATTTTAAGTATTTTACAAGATTCTCCTGATAAATCAAATAAATGTTGAAACCTCTATAAAAAAAAGACTTTGTTGCAACATTACTTAAGCTATTCCACCACTAAGACCTTGTTTGGTGCACTTTCTGAAAATTATTTTCAGGTTTCAAAAACATAAAATACAATTATTACTCTTTTAACCACCCAATTTAAAAACACTTCTACAATATATATATATATATATATATATATATATATATTCACGATACGCAATCTATTATGTCAACTAATTTTAACATTATACTTTTATTATTTTAATATAATTTTTTTTATTTTGTCTACTACACATTCACCCAACAATTCTACCTCTTATTACATATTTCAATAAATCATATTACTTTTACTTTTTCAAATCTTTAACACATTGTCAATAAATATTCTCTTTATCGTAATTTTTTCAAACCTAAATCAACAAATTTTCACGATGTTTAAAAACTGTTTTCGAAAAGACTAAAAGTAAACCAAATTACCCCAAGAATGTTTACATCATGCTTTCAAGGAAGATCCAACAAGACAAAATAATAGACAGTAGTTTCTCAAAATAATGATAGAACTGGTAACCGAAACTGGAAAACAGAGTTAGCATAGTGTAATGATGTTTGAAATGGAAGTAGAATCAATTATGGGTTCATGAAAGTAGGATCAATTCCGGAACAGAATTCACATCCAATCCAATCCAATCCCATCTTATTGGATGTAGAAACAGAAAAACAGAAACACTAAACCAAACGCCGGCATGAATATGTGTATGTGTGATAGCATTTGGGTGTTGTATAATCTTGTTAAAGTACACCTTCAGGCTCCTTTATCATAATTTGCGAGATAGGAATCACGGATCAGATCAGACTAAGCATTCAAGTAATTCATCCAGGTAAAATCATGCTAAGTTGACAAAATTTGGGTAGATCCAGCATATTGCGCTTAGATTAAATAAAAAATATGCGACAATTAATCAAAACGGATCAAATTTAAATGGAACATCGAGATTCTAGCAAGTAAAAGGCAAACATGAAGGAACGCGGGAACTGGGAAGTTCAAATCACATAACTATCACCATTTTCGTACTTCCATAATGAGATCTATTAATTTTGAATCATGGAGATAAAGAGAAGTTAATTGAAGTATGCATACCAGCTTTCATGGAGGCATCAGCCTGGGCAACATTGCGAGCCATGGCAGCGAGCAAAGCAATACCGTGCTCAGCCGCAGCAATCGTATTCGCCGTCGGAGCATTGACGACGAGGCAACCGAACTCCGTCGCAGCCTGTAGATCCACGTTATCTATGCCCACGCCGGCTCTCCCCACCACCTTCAACCTCCCCTTGGCCGCTTCAAACACCTGGCGAGTCACCTTCGTCCCACTCCTCACAATCAACGCGTCGCACTGCGAGATCTTCGAGCACAACTCCTCCGGCGACAAATTATACGAACAATCCAAGTTTCCGAAGCTCTTCAACAGCTCGAGCCCGGCCTCTCCGAGCTTCTCGGAGACCAGAATCGTCGGCTTGGAATTCGACAAGATTGAATCGAGATCTCGCGCTCTGGACACCGACACATCTCCCGATTCAACCGTTTTCAGAACATTAACAACCGGCAGGCCCCGAATTCGAGGCCGAAAACCATACGAATCGGAATAGCGAAGCTTATACGAGATCGATTTTGACGAATTCAGAACTGAGATATGAGAATACTTGTTCGAAAACGACGAAGAAGATGGAGTGACTGCAGGAGTGAGATTAATGGATCTCATTACCGAATTGGAAGCCATTTTCGATCTTCCGTTCTTCTTCCTCTGCTTTTTTCTAGAGAGAGAGAGAGAGAGGAGAGAGAAAGTGAAGGTGGATCTCAAAAGTTTACGGAGGGAGTCTCTAATAAAGGGTTTGAATTCCGATCGCGGGGAGCGTATTTATACGGTTATTCTTTGATTCCGTAGACAACCGTAAATCTACGCTCCTTGAGCCAAAATTACCCTTATACCCTTCCAATTTTTAAAAATAATTTACATTCATTTTAAATTTTTAATGAATATTATATTTTCCGTCAAGTGTCTATGTGAACCCTGAGAATTCTCAAATTGCATATTTTGTCGCTCGAGTTTCACATTTATTTTAATCCCACCAAATAATTAAAAAAAAATAAAAGATGTCCTAACCGCTAAACTCAGTGGTGTTATTCTGTCATCTAGGGAACTGGACTCCACCAACCAAATTAAAAACGTTGTTAATGATTTTGAATGAAAAATTGGTTGTTCAGTGTCGTGAGCCAAGCCTTTGAGGCTGAAAAACGGATTATGCGACGCTAACTAGAACTTTGATATGGTAGCAAGACTGTGGATTAGATGATATAGAATAGTGTAAGTAACAATATTTGATACTAAGAAGGTTCGCCGCAATAATACATGCAAAAATAATGGTGAGAATACAATTAAAAAATAACAATAATTATATTAAGTACTGAAAACTATAAGAATGAAAGGTTTACAACGACGTGTTCTTTCACAAAATTAGTGTTAAAAACAAAAGAAGTAGGTTGCGGGCAAGTGGACCATTTGCGAGAACAAACACTGAACAAGTTTAGACTGTGATACTCAACACGTGACTTTCTAATAGCTATATTTTTGTTATCTAAGACGGATTCTTTTAATGACGATTCAGACTTTTGTCTCTCATTTTTCAGACAAATCAGGTAAAAAAAATATCAGGCCAATTACGAACACCGCCGAGTTGTCTTTTATTCATTTTTGGAATTGTAATTCAAAATTGAATAATCGAGAATTTAGTGGAACAATTTCCAATTTGTGTGGAGTAAAAATTCAAATTGTTGGTAAAATTATTAATTATATTTTATACAGACCAAAAAATTATGAAGGGTATATTGGTAATTTGAGAAAATCCTCATTTAGTGGTTCGTACCACGTGCGGCGGCAAGTCGCCGATATTTCCCGGCACTTACAATTATGTCGTGTTATTGCTGGGTCCACCCACCATTGATGAATGATGACTTTGTAGGAATATTTATTTATTTATTTTCCTAATTTATTTAAAAAATACTAAAAATATTTTAATTTGGAAAATTAATTTTTTGTCCTTTTAAGTATCGATAGAGGTTTGTCGAATTATACATTTGATCCTCGAGTTTTACATTTGTTTTAATCTCGTAAATTGAAAATATTGTCAATGGAGATATTTTCATCATTTTATTATTTTTACGATTCAGATTATCTCTTATTCTTCAGACAAATTATTACTGGAAAAATACAAGGGAGAATGATTTTTTGGTCTTTAACAAATGTTTCGGGTGCTCAATTGGCCCTTTTGGAAGTTGACACATTGGGTCCTTCACATTTGATTTTTGTTCTAAATTGACTATTTTGTTGAATTAATATTAACAGCTAACGTTTTAATAGGGCCAATTCAATCATTTTATTCCCAGTTCAAAATTGTTCAAAAATTAAAACTAAGGGTACAAAATAAAATATGAAAAAACTTTAAGGGTAATTATTGTAATTGATCCCTTTCCCCTACTCCTTCATTCCGATAATCTTCAGTACCTTGGTTTGTCATTCAATAATCTCACCGGTTCAATTTCCGACATGAAAATCGACACTTGTGGTTCACTCGTCCACCATGATTTGTCCGGAAATCAACTCTCCGGTGAGATTTCGGAGGCTTTTTCCAACTACACTATTAGAAGATTTTGCTGAGCACAATAATTCAAAATATATTAGTATTAGTGAAGTAATGAAATGACAAAAATATCCATCTTAGAAGATCATGTACTGAGCACAATCTATTTTCATCCAAAATTATACGTAACAGGTAACACGAAGGACCAAATGAGCAATTTGATAAATTTCAGGGTTTATATAAACACCCACCCCATACTTTAAAGACCAAAATATAACTTTTCCTTTTAATTTGTATAGAGAATTATTAGGCATCTTTCTTAAGGTAGGAGTAGCGAGTAGGGACAGAGAATAAAAAAAATCCACTAAAATATTAAAGCACTCTAGGCAATAATTTTAAAATTGAAAAATGATTTTGACAATTTAAATTATAATTTAATTACACTTTAATTATACTATTTTTTAATATATAAATAATAAAAAAGACAACAATTGAAGAGTCCCGCCACAAGAGAAATTCTTCCAAATATCCCATCTCATAAAAATGTCACTTTATAGAGTCTTATAACAGTAATTTTTTTACACATGAAATGAGACCTAGAAAGTAATTTTTGAAATTTTGGGATCTCCAAAAAAAATTCCCTATTTTTTATCCAAAATTATTTATAATATTTTTTATTTTGTTGGATTGCAACAATTATGAAATTTGAGGACAAATATTTAATTTGACAAATTTCACTATCCACATAAACATGTATCTCATACTTTAATTTACAGTAAAAAAAATTATTTTTCCAATATTTTTTGAAATTTTAAATAATATTTTCTTTCATAGTTTAACAAAATTGATAATTATTTCTTCTTATAAAAATGTTTTTTAAAAAATTATTACTTTAGCATTAAAATAATTAATAGAATCTCATGCAATTCTTGTGCAATCACAAAATATGGAGGAAACAAGATTGAAAATGAATATTTAATTTAAAAAATAAAATGAAATAGTTTATTGATAGAGCCACCTACCTACCCACCACCAATATCAATAAAAAATAAAATAAAATAAAATAATACCGACTTGTCTAATTAATTAATTAATAGTACTAAAATTTGTGAACCATGAACATGGCCACCTAAGCCTATAAAATATTTTTTACAAATTAAATATTTTTTTAATAAATATTAAAAACGCACATATAAAAAAAATATATTAATTTTTAAAATAATTTTAAAAAAACTATAAATCATAAAAAAAAATATTAAAATTAGGTTTATGATGTTGAACTTGCCTAGTTTTCACCTTTCACAAGTGATATAAGCAACCATAAAGTCTCCCAATAATTGAAGATAACACCATAAATTTGGAATTCAACTTAGTGGGTAGGTGAGGTGGGGTGGGTACTAGCTTTTAAATGTTCGTGATTTTACGTATTATAATAATATTTTTAAAAATTCAAAATTTATATAAAAATACTGTAATTTTTCTATATAAAAAAATTACATATGTAATACAATGAATTTTGGACTTTTAATAGTAATGTAAGACATCTAAATAATTCACAAAATTAAAATTCAACCCACCACAGGAGCGCCCAGAGGAACAAAGCTCGTTTTCCTGGAAGGGTCAAGCCCATTTTCAGAAATTCAAAATAACAATAATACATTAAAGTTATTGTAGTTTTTCTATATAAAATGTTGGATTATGGAGCGGGTCAGGTCGACTCGTGGAGTGTCCACATGAGCCCCATGATTCATGGAGAGTCACCATGTGAATAGGTGCACCTCTTAATCTTAAGAATCACGTATTTTCGATAGACACCCGTTAGAATGGATATACTCTTTCGGTATATACCCATTGGAACGAACACATCCTTTGAGATTTTTTCTATAAATATGCGTTGATACATTAAGGTCTCTATCCCATCTGATTACAGATAATTTGAGTGACCTTGGTTAGTGAATGTGTGAATATTATCAAAAAATATTCTAGTAGTATTTTTCTTGCCGATGAGAGAAGAAACGAGGAACGGTTGTAAATAAGTCTGCCGAATCCGAAAGGTGCGCTTCCGTTTTTATGTTTTCGCATAAGTTTCTATAAAAAAAAAAACATAATTTTTGTTATGGAGTACGATAAATTTTGGACTTTTTAACAGTAACATAGGATATCTGAAAAAATTAATATACCATGTGATATAGGATAAAATTTTAATTTCGTAAACTGTTTAAAAAAATTCTTTTTATTTCATAAGTGAAATAGGATTTATATAAAATTATAAAAGGAGATAATTGTAGACATTATAAAGTATATAGGTGAAAATGTAAATTACTACAAAAATTTGTCAAACCAACACTCACCATACGACATCAAAGATTAAAAGTAGGAGTACATTTGGTGCTATGTATTTTATTGATTTGAATGAAAGAATACAAAATTGTACTTCCTTTTCTTTCTCTCTTTGTTTTGATACAAAAGTTTATACCACTAAAAAGTGATTGATAGGCCAATAAAATGTAACTCAAGTGATAAGACACACTCATGTTAAAGCAATTGAGGAGTCATTATAAGGTCAAGGGTTCGAATCTGTAGAAAAACACTTATTGGAAGAGACAATCACGCACCCCAAATGAATTAGTTTTTCACTCTGAGTGAGTAAAAGAATATTCGTAGGTATAAAAAAAAAATTGACAAAACAACCAATATTTGTTTTGTGTATGATTTGAAGCCTCAAATATGTACTCTACATTGTCAACAATTTAGGCAACCATTATCTCGTTCTATCTAATAATATCTTCATACCGACGTACCTGACAAGAAAAAAAAACCAAATTAGATCATTAATCAATCTTTTGACATTTAAGGTTTTTGTCTATTTAACATTTTATTTTTTACAAAAAAAAAATAGAATATATTTTCAAAATTTGTATAAATACCATAACAATGTTAGAGCCAACTGGTGCCGAGAGAGGACACCAGACTCCGTTTTAATTTTCAAAAACTTACAATTTTATCCATTTATATATTTTATAAAACTTTTAACAATTCATGCAAACTCTCCTCTACCTTGTTTAATATTTAATCAATCTCCCAAAAAAATTAGTCCTCTGAATTAATTTTATAGATCTGCCTCTGTATCGGAAAAAAATGGTTTAAGAATTTTTTAATAGATTCTAAAAAATATTGAGAAAAAAATAGTTCATTTCGCGGTTACATTAATTTAGAAAAAAAAAACTCCTATCGTTGATTTTCTTTCATCCAAATTTATTCTAAAAATATGAAAAATTAAAATAATTGATTTTTTTGTTTTTTAATTTAGTTCCAAGTATTTAGGAAACAAAAATAATAAAATAAGATCAAATTAATTGTTTTTTATTTTTTTAAAAAAAAATAATATTATTAGAAAAAAAATTGTTTCTTTCCACCTAACCAAACACCACCTAACGAAAATCATGAATCGAAATTATTAGTAAAAAGCTCACCTTCCCATCATCATGACGGTAGCCTGAGGATTAGTCCCCGGAGATACGGTGAACGTCGACCCATCAACTACCCGGAGAGAATCAACTCCGATCACCTTCAAATTCCGATCAACCACCTTCCCCACCAGACAACCGCCGTGGTAATGCCAAATCGTGCTCACCGTCCGCCGGCAAAAATCCCCCATCAGTACATCGCTCGACTGATCCGCCGGCAACGCCGGCCCAACGTACCTGAAATCTCTCCCGCCGTACCACTCCTGGAACTTGAAATCCTCCATGGATCGGCTTCTCAGCACGTCTCCGATCTTCCTGGTGGCGTTCACGCATTTCTCGATGTCGGTTGGATTGTTGAAGTAGTTGAATCGGACGATCGGGTTGACCCTCACGTCGGTGGAGCCCAACCGGAGCGAACCGACGGAGATGGGGTCGCTGATCTTCTCCATGAGAGTGGCGACGTTGACGTAGATCGGTGAAGCAGGGTCGTGAATGAAAATGGATTGTTGAGGGGAAGCGAAAGGGACGACGTTTGAAGCCGCTTCGATGTAAGCGCCGGAATCTGTAATTCCGACCACCTGTATGAGAGAATGTTCCAATGGCATCGGCGGCATGAATGAGATGCCGTTTCTTGGATTATCGTAGAGAAATTGGCCGACGGACGGCAAGTTATGGACCACCGGAATTCCCCACGACGAGAGGTACGGCCGAGGTCCGATGCCGCTGAGAAGCAGAAGCTGTGGACTGCCGAGAGCACCGGCGCAGAGCATTACTTCGCCGTTCTGACGGACCATCGCGTGATGGCGTTTCCCGTTTTTGTCGCTGAAAACTACTCCAATGGCGGAAAGCTTCGATCCAGAAGAAGCTGAAGAAGAAGAAGAAGACGCCATGAGAATTCTCTCTACGCTGGCGTAGATCGCCACTCGGATATTCGAAGGATTTGCGTAGTTGAGGAGATCGGCGGAGCTGCGTCTCCGGCCGGAGCTATCGAAGGTTGAACCGCCGATTTTAGTGCCCGGAGAATGATCCAAGCTGAATCCGTTGTACGGATCGATTCCGGCCTCCACCATTCCATCTCTGACGGCCGATTGCCATGTCTTGAGCTCCGGCTTCGACACAACAGCTCTCTCGACCCACTCGTAAGATCTGTTCACCGCTCTGAGATTCCATCTCATCCCCGATCTCCGGTAGAAATCTTGATCGGCGCGGCTGTAGAATCCGGCATTGATCGCGCTACTCCCGCCGAGAACACGTCCTCTGGCGTTGGGGACACCGTCTTCGGAAGTAAACGCTTGTGCCGGCGAATCGTTGGAGTCGATCTCCATGATCGTCCGTAGAAAGCCTTCTTCGTTCATCAGACTAGGGTTTCCGTAAGGCACGCCACCTCTTTCGAGAACCAGTACACGGTAACGCTCCGATAAGGTCGCCGCCAGCGGACAACCGGAAGTCCCGCCTCCGACGATGATGTAGTCGTAGTAATCCTCCGACGGAAACGCCGTCGCGTTGTACACAAAACTCATGTAAGTCGGACCTGTCAATTCGACAAAAAAACAAATGAGCAAACGAAAATTGAGGATTTCGCCATTAAATTCAGTCCACAAAACATGAATTCACACAAAAACAAATAAAAAAATGGAAAGAAAACAGAGTTTATCCGGGAATTTCTACTTACGTTCTTGAATCTGCGCAGTGGATAAAGAAATTAGAGAGAAAACCGTCAAGAAGGAGAGATAGGGAGGGCAAAAACAGGTGATTTTCGCCATTGTTTCCGGTGTGGAGAAACTATGGTTTTCTTAGAGAGAGAGAGAGAGAGAGAGAGAGTAGCAAAGAAACAGAGGAGGGTTTGCTCCGACGACAATGGCGGATGGTGTTTTGCAGAGTAGAGAAAGAGGTGTTATCTATTTGGTGGGAAATTCGGTTGGATAACCGTTACGACTCAAATAAGCTCATGAATAGCTTCTCTTCCGCCACGTGTCACATTTATTTGGATTAAAAAAAATTATCTTGGTCTCTCTCACCCCCAAAAGTTATCCGACGGGATTAGATTTTTCCTCACATTTATAACCTGATCAACAGTCATTTCTATTTCCGATATAAGATAAATCTAATAATATTTTCTTCACACATCGGATACCCTCAATCAATTTTTGTTGTTATTGGGTCAGAGTTGTTATAAACTAAATTTTGATATGAATGTAGAATAGTCCTCGGCTCGTATAGGGATGTTCAAACGTCAACGAGTCACAAAAATTTCGGAAACATTATTCACTGTTGAGTTTCATGACATACATTGTAATAATTTACAATTTTTGTTCCGGTTAGAGTTGTGTGTGGACTCTAAGATTTGTTTAATTGCATATCTAGTCTCTCAAGTTTCTATCAAATGTTTAGCGGAGTGATGAAATGACAACAACATCCTCATTAGAAGCCATGTATGGAGGAAAACCTGAACTACTCCGAAAATTTATATTTTTGAAAAATATTATTTTATATAAATTTAATATTTTTGGAATTGTTTTGCAAATTTATAGTATAAATAATATTTGATAATTTTCGGGATTTGAATGTTAATTTTAAATTGATTTTAAAAATTTAAAAATATTGTGTTATTTAAAATATACTTTTAAAAGTTTTGAAATATAATTACTATTTTTTTAATTAATTAATTAATGATCTAAACTGTTACCTTCGGAAACAACTTAGGACCTTGTGTTTGTTAATATACATATTTATATATGTATTATAGGTGTAGTGTAGTAGCCATTAAAAACAATAATAATAATAACAATGAAATTTTTTTTGATATTAATCATATATATACTAGAGTATAACCCGTGTTTGAAGGTACGGGCATAAAACATACATCATCTATTTGGACAATTATATTAATTTATTTTGTTATTCAACTTTAAATGTTGCATCAATTGAGACAATTACAGTTACAATAATATTTCAGGATAAACAATATTTGTCGTGGATAGAGATCCATATTCGGGGAGAAATACACTTAATCGATCAAATGATGTACACCTTGATAAGACCACATATAGTTGACCGTGACTAAATATCGGTGTAATCAAATCAACTCCAATAAATTTCACTGATTGTCCTTGTGATTTATTTATCGTCATAGCATACGCCAAACGAATTGGAAATTGATGCCTTGTCATTTGAAAAGGAAATTCAGAAGACGATGGCGTCAAGGATATTCTCAGAACGAACGCCAAATTTTCTGCTTTATCCCCTGTCAGTATTTGAGCTTCTATTACACGTAAAGAATACCTGACAAGCATTAATCGTGTGCCATTACAAAGTCCATCACTTGGTGCGATATTTCTCAATAACATAACTGGACATCCAATTTTCAAATCTAACTTGAACGGAGGTAATCCTGGAGGATCTGAGAAATTCAAGTACTCATTAGGATAACAATTTGTAATTTGACGATCGGCTCCATCATCTTCAGACATTTTATTTGCGGCCAGATATGTGATCGTTTCTCCGAGAAAAATATTTAAAGCAGCTGAATTAATAGCACTAACATCGTCATTTCTTGCAGAAAGGATGGAACGTTCAGTTAGAAATGTAGAGGTAGCAACATTGGGTGTACCTAGATGTGGATAAACTGAAGATATTAGTTCAACCACATTAAGACACTTGTGTATGGTTGATGGTAGCCGTACAATTTCATGCGGATCACTATCAACCTATTTAAAAAAAAAACAAATGTAAATGAATAATTTAGTATCAAAGCATATATAAGTAATCTATTGCAAACGAAAAAAATGCTAAAATATGTTTAAATGAAATATTACCTGAAGTAAATATCACGAAAATTTTGCATTTTCAATGTTGCTACTATTTAGGCGCATGTTTAAATTCAAAGTTAAGACATGTATATCATTCCAAAGGTACGAATGTCTCAACGATGCTACCACAATTTGTTGACGGACACCTTTAGGTATAACAGGTAGAATTTACCGAAAGTCTCCTCCAAGAACGACCGTGATACCCCCGAATGGATTTGGATTACTGCAAATATCTCGTAGCGTGCAATCCACAGACTCAACACAATACTTATGTTGCATCGGAACTTCATCCCAAATAATTAACTTTGTCTCTCTAAACAATTCGACATGCAACGATTGTTTACTAAAATGGCAAATTGAATTATCAAGAATATCTAGAGGGATGTGAAATGTGAAGTTCGACCTCCTTCAAATAGTAGCGATGCAATACCGGACGATACCATAGTAATGACAATATGACTGTTACTACGACATTTTGTTGCTATGGTATTATATAGAAACGTTTTTCCCGTACCAGCATCACCATTCAAAAAGAACATTTTTCCTAAATTTCTGAACACTAATGAAGTGATTGATTCGTATGCAACACGTTTGTCTTCATTAAGACGATCAATATTACACTACACATTCCTTTGTTGTGTTTCACTTTGCATTTGATGATGTTCCCATATCAATCTATTTCCAACTACCATATTCCAATTCTAGACAGGTTGTGGAATCGAAGGAAAATCTACTAAGCTCTTGCCCGATTCTTGAAGTAATTGATTCAAAAGGTACAAACCGTAGTATTTAATATGTGCCTCGCTTGAGACGGGTATTGAAAACAACGTGCGAACTTTATGTGAGAGATCATCACATATATGCATCCAAAATTGATCGCACAATTCACACAGATTTACAGAGGAGCATTGTGTAAGAATGATGCAAAATAATCTTCTCAGTTGATATCCAGTACTCATAATAGACGCATCTTGAAGACATTGTATCTATTCACTATCATCTTCCAATAGCCCTCTTGCTATACATGCGGCTTTGAATGTCGCATGTTCAACATTATTAACAATGCGTAAACATCTAAACGATTACGGCAATTTGACTATAGTCAATAGTAGACGCAGATAAAATCGTTCACCCGAATTAGGAGACGCAAAATACATTCTGCCGATAGCAAATCCCCTCGTCGTGGCTTCCAAAATTTTTCAATTTTATTCCAAACAAAATGCTGGGGAAACTTTTGATAAGTAAACACACGTGCAGAAGCATGTGCATCACAATATGAAAAAAAATCTGTTAGAGTCGACTTCTGTGACTGAGTTCGAGAAATGATAGACTCTATTGTTTCAGTAGGATTGAAGACAACCTGATGCATTCCAGGCAAATGGAGCGTCAATCGAACAACTGTTGGATTCTCATCGTGCAAAGGAAAACTCAACAATCGTCAGGCTGCCTCAGACGGTCCAATGTATCTTGCATCAGATCTCATGCATCATTCCCAAAATTAATGTCGTCATATCACCTCCTTTATAGATATACTTGTGGATATATTTCACGCATTTAATCCCAGCGCATACTTCAACATTAATATGACAATCGAACGTCTTGGAAAGGCACGGATTGTATGGGACGACGTCTCTATTATCAACTTGTTGCCCCCTTACGGTATAAACTTTGTCATTATCATGACGACGGTAAATGAGATATCCATCTGAATCCATCGTTGTATACTCCACGAAATCTCGTGGATACTTCTTAGTGCATCTGCCGTTCTCCATGCACGGGGCTTGACCATTTCGAGCACCACATGGTCCGTGAACCATGCATTTTTTTATAATCTCGAAAAGTTCTGGCTTTTCATTTGGATCTGGAAATTCAGCACAAACTATTCTGTCTACTTGGTCACACATTCGAATTTTGTCTAGATTATCAAGAAATATCAGTAAGTGCATGTGCGGCAGACCTCTTTTCTGGTACTCAATTGTAAAAACATAGGCAACCTTTTTTCCAAATACTCGAGTGCTTTCATTCTCTTTCATTAGAGCAATTCTTTTTAACTCGAAAACGCGGGCAATTAAGTCTGGATGGTCAGTTGGTTGTTGATGAGGCAATAAAGCTTCAGTGATTTCTGTCCAAATTGGATTCGCAGTCATGGTAAGAAACACATCAGGGTGATGGTGGTACCAAGTTATGGCCATTGAATCTTGGAAGATTTCAAACATATGTCTTGGACTACCAATAAAATATGATGGCAAAATCATTCGTTGACCTATTTGATTAGGTTCCATCCCATCTAATACCACATCAGTAAGACTTTGATAGAGTTCACTACGAAGATTTGGTTGATGTTGCCTAAAGTAATTCAACCTATTTTGCTCGGTCGCAGCCCAAGCATCTACCAAGAACTCTTGAAATATTTTTCCTCCCCTTAGAATTGTCGAATACTCTATCGGCCTTTCAAACATACGGTAGCTATAAAATTGCATTTGAGTTAGTCGAGCGTTTGTGTGTTGACCATGAATCACATCCTACTGTCTAAATTCAGGCTCCCATCCAAGCTCACCAAAAGGGAACAACAAAACGTAATGCAATGGTAGATAAGCAAGATGGCATTAATTGATTTTCATTAGTTCATTTTCCCACCTTAAATGTATAACAATATATCTCATCGTGCTGGTTTCAGTTCCATCCCCCGGTAATATGACTGCCACATCATCAATTGTCGGCAAATTATATCGTCGACGATCGGTAGATGCTGTGTAGTGAAGAAAAGCAGACAACGTTTGTTGTTCCAAATCCAATTGATTTAAAATCGCAAACGCTTGACAAAATTTATCTACGAATGCATTATGTTGCAACAATGTATCTTGAATAGTTTGCAAAACATCCGTTCTCAAATGAGAATTTCTACGGCTTCTCACGCCAAAAGCGAAATCAGGATCGTAGATGTACAATTGAGAATAAATGGCATCTTGTCTCGGTTCTGAGATTAATGCTCCTGTCCGATGACGCAATTCTCCATATATAGTAAACGTTGTTAGGCCTCTTCCGGTAAGCAACTTTGTATCAAAGTTGGCACCAAGGCTTGTAAAAGTATTGCTTGCATTGTACTCTTTAGCATAACGTCGGAATGATTTTGATCTATCATCATTACCATCGTATAACGCTTTAATTTGCGGAGAAGGTGTGAGAAGTAATGGAAGCCTAACTTTCCCTTGTAAGCAACATGTACCGAAGAGAGGACGTCGTTCGAATGATGTTGCTAATCTCTCATCCATCCAGTGTAACGCAGAATAATGAGGGCACATGACATTCATTCTACCAAGCGAGTGTCGATTTTCACTTGTATGAACATCACGGTCGGCAGTTGGATTGTTCAACTCGTCAATATCTTGATTATCGTAAAACTCATCATTGGTAGTATTTGGCGGCCTACATTTGATAAATAACAAAGTTATTATGTAGATTCTAACAACATATTTATGAATGCCGTATTTAATTAGATGAATAAGATGAAAAAGAAACTCACCATCTACTCCCAGAAGGTAGATTTGTTTCTTCAACTGCTACGGTCGAGCTTTCATTAAGGTTCGTGGAACCAAAAGGTTCTTGGTTACTGCACAGAGAAGGGCATGCATCGTTAATTATACCAAGAGAATGAGGAATCAAATTTATAACTATTCCATCGTCAACAGATGAATTTCCTACATGTTCAGTATCTTGATTCTCGGCAAGGTGTTGATTTGTTGAAGTTGACCTATAGTTGGCAAATATTAGATTTTACACATCAAACACTTTTAAACATTTAATACTTAATAACATGAATAATGGATTAGTATAATACCTTATACCGGGCAATACAATTGGTTCCTCAACTTCAGGCGTTGAGCATTCATTCGGAGTCACGGTAACAAATGTTTCAGTAAGATTACGTGGAAAAGGCAAATTTGGTTCAACAATAGAATTCATTTCATTAGCCATGGACGATGGAGTAGTGCGACCCCTAAGGAGGTCTACAATTCCAGGGGTACATGGACTCGTAATCACTGATGACCCACATGATTGTACAATCATTCTCTGTTGTAGTAGAGGCTGAGATGATTCTTCAAGTAATCTTCTATTTATTTCTAAATGTTGACTATTCTGAATATTTTGTTGACCGGATCTCTCTCGTTCTCTTCGTGCTCGTTGAGCTAGAACACGTTTCGATATGTCGTTGTTGTTGGGTGCTATACATTCAGGAAGTGTAATTGTTTGCTTAACGTCCAACGTTGAGCGACTGTTGGGTATTGTGGACACAAACATTTCAGTAAGATTTGGTGGGGACGTCAAATTGCCCTCAAAAGTGGAATCCATTTTGTTTTCCATTACTGGAGAAGAAACTTGATCGCTGAGAATTGTAGGAGTATATCGACTTGTGCTTGATGATGATACAGAAACTGTTGTAACCATTTTTCGCTTCGGCGTAGGCTCTGATGATTCTTCCAAAAATGGCTGACCTTCTTCCAGGCATTCACGATTATCTTTATTGAAGTGATCACACCGCTCCCGATCAACTCTTTCCCATTCTCTTCATTCTTGTTGAGCTAGAGTCCGTTTCGATACATCGTTCTTATTGGATGCTATTTATTCATAAGGTATAATTGTTTGCTCAACCCCCGTTGAGCGACTGTTGGGTGTTGTGATAATATGAGGTTGAATTTTTAATTTTCTAGATCGAATAAATGAAAAAGAACAGTGGAGGACAGTGTGACAAAGTACGAACTAAAATTGGTACTAAATGAAACCATAAATAACATGTAATAAGCTACGGTATAAATAAGAATACGGATAATTTAATATCACCACAATGACAAGAATATAAATACAAAGTCAGATTAGATAAATAACTATACATTTGAAATCACAGTTAAATATATTCTTATTATATTTACTTTCAGGTTAAGATTTTTTCAAAATTTATGTATAAACTTAACATGGACACAAATAATTATAATTATTTAATACGTTTAATAGATTAAATATATGATTATTGTTGAATGATAAAACGGTGATAATTAAAATTAAAAAATAATTAACCTTAGTAATTAGACACGTACCACATTGCTATTGATGTTCCCCTTTTCACTTTCCGCAACATTTGAGGTAAAGCACACTTTCTTTTTCCCTCTACTATTTGAAGTAGAATTTTCATTTGACTTGTCATCCATTGCCACATATTTTTTGAAAAAATAAAAATGAAAATATCTTTTAAAAAATATTCAATGCAAAATAAATGATAAACTAAAATTATATTATGAGCTTAAAAAATAAATTGTAAATAAATTGTAAGATTGACATATTAATTAACGATTAATAAAAGCAAGAGAACAATAAAGATAGAAGCATATATAATATTAAATCCATTACATTAAGACAATTTTTGTTGAATATAACAAAGTAAAACAATCAATCACATTACAAAATACAAAATGTATATCATGAATATAAAATACATTCAAAATATATCTTCAACAACCGAAGAGAAGAAACAGACTTGACATGGTAAACCTACAAAAGGAAAAAAAAGAAAAAAATATATTAGACATAAAATATACAAAATGTTTATCATGAATACAAATTACATTAAAAATTATTTATACCTTAAAAAACAGTTTAGGGCGTAACTTCATTACTTTGACTGTCAATTTGTAGCCGAATCTCGTATTTCTCCAGTGCCTTTAAGCCAATCTAGTCATCCTCAATGCTCTTTAACAAAGTTCCTAATACTTTTAGGTCTAGGAGTTCTTTCTTTAAGACTCTATAAACTCTAACTCTAGGCCAGGATTTCGGTAGAGTACACACTATTACATACACCAACACTACCCAGTTTGGTTGAAACCTCTTACGTCTTAGGTGGTAGTACAAGCGCTCTTTTCTAAGTACATGCATTCTAACACTCTCTTTTTCATTCATTTTTTCTCTTTCAAATTCTCTCTACAATGGATGTACATCTCATTCGGCCTCTTCTAAAAATTGTACAAATTCAAAGGCAGTAAGAGAACGATGATTTTCAAATATGTTCTTTGTCACAACATCCCAATTTGATGGTAAACTATCAACAATTTGGTTCATTATATCTCTCTCACTTATTTTGTACCTATAATTCTGCAAATGTCTAGCACTTGAAATTTTATTCATCCCATATTCTCTAACGAGATAACTTTGTAAATAAAGTTTCTCGTAAAAGAATTGTTTTTTCTTACGCAATTTTAACCTAGTACTCGTTCTCAATACAATAGCGGGTCGTACCATATTGCCTGAGATTGAAGGACATAAATAACACATAAGGCAAAACAAATTTAACATAAACAGGAAACGAAAACAGGAATGGAAACAGATTCGAAAACAGAAACAAGGAACAAAAACAGAAATAGAAACAGGGAACAAAACAGAAACAGGAACGAAAACAGAAATCTGGGAACTAATATACACAAACGCAACATAAACAGGAATGGAAACAGATTTGAAAACAGAAACAGGGAACATAAACAGAAATAAAAACAGGGAACAGAACAGAAACAGAAACGGAAATAGAAATCTGGGAACCAATATACACAAACGCATGATTAAAGGCATTGAAACCAAATTAATGTTGGAACATAAACAGAAATTTGGGAACCAAATGCTATCTTGGAACAGAAACAGTAAACAAAATAAAAACTCAGAAATTCCAGATAATTTGTCCTAAAAAATCAGAAATTAATTTTCGTATAACTAAAACGACATTAAACCAAATCTGGGAACCAAATGCTAACATACTATACATGATTAAAGGGGCTCAACACAATCTATACATAAACAGAAAACATAAACAGAAATGGAAACAGATTCAGAAACTGAAACATGGAACAGAAATAAGGAACAAAACATAAACAAATGCAAATTTAACATGTTTCGAGAGCTTGTTGCTTCCCTCCTCACTAGCTTGTCTCTCTTCCCTCTGATTCTACAATCGAACAAAACAAATGAACATGATTTGAACATGGATGATTTATGTTTCAAATGAAACTAAATGAATTCAATTTTAGAGAGGGGCTAAAATGAAACAGAAATGAAACCATGATTAAACATGATTAAATGGCATTTTTCATGATAACATACTATAACTTAACATTGCTAACCAAAAAGGCATCTTATATGTGATCACCAATGAACAAAAACAGAAACAGGGAATAGAAACAGGAATGGAAAACAGAAACAGTCAGCAAACACTAAATCTTTGCATTATTCATGTAGAAAAATAGTTAGATTTGGAAAATGAATTGCAGTAGACGAATCAATCACACATACCAAATGCCACTGCATGAATCAGAAAACCCAAAATTGAGTTGAAATCCAACCATTAATTCAGAAAACCCAACTTGGAATAAAATGCTGAGAATCGAGAATCAAATGCGATGAACAAAAATTAATTCAGAAAAAACTAAATCAAATTTGAAAGAAACACACTCAATAGACCAACGAAGAGACAGGAAAAAAGAAAACATGAATTCAAACCAACCATTGGACCACTGTGTTTTGGAGGTGAGGGACGCTGTCAAACCTTGAAAGTGAAGAGAGAAGTGAGGGGCGGTGCGGAATAAAAGCTACCTGGACCCCGACAAAAAATATGTTTCAATTCCGTTCCCCAAAAACTTCAAATACAAAAAACATAAACGAATTTGTTTATGTTTCAAGTTTTCTTTAAAAAAAAAAAAAAAAAAAACCCCGAAGTCTAAGAACATAAACAGAATCGTATATAGAATTGTAAGCTCATCAAATGGCTTTTTTTATGATAACATACTATAACTTAACATTGCTAACCAAAATGGCATCTTATATGTGATCACCAATGAACAAAAACGGAAATAGGGGATAGAAACAAGAATGAAAAACAGAGACGGAAACAGAAACAAGGAACATAAATAGAAACAGGGAGCAGAATAGAAACAAATGCAAATTTAACCTGATTCGAGAGCTTGTTGCTTTCCTCCTCGTTAGCTTGTCTCTATTCCCTTTAATTCTACAATTGAACAAAACAAATGAATGTGATTTGAACATGATTATAATTATAATGATCATGATTAGAGAGGAAGATGCATGATTTCTATTCTAAATCAGTAGCTTGGAACAGAAATGAAAAAAATGCATTTTTCATGATAGAGCAAAAACACTTTTTAGGTTTCTTGGAACAGAAATGAAAAAATGAAAAAAAAAAAAAAAAAAAAAAAAAAAGCATTGTTTTTGTTCTGTTCTCATATTTTTAATTTGAACATTGAACAAATGCCACCTAAATGAAAAAATGAAAATGCAAACACTAGGAACAGAAATGAAAAACAACTGCAATGATCACAAATGTTTCCTAAAGCAATGAGAGCAAAAATAGTATTTTCTTAGACATCCAACGAGTTTGAACATAAACAGAAATGGGAACCAAATGCTAACTTAGAACAGAAACAGTAAACAAAAAAACAAAACAGAAACTCCAAATCTGAACATGATTTGAACTAACCTTGCGAGGAACGATTGTTTCCTAAAGCAATGAGAGCAAAAACAGTGTTTTCTTAGACATCCAACGGGTTTGAACATAAACAGAAATGGGAACCAAATGCTATCTTGGAACAGAAACAGTAAACAAAAAAACAAAACAGAAACTCCAAATCTGAAACAGTGAACTAACCTTGCGAGGAACGATTGTTGTTGCGAGGAACGATCGTCTGAAGCGAGGAACCAAATTAGTGTTGTTGCGAGGGTCTTATAGATGTGAGATACAGGGATTCCATTAGGGCTTCGACTGATAGGCAGAGATTAGGGAAGATATTAGGGCACAATTGATGTGGAAGATGACGGCAATAAACCCAAAACAGTGGGGGAAGAGATTATAGAGGCGACGAATTCGGAGGAGAAGCAGAAGAACCAGTGGAGGATTGGAGGCGACGAAGAAGGACGACGGTAAGCAGAGCCAGCTATGGTGATGGTAAGTCTCAAAAGTAAGTCTACGATTATGGAGGCGACACAAATTCGGCAGAGAAGAAGATGAACCCATGGATTGGAGGCGACGTATTCGGCGGAGAAGAAGAACGCCACTGAGCAGGGAAAGCTATGATCTTGAAACTCTCAAAAGTAAGCTAATAACCAAATGCATCCACTGTTGATCCCATTGTTGATCAGAAGTCAGTGATATTTGTATATATATGTATGTAGATGTTGTATATAAAATTAATCCAACGGTTGCGAATATCCTGAGACATCTAACGACTGTGAATGTAAATGAGCTGATTTATTATATAGATATATATAGTGGCTTAAGGTTGCAGGAAATGAGAGATAAACATATATATATATATATATATATATATGTTTAAAAAAAGGTCGGAGTAGGATATGGTTAAGGAAAATAAAATAAAAAAGTTCGAATTATTTTTAATTCCGACGATACCCTTCCTCTATAGCCTCTGTTCATTCATAAAAAAACTACACAAAGTAACCATTTTATCTTCATTTAAATAGAGTGTATTACCAATTTCAAACGCACATCAGATTTTTCTCAAAATCGATTCCCTGATTCTGCAATAGCTTGATCGATTTGGGGTTTTGGGGATGACACTCCCATCAAAATCCCGAAAGTTGAACCGCCAGTTGTACTAGGACAGCATGCGAAAATCAAGAGGTTACCTTGTAAATTGGACAAAGAAAGTTCGAACTGGATGATCTTCATTTGATTGACATTCGACCGTCGGAGAGAAAGAGATGGCAATTTCTTTGGGTAAAGTGACAGTCAAACCCCGAAATTCAGTATTAAAACCAGCGCAACGATGATGTATAAGGGCATTGCAGATCAACTTAAACTCCAAATACAAGTTATCATCCCACACCTCACGAACAACCACATGTTTCTTAGAGTTTGCCATCGTCGCAATTTCAAGAATCAACTTTGCTAATGGCTGATTGTGATGAATGAGCAGCATACTTCCTGTATTTGTAAGAAAACCCCTATACAACGATTACCTGAATTCTTCCTCCTAGTCGAAATAAGATACCACTTATGATGGAGTGAAAGCGGGAATTCGAACCCTTTCTAATCCCAACAGTACCCTTCCTCTGTAGCCTTTATTCGTTTATAAAAAACTACACAAAGTAACCTTATTTATCTTCATTTAAATATGGTTTATTACCAATTACACTAGATTTTTCTCGAAATTGATGCCTTGATTCTGCAACAAGTTGATTGATTTGGGGTTGTGGGGATGACACTCTATATCGAAATCCCAGAAGTTGAATTGCCAGACGTTCCATAACGGCATGTTGAAATCGGGAAGGTTACCTTGGAAATCGGACATAGAGGGTTCAAATTGGATGATCTTCATGTGATCGACGTTCAACTGCCGAAGAAAGAAAGATGAAGTGATTTCCTTAGGCAAAGTGACAGTCAAACCCGAAAATTTAGTATCAAAGGCAGCGCGGCGATAATAGATAAGGATATTGCAGATCAGCTTAAACTCTAAATACAAATTATCATCCCACACCTCATGAACAACCACAAGTTTCTCAGAGTTCACCATCGCCATCGTCACATTTTCAATAATCAACTTCGCTAATGTCTAATCGTGATGAATGAGCAACAGACTTCCGGTATTTATAAGAAAATCCTTATACAACGATCACCTGAATTCCTTCTCCTGGTCGAAATAGGAAACCACTTATGATCGGAGTGGGAGCAGAAGTTCAAACCCTCTTTAATTTCAACGGTACCCTTCCTATGTAACCTCCGTTCGTTTAAAAAAACTACACAAAGTGGCCCCTTTATCTTCATTGAAAGAAGGTTTATTACCAATTACACCCCCCGCATTATTTTGTTTAATTACATGTTGACCCTATTATTTAAAAAAAAAAACAAAAAAAACTAGGGTGGATCATGTGCCTTGCATGTGCCCATCATAAATAATGCATTAATTTGATTTTTTAATTCCGTATGAAATGTTATATAAATACATGAAATGTATAAAAAATAACAGTAAAGACAAATTTTTATTTTTTTAATATTTTCAATTTATGATCGCTAATTTTTTATATTAAATTTCTTATTTTTGGGTATTTATTTTCATTTTTTTTTATGTTTAGTCTGCATTATTCAATATATTGATTTGTTGTTTATTTTCTATGTTTTTATTTATTTATTTTAATTTTTGATGTTTTGTTTTTGGTTTCTATTATAGACTATAGAAAAATAGCAAATGAAAATATGAAATATGAAGAAGTAAAATGTAATTACAATCAAATTTTATTTTGAACATGTAATTTGCAAGATGGTTGCTTAAATGTCAATTGTGCTCAAATTTTAAGAGGAAAAGAAATAATTTATTCAATTTAAAAGTTGTATAATGCCAATTTAAGTTTATTTCTTTCAATTTGAAAATTAATAGAATAATATAATTTAAATTACAAAAAACAAAAGATATATTTATTTTGTTAGAATTGTGACTATGAATAGATAAAATCAGTCAATTCTATTAAAAATGATATATTTCGGACTAATATGAAACTATTAAGAAATTAAATGTAATATATATTTTAAAGTAATATGCAAATACTAAAAGTCAGGGAAGAAAATATAAATATGTTTAAACTTCCGAGGATTCATTTATAAATTTAAATAAAAAAAATATTTTTTTACAAAAAATGATAAAATTGAAAAAGTAATTACAGATTTACCGCTTCCTCTTCTCCCTTTCTCTTTTATATTAACTTACTATAACTAACTATTAGGGTTGGTCATGGGCCGGGCTCTAGATAGAGTATTACAAAAATATACCAGGCCCTAGCCCGGCCCGGCTCTAAGATCGGATCTTATTTTTATTCCCAAGCCCAGCCCTATCAAAATAATTAGAGTCCAAGCCCAGCCCTCGGGCCAGCTCGACCCTATAATTTTTTTATTTTTTATTTTAATTTAAAAATTAAATATAAACAAAAACACCAGGCCATTCATTTCTATAAAAAAAATAAATGATTCCCTATCGCCAACAAATGTAGGTATCAGTGAAAATGATTTAAATTACAAATAAGGACCTTAATGGAAGTGGTTAAATGACGCATGAGGACACATGTTAGGGAGGAAAAATTACGAAATTGCCATCAAACTTATCTTTTATAATATCAAAATAATATATATAAAAAAATAATAATAATAATCGGGCTGGGTTCGGGCCGGTTCTATAAATTTTGGCCTAGTCCAAGACCGACCTTAGATTTAGTCGGGCCTCAAAATTTGAGCCCAAACCCTAAAAATATAGGGTCGGGTTGGGCGGGTCCCCAAGCCCATGACCATTCCTACTAACTATAGATATAGAAAAGCAATTAGTAAAGCCTAATCCAAGAAACCAACATATTGTAGCTCAAGTGGTAAAATTCGCTTAAGTTAAAGCAATTAAGGTGGCGTTTGGTAACTGTTTCTGTTTCCATTCTGGCAGTGGGATGGGATGGGATGAGAATTTTGTTTCCTTTTTGAGAGTAGAATCACGTTTGGTAACGATAATTTTTTATTTTTTTTTTGTTTTGGAAAGAGAATTGCATTTGGTAACGATTTTATCTTAAAATCAAAATTTTTTTTTGGCCAGACGGCATGCGGCGGCGGCCGGAAGGTGGACGGAAAGTTGCCGCCGCCGGCGGTGGGCAGTCAGCGTTGCCAGAGGTGACCGGCGACGGTCGCCGGAGATGGCCGGCGGATGAACAATAAAAAATGGTTTTGGGAATGAAATGGGAATTATGAGAAACAACTTTTTTTTGTTTCTAATTTCTTAAGAAAAAAATGGGCACAATTCTCAAATGGGAATGGAATGGAAATGAAAACAAAAATTACCAAACACTATTTTCAAACAGAATTCCCAAAAATCTGGGAATGGAATGAGAAATTTTGGAATGGAAACGGTTACCAAACGGGGCCTTTAAGGAATTTCTGCAAGGTCATGGATTCGAGTTTGCGAAAAAATACTTGTTAGGAGGGATAACTACATACTCTGAATGAGATTAATCTCACACCTTTGTATTGGGTGTGGGGACATCGTGGGTATACAAAAAAGGAGTTGTTTTTTTTTTTTTTTTTTTTTTTTTCCAATTTTGCCAAACAGTCGCTAATAAAAAATCCGGATATAAACAAAAACTTGTGGGAGAAGTCTCTCTCCCCTCTCGGCTCGCTCTCTCTCTCAACGTTAATTTCAACTTCAGTGCTGCATCGAAGAATCGTCTGGCTCATTAAACGCATCTGTTTATTGCGATAAACGTTCGTTTTCGATGAGAATCTGGTTGCTGGATTGGTGATATAGCGCAATTTTTCATTCCTCGAGGATCAAATTCAGCCATCAATAATCTCCAGGTATCTCAATTTGCTTCGATATTCGAAGATTCAATGTATTTGTAGAACAACTGCTTCGTTTACTACGTACTACGATCCTCTCATTTAAGTGATAATGCCTTTTTCTTTTAATCGTATTTGCCTTGTCCTGTGTAAATTAACAGTAACATCAAAGATATATCTATGGAGAAACCAAATTTTGATTGTGCAGTGACTGCAGAAAATTAGCGTTTTATATAATAAGAAGTTGAATCTGCATTGCGATTACATAGAGAGCGGTTACGTCGCGCTCAGAACTGCTTGAATATCTGAATTTGAACTGTCAATTTGAGTCATGACTGTTCAATGTATGAAAAAATCCGGATAAACAAAAACTTGGGAAAGTAGTTTCTCTCCTCTCTCTCTCTCTCTCTCTCTCTCTCTCACACACACACACACACACACACACACACGCATACGCAATGTCAATTTCAACTTCACAGTTTCAGTGCTGAATCGAAGAATCGTCTTGCTCATTGAACGCATCTGTTTATTGTGATAAACCTTCGTTTTCGACGAGAATCTCATTCCTGGATTTGTGATATAGCAAGTAATTTTTGGTTCCTCGAGGATCGAATTTGGCCATAAATAATTTCCAGGTATCTGAATTTCTCGATATCGAAGCTTCAATGTATTAGTAGAACAGCCGCTTAATTTTGAATATGATTCTCCCATTTAAAAGCCTAAAAACTAGTGTGTAAATTAGTAGACAAATTCGAGATTCTGAAGTAACAATGCTTTAACTTTCTACCTTTTATAATCCTCTTTGCATTTTTGTGAATGTAAATTGATAGCAACAACAAATTATTAAGCATGAGAAGTTTAATCACGCTCAGAACTGATAGAATGCTTTAATTTTCTACCTTTTATATTCCTATTTGCATTCTTGTGAATGTAAATTGCTAGCAACAACAAATTATTACGCATGAGAAGTTTAATCGCGCTTAGAACTGATAGAATGCTTTAATTTTCTACCTTTTATAATCCTATTTGCATTCTTGTGAATGTAAATTGATAGCAACAACAAATTATTACGCATAAGAAGTTTAATAGCGCGTAGAACTGATAGAACATCTGAAGTTGTTTTCATAAGAAGTAGTATATATTGGGTGATATTACATAAGAACAATGATTTATCAAACCTAAATCAGGAGAACTAACTATCAACAAATCAATAATCTACAATAAACAATGCTTGTGGCAAGATTTAAACTCATGACCCCCAATTGAGAATCAAGAGTTATGGCTAACTCAGCTAGTCAATTTGGTTACAGAGCATCTGAAGTTGAACTGTCAATTTGTGTAAACCCAATGGAGGCTAACTCACTCTCAAAAGACACTTTGAGAGAGGAGGACTCCCCTAGGTTTTGTGTAACACATTGAACAGCCATTACAATTTGAGTCATGGCTGTTCAATGTGATTTGGGCTTCGATCTTAGTTTTGTATCATATAGTTCAATGAATATGCGTTTCATTTTCATTTAGAGTATGTTTGGTGGGGAGGATAGAAAAGAAAAATAAAGGATAATATTTTTATTTATTGTGATAGGAAAATTATTTTTCCTAGTGTCATTTGGTTAAGAAAGAAAAATGAAATGAAGGAAAATAATTTAATTTAATATAATTTACTATTTATCCTCATATTTTATAAAAATAAATTAAAGATTATATTTTCAAGGGTATAATTGTAATTTTACTCTCTTCTTGAAAAACTCTCTTTCATTTTCCTCCCAAATTGGTGTGGAAAAAAAATGCTTTGGAAATTGTGCATGTTCCTTCCTATTTTCTTTTTCCGCCTATTTGCCCTCCATACCAAACAAACTTTTTTTTTTCATTTTCCAGCCTTTTTTTTTTTTTTTTTCACATCCATCATTTTTTTCTCCAAAACAAACGCAACCTTAAGGTTTCTTTTAGCTGATTCAGAATTTTATACCAAATCTCTTAAGCTACTGTGACTTAAATGATTCCGTATGGAACGATTTGATGTTTAAAATGACATCTGCTGATAAATATAGACCATATATTTCGTGCGTATTGGGGATTTCAGAAATGTTGCTGCTAATTCAATCTGATGTATTGCAATCACTCTATTTGTTTGCTTGCTGCTAGATTAGAATTTATATGAAACAAAAGAGTATCGGAATGAGATCGATGGAACCTTTATAAATCGGTTTATCATTTATTCGTTTATCATGAATAATCCATAAATCTTTTTGAAGTTACACATACTATGAAATATTTAGGTGTTGGATGTGTTGTATCTCACATTGATTGTGTTACCTGATTCCGAGCTACATATAAAACCTAGGGTAATCCTCCCCATACAACTCGTTTTTTGAGGGTGAGCTAGGCCCAAGTCAGGTCTTTTGTTTGATATTGAGTGTATCAAATCCCACATCAATATTGAGCCTCTGATATCCGTTTACAGTGGTTTGTCAAAATCTACCCTGCGCGTGAGAGGGCGTGTTGAATCCCACATCGATGTTGGGCCCCTGATATGCGTTCTAGTAGTTTGGCAAAGTCCCCCTTGCTTGTGAGGGGGCGTGTTGAATCCCACATATCTCGTGTTACCTGATTTTGAGCTATATAAAGTTTGGGGCAATTTTCCCCTTACAGAGCGTCGTTTGAGGGTGAGTTAGGCCAATTGAGTTCCTACTGTTTGATTTAGTGTTTGAAAATAATTCTCGAATATTGTGAGAAATGATTGGGTTTAGTTTTCAAAAAACAGAAAAATGGTGTGCAATACGATATTCCGAAAAAGGGAGATGATACTGATGTTCATTGGGAGTATGAGTGGTAGAGAAAATTTGTAATAAACGGTGTAGATTCGTATTGTGATGATTGTTTTTGTAAAAAGTGTATATATATATATATATATTCTTTTTAAGTTGTACTGTTAAAAAAGCATAGTAGCAGTTTGAGCTTTTGAAAATTGGAAACAATATCGGAATTGCAAACCAAACAGGGCCTTATGTTGCCAACTTGCATTCATCACCTTGCAGATTTCTCAACTGTTTGAACTGAATCAATCCTGCTTCTCTGAAATTTGGGCGATACTCATGGATCTCAACGATCTCAACAAGGTCTGGGAAGTCAAGGCTCTCAAGAAGGTTCGAGAAAACGAGGCCAGGGAAATTCTTGAAAACGTAGCAAAACAGGTGCAACCCATCATGCGCAAACGTAAATGGAAAGTGAAAGTGCTCTCCGAATTCTGGTACAAACTATTCCTTTTCTTATGCTTCCTACATTTATTTAGGAGAGAGTTCCCATGCCAACAAAAGGCACCATATTGATTTTCTAATTAACAACTGTAAAAAAAATAGTAAATTATAAAACAATGACCAATCTAATTTTTTTTTATTAAATGGTAAGGTGTGTCTAGGCCAACCTACGCGCACCTCGACTAATTACCTCTCCAAGCGATCTTAAGAGAGCATTCCCCTACATCGCCCTAGTACATTCAGGATTAAATTCAAGATTTAATTTCTAGAGCGCTCTCTAGGAGAGTCGAACCAATCTATTAATAAATCATGATTTTTTTTATTTTTTGTGATAATTGGTGATTAGTCCCAAATAGCGGGTGTAATATGTTATTAGTCCCATTTAAAATATAAGTTTTGATTTAACCCCTTAAATTGGTTTTTATTTGCGTATTAGTTTCGCATGTGCTCACGCCTATGTAATATTAGTTATATGTACCTGTGTAATATTAGTTACAGGTTTCAAATTACATGCAACTATATTACATGTGCTTATGTTATATTTGTTACATCTGACAAATATTTTATATATAAGTTAGATACATGTAACTGTGATAGTGCAGCGTGTGTATTGGGCCTTTCGTCTTTTTTAATGCGCGGGACTAAAACATAAGTTGCAATTACATATGAGATTTTTTTAAAATTAAAGATGAAATAAGAGATTTGCCAAAGAAAAGACCCCCCCCCCACCCCCCCACCCCTCCTTTTTTAAGGGCTTGGATATTAATTTGAGCATAATAGATTGTTAGAATGAGTTGATGAAATATTTAGGACGAAAAAAATTCCGCCTAAAATTTTTATTTCTCCACTTATAAAGCGGTTGAGTTTAATTCTATTTGTACCCTATAAGTTTCATATATGTACTTTATTAGCCAATGTTTTAAAATTTTTTATTATTTTTCACACCTATTAATTTGAAAATTGATGTAGTGGCTTTAGGCTCAGAGAATCCCTAGTTAAATACAAATGTAAAACTTAAAGGGTACAAAATATAATTTAATTTAATCGTCTTAGAAATTTTTTGGATAGGAATTTTTCCCCCAAAGTTTTTCTAATTCAATCTCATCCATCCATTTCCCTCAAATTAATCCCAACCGTTAACGAAAACACAATTTTAAAAAAACCGTCCTAATATTTATTATATAGATTTTTTCTCATGATAAATTTGGCGTTGCAGCCCTGCAAATCCTTCTCTTTTAGGGCTGAATGTAGGTGGAGGTGCAGAGGTTAAGCTCAGATTGAGGAGACCAAACAATGAATGGGATTTCTTCCCTTACAATCAAATTCTTGATACTATGCTTCATGAGCTTTGCCACAATGAATTTGGCCCTCACAACGCCGATTTTTATAACCTATTAGATGAAATCAGAAAGGTAATGCTCGTAGAACGCTACTTTTAGCTCTGATTTTCGTAACACGTTCCAAACTTGTGTGAGCACCAAAATAAACTTGTTATAAAGATATATACACACACAAGAACATATTAATATATAGATTTAGAGGATAAAATATGTATAAAATCGGGAATGATGAAATGCTAATTTAGAAAAAAATAAAACAATTTTCAAAATTAGGACAATTTATTTAAAATGTTTTTTTTTTTTTTAGATTGATTTAAGGGCAAGGATAGATGAAGTTGGATTACAGAAATTTTTGGAGGGAAAATTTCTGCCTAAAAATTTCGACACAATCACTTCTAACACTGTTAAATTAAATTATATTTTATATCCTTTTAAGTTTAACATTTACATTTAATTGACCATTTTTTTATTATTATTATTTACTATCTTTTTATACTTATAAATTAAAAAATTAATGTTTTATACCCTTTAGGCACGGGGAATTCCCAGTCTTTTTAAATATCACATTTCTTTAATAACAGTTATCGATAAAGATCCTCTTCTTTTAAAAAGTTTCACTTTACCCTTTTTCTTTTAAATAATTCAATTAAGATCCTTTAAAATTTTCCATAAGCTCCATCCTGAATTGTAAAAATATCTAATAAACCCCCTAATTTTTTTTAGCCCCCCTCAACCAATTTTGTGAAGCCGCCATTATTCATTATTCGATTCCATCTCATTGCTGTTGCAGGAATGCGAGGAACTAATGGCTAAAGGGATAACTGGAACAGGACAAGGATTTGATCTTCCTGGTAGAAGATTGGGTGGCTTTACCCGTCAACCCCCTCTACCATCTTTACGCCATAATGCTCTTGCTGCTGCTGAAAATAGAGCGAGGCGAGGAGACCTATTGCCATCTGGGCCTAAGCGTGTTGGCGGTGATACTGCCATTAAGGCGTCTCTAAGCCCAATTCAGGCTGCTGCAATGGCTGCCGAGAGGAGACTCCATGACGATTTATGGTGTGGCGGTTCCAAGTCGTTGGAATCCGGGGGAACTTCTCAAACATCAAATCTCGATCCTTCACCCGATGATGGTCGATCCACATGGCAATGTGGAGCATGTACTCTACTAAATCAGGTAAATATTTCTACTCTTTGTTACTCTTGTTCTTTTCCCTTGTCGGGTGCCTTTTGCTTCAGTTTTTGAAAATTGTGAAAAATGTCTTTTCGTTAAGGATTTGAGGAAAATTGATGGATGGGATTGGATTATGATTTTTTTTATTTTTTTTTTTGGGGGGGGGGTATTCTGACCTTAAAATGTCACAACCCCACTTCCAAGGTTGAGTTCAATTATATTTTGTACACTGCAACCATTTAATTTTTTCATTAACATGACACCAAGTGTATCTTTTTTACACGTTATGAATCATATGATCACAATATGTGTATTCGTAAGTAATTGGCGAAATCACACTTTCTATCCCTACTCCAACGAGAAATTGTTCAAAATCAGTTAATTAGATCAAATTGATTGAAAAAGAAACTTTAAGAGGGAAATTGCAATAATTAAACCATTGGGGGGGCGGGGCGGGGCTGGTATGTGCAAAGTAAGACTGCAGTACTGCAACTAAACTTTAAGAGTACAAAGTGCGATTTTGCCTAAGAAGTCAGTGAGAAAAAACTTCATCCTTATATGTTTATGATCTAGAATCTATTTTGAAACATGGATATATACATACAATAGTTGGTTTACCAAACAAGTCCTAACTGAACTAAACCCCACAATTACTAACACCGTTTCGTTGCAGTCATTATCTCTCATATGCGAAGCCTGTGGATCGCGAAAGAACGCAAGTGAAGGAACCAAGAAGTTGAAGTTATGGTCTTGCAAATTTTGTACCCTTAATAATAGCATTGAGGTCGAGAGATGTTTGGCTTGCGGTGAATGGCGATACTCATATGGCTCGCCTATCTCTACCCGTGGCCCCTATGTCGGTACTTGATTCAAAGCCAAAAGGACGGAAAGAAGTAGCCTATGATGCATATTGTACAAGTAAGTTTGTACTTTATTTATGTACTAGGGATTTCCCGTGTCTAAAGACACTGTGTTGGACAGTAAATAATACGAAATTGGCTAATGAAGTAAATATATGAAACTTAAATAGTACAAAATCTCGATGTTTTTGCATTTTGTACCTCTAAAGTTTTGGAGAAATCCTACTTTAGTCCTTGTAGTTTTAATTTAAATACATTAAACTTTAAAATATCGAAATCATGTCAAGTTATTCCAAGTCGATAACTTTTATTATTTTTTTATGACGGAAATAAGATCGTGTCAGACACGGAATCTCCTTCGTGGGTGAAATTCGTCATAAAAAATTATGGAATGACTGATTTAACACGATTTGGATACTTCAAGTTTTAATGTGTTCAAAATAAAAAAAGCTCTAAAATGTAATTAAACTCAACCGCTTTATACATGGGCATGTGAAATTTTAATACTGGAATTTTCATCCTAAATATTTCGTTAATTCACCATAATCATCTATTCTCCACAAATTAATCCAACTCGTTTTGTAAGTGAAGCGGTAAAATTGGAATAAATGATAAATATTTTTTCATATTGTCCAGAGTAAGGCCCATTTAGTGTGCAATATAAAGAGTCTTCACTAGATCAGGTTGGAGATCTCAAGTTGCACTTTGTATACAACTAAGGATAAAAGTCTTCAAACTAACCTCACATGTGGAGATACGGTAATTTCAATGTAGTCTACGCGCTACAGTTTTTACTAGATCAGTTTAAAGACTTTTATTCATGTAAACTGCTTAGGTTGTGTTTGTTTGGTGTTCAGGTACAAGAATAAATTTATCATTTTGCGAAATTTTGTTAATTATTTAATTGTTCTACTTAAGTTCGAACCACTGAGAGGAGCCTCGAGTACAATGATAAGGGCGTTCCATTATAACCTAGAGGCCTCGGAACAACCTCTATCTATACAGGGGTAACATGTGTACGTCTGACCCTCTATAGACTCTGTTATGACGGAAGATTTTGTGCAATGGACTTCCCATACTTAAGTTTGAACTACTGAGAATAAATGATGACGAATATAGGGATATAAAGTACAATTTAGTCAAATTATAGAGAAAAAAGTGCCATTGACCCAAACAAAAACTTTTGGTTCTATTTTATTTTATATTTTTAGAATAAATTTATGAGAACATAACAATAATTTTAAATTAATTATGATGTGTGGTTTCATAAGTCAATAAATATCAAAGAGAATAATAAATGACATATGGCTTATTCTTCACCACCAATAACATTCATTAAAGGTTGGAGATTTTTATTTTTTATTTTAATTTTAAAAAAAAATTGTTTAATTTTGACCATAAAATAATCAAAGTCCAAGTAATAGTCCAAATAGTGTCTTGTGTAAATGACCTCAAATTTCTCAATCCATTTTCACATGTGAACTTAAGGCACATGAAGCTTCTATGTTCTTACCTCATTGACTTTTATAATGAGAAGAAAACAATATGATAATTGTATCGAATTGCATTGGGATTTTCGTAAATAGCTATTTACGTCTCTTGATTTAGAGTAAAGTGCAAGTGAAAATTAATAAATTATTTAATATTAATTGACATTTATATCATCAAGTTGAGTTTGGTCGGGTTGGATAATATTTATGGAAAAATCGGTGAAAAATTCATTTTTTAAGTCTAATTGGTAAAAAGTCCTTTTGTGTTATTAGGTATTGATTTAATTCTTTAAGTTAAATTTTACCTGTATTTTAGTTTCGCATTGTAGGAATTGTAGGGAACCTTTTAGTGAGTACATTTGGTTTTTATAGTGAATTCTATTACATGTAACTAATGTTAATTACAATTTTATAATTGTTATTTTTTACACATATTTGGGTATTTTTAGTTACACGTACTTATATAATATTAGTTATATATTACAATTATATATATATATATATATATTTCGTGATGTAACTGAAAAAATATCAAATTTTTTAGTTACGTATCAGAGACATGTAATTAAAAAGTTACATATTATTAAAACATATAACTGAAATATATCAAACTTTTTAGTTACATATCAAAGACATGTAACTAAAAAGTTACAAATTATTGGAACATGTAACTGAAAAAAAAAAAATAGTTATCTCTAACTAATATAGTAATATTACACATAAAGTAGTTACATGTGATTGATGCGTGGCTATCACATGAGCAAAGTTTCCACCTTCTTAAAACATATAGGTCTAAATTAAAAAAATTTACAGCATGTTGGACTTTTGACCAATTAGAGTTTAAATGGAGGACCTTCTACCGATTGTCCCAATATTTATTTGCCTTTTTCCATATCGAATTGGGGTATAAAGATAAATTTGTTATTTTACGAAATTATGTTGATTATTTAATTGTTTAAATCATAGGAGGATAAGTACTGATGAAAATATCATATAGGTAGAAAATTCAGTCAAACTACTGGAGGCAAAGTGTAATTAACTAGTAGATCTATCTACTAATTTTATATAATTCAAACATTTCAAACAATTTTTGTAAAATAATTTTTAAAAAAATATTTTGGATGGTTTCAAATAGCGTATGAAACAATTTTATTATTTTCTTGGGACTTTAAAAAATTTTATGAAAATAATTTTTTCAAGAATTTAAAATTATTGTAATATATAAAATTTACTGTAATTTTTCATGTAAAAGAAAAGTACCATAATTTTTAAACTTTTCACACTAATTTTAGAATTTTAAAAAAATTATTACCACTTGATGCCCTTTAGATATGGACATATGAATCGTCACACAAACAAAAATACAAGGTTGACAATTGAAAGCTTGGTTTTGATTAGTCATTCTAATGTTGTCATCACTTACGGTTTTTAGGGACACAAACTTTTGAGGTTTTTGCCATTTATACCCTTGAAACTTTTGAGAAATTTTATTTTAGCTCATATATTTTTAATTTAAATACATTAAATTCTGAAGTATCTAAATCGTGTTAAGTTAATCCAAATTGGTAATTTTATTATTTTTTATAACGGAATTATGTCACACGGAATCACCAATTTGAGTAAATTCTATCATTAAAAATGACGGAAGGATTGACTTGACACGATTTAGATTTTTCAAGGCTTAATGTATTCAAAGGGAAAAAGATATTTTTGGTCCCTGAAAGATGGTCATAGTGTCCAATTGACCCCTAAGATTTGAAACTCAACACATTTGATCTCAACATTTAAAAATCATTTCAATTTGACCCTTGAAGAGGAATCTGTGAAGTCAAAGTAACGGTCAACGTTACTTCAAGGACATTTCGGTCATTTAAATGCCCCCAACTGATTCCCTCCATATATATCCATACCTGTTCAGTTTTCCCGCGGTTTTCTTCATTTCATGTGCCAACATATATGTCCATAACTCAACATATATGTCCACCCATGAAACAATTGGACATATATGTTGAGTTATGGACATATATGTTGGCACATGAAATGAAGAAAACCGCGGGAAAACTGAACAGGTATGGACATATATGGAGGGAATCAGTTGGGGGCACTTAAATGACCGAAATGCCCTTGAAGTAACGTTGACCGTTACTTTGACTTCACAGATTCCTCTTCAAAGGCCAAATTGAAACGATTTTTAAATGTTGAGATCAAATGTGTTGAGTTTTAAATCTTAAGTGTCAATTAGACACTATGACCATCTTTTAGGGACCAAAAATGTCTTTTTCCAGTATTCAAATTGAAAGGACAGAGGTTAAAGCGAAATTTCTCTAAAACTTCAGGAGTACAAAGTAGAAAAAGCTCAAAACCTTTCACGCGGCTCTCTCCTACCTCCTCTTCAGGGTTTAATGTGTTCAAATTGAAAGAATATGGGCTAAAGCGGAATTTCTCTAAAACTTTAGGAGTACAAAGTAGAAAAAGCTCAAAACCTTTCACCATCTCTACCCCCTCCTCCACTTCCTCTCAATCAAATCAATAATACAAACACAAGACAATCTCCCTTTCAAACAGCAGCCCATGTTTTATTGCAATAAATCCCAAAGTTATAGACCATTGAATATAGGCAAACCCAAAAAAAATATTTATTTGTGACATTAAAAATATAATTATTTGCGACGAAAGTTCGTACTATGAAATTTGAAGTTTCGAGTTTGAATTGAATTGCCGAATAATTTCAGGGTTAATGATATTTTATCCTTATCTGGTTTGATCGAATTGTACTTTATACTTTATAGTATTTTAGTAATTGTGTATCTTTCAGTTTAGAATGGATTCCGTATGACTGACTTTACCCAATGAATAATTGAAGATTCTTATTAGAGGTCCATTGTATATATATATATATATATATATATATATATATTCTCTTCCACCATTACATGCTATATTGGGTACCACTTTACCACAAGAGCATCATCAAAATGATTTTGTTTTGGGAGTTTATTTATTATGTTATATTTATTTGGATTAACAGAGTTTTGTCTTGTTTGATTGAATTGCACTTTACATAATTGGATGAGACTTAAGTGTAACAATTAAATAATTAACAAAATTTTGTAAAATGATAAATTTACTCTTATACCTGACCATGTCCAAGTGAAAAAATACATGACCGATCCGACCCGATCGGAAAACATAATTGTTAATTAATGCAGTTTACTCTGAATTACTGGATATAAGTGTTTATGATTTATCCTATTTATTCATTTACTTGAGATTTCTCGTGCGTAACTGTACTATATCTGATTTTCCTAGTCTTAAAACTCTATTGATTTTTGAATTTATAAATACAAATATTAATAAATAATTAACTATTAATATATATATAAAATTTAAATATAAAATATAATTAAATGCAATATATGTAAAATTTGATTTTTTTTTTTTCAATTGTACTTAAAAATAAATAAAAATAAAAGGATATATTAGCAACTAAGGAAATGCTACTAGTACCTCCATAATATCTAGTTGCCCTCCAAATGCATTATTTTTTAGAAGAAAGTCAAATTACACTTTCTACCCTTAATATTCACCTACAATTTCAATAATGTTCTTGGTGTTTCTATTTTAGCTATATACTCCTTAAAAATTTATTTTGTCTCTAATTGAGCCGATCAATACGGTTTTTATCATTTTTACAGAACAACAATACGTGAATCATAATTAAGGAGAAATTTGGGAGCAAAAAATCGACTTGTTCATTGCAAAATAGAGTTTTGACACTTTGCACCTTCGCACTTTAGTTTTTGTAATTTCAATTTAAACATATAAGACCCTAAATTTTTTGAATCGTCCCACTTCAATTCAAGTCATTAAACCTATTATAATTTTTTATCATAATATTTTAGGTGTCATGCACTTTCAGTCTTTTCTGTTTTTCTACCCTTTCCACAATTTTCTTGCAAACCATTACACATGCGCATGTATTCCAGAGTAGTTGGATGGATATGAGAACGAGGAAAAAGAAAAGGCTGGAGATATTCATAATACCCCTTTAAAACAATGAAGTGTTTTGTGCATAATTGCTTACCATCCAAAATTATAACACAGATAATACTTTGGACTAAAGTGGGATGATTAAGAAATTTTTGAGTATTACGTGTTCAAATTAAAATCACAAGGACCAAAGTGCGAAAATTGAAACATTAGGGACATATTGAGATTGCACTCAAATTTTAGGGGTAAAAAGTGTAATGTAGCATTGGAAGAATAATAGAAGTTGTAGTGTAATTATTCCAAAATTTGTAACCTACTGGATATCTAGTTTATCTCTTTTGTAGAAAGTTTATGTTGCGTTTCAGTAACAGATTTGTAAATTATGGGATTTCAAAATCTTGAATTTTGAAACCCTATCATTTACAAATTCTTTATTTAGATAAATAATTTGATCGTATAATTTTATAATTTTTTTTATTTGGATAACCATTATCACTATCGTGAGGATCGGCGACGACGGGAATTTTTCAAAAAAAAAAAAATTGAAATTATCTGAACAAATCAAATATCTCCCTCAAATTTTTTACCCAAAACGCAACTTAGAGTTCAAATCCCTCCCTCAACATATGCAATGGGGAAAAAAAAAATTGTAGTGTAATTAGTCATTTTTGTAGTGCAAATAACACTTTTGATATGCATAAACACTCTCTCTCTCTCTGTCTCTCTCTCTCTCTCTTATCAAGCACGAGCACCAGCACACAGGAAACTAGGGCCTCCCTTCCTTCTCCTCTTCCCCCTTTTTCTTTCTCCACTTCCGAGAACCTTCTTCTCTCTCCTCTATTGTTCTCTTTCCGGGAAGAAGACGACTAATCTCCATTGGATTGGATTTGATTTGATTGAGAGTTGAAGATGATGAACAAGAAGCCAATCAATCGATAACAGCTTCGGAATCAGAAAATGCCGTGATTTCCTCGTTCTTGATTGAGATTTTGAGAGCGAAATCTCCAAATTGTTGGATATATAGACGGCAAAGGAGATCGAGTGATCATTTGTTCGTTCTTGTGTAATCATGAGACCGCTTCAGCCTCCGCCAGCCGCCTCTGGCTCCGCCGCAGCCAATCGCAACCGTCCACGGAGGCGTCCTGACCTAACCTTGCCTCTCCCGCAACGCGAGACTTCCTTGGCCGTACCGCTCCCTCTGCCGCCGTCCTCAGCTCCATCGTCTTCGAATCCGTCGCAGTTTCCGTCCGCCTCGACGCCGATTAATTTTTCCGCTCTGGAGCGGATCTGTCGAATCGGGAGCGGTAGCGGCGGCACGGTCTATAAGGTACGCCACCGTCCTACCGGGAAGCTGTACGCGCTCAAGGTGATCTACGGTCACCACGACGACTCCGTCCGCCGCCAGATCTGCCGCGAGATCGAGATCCTACGCGACGTCGATAATCCCTCCGTCGTCAAGTGTCACGATATGTTCGACCACAACGGTGAAATTCAGGTCCTCCTCGAGTACATGGACGGCGGATCTCTTGAAGGCACTCACATCCACCACGAACCCTCCCTCGCCGATCTCGCTCGCCAGGTCCTCTCCGGCCTCGCCTACCTCCACCGCCGGAGAATCGTCCACAGAGACATCAAACCCTCCAATCTACTAATCAACACTCGCAAGCAAGTGAAAATCGCCGATTTCGGGGTTTCAAGAATCCTAGCTCAAACAATGGATAACTGTAACTCCTCCGTCGGTACAATCGCTTACATGAGCCCGGAGCGGATCGATACGGATCAGAATCACGGAAAATACGATGGCTACGCCGGCGATATCTGGAGCTTTGGGGTAAGCATACTTGAATTTTATCTTGGCCGGTATCCATTTGCGGTGGGTAGACAAGGCGACTGGGCTAGTCTCATGTGCGCAATCTGCATGTCCCAGCCGCCGGAAGCGCCACCCACAGCGTCGCCGGAGTTTCGAGACTTCATAGCTTGCTGTTTGCAAACAAACCCAGCAAAACGGTCGACCGCCCCAAAATTGTTAGCCCACCGTTTCATTGCGCAGTACGCCGGCTCTACTGGCCATAGCGGCAATCATCAGATGCACCAAGTACTCCCTCCACCTCGACATTTCTCTTCTGCTTGATTTGATTCTATTTTTATTTTTTTGGATTTCTTCCCCAAAATATTGATGGATTCAACTGTGAATCTCCCTTTTGATATCAAGATTTGTCTTAGATTTTAACTTTTTATAAAGAAAAAAATAATTGGGGAACAAATTGATGAACAAAAAGGGTATGTTTTACTTTTGGGGGGAGTTCTTTTTTTCCTATTTAAATCAATCTGCTCTCTTGAATTTGTTCTTACATTAATGGTAAAATCTCTCTCTCTGGGTTGAATTTTTTTATCAAATTTGAATGTATTCGCTTCTATTATGGCAGTCATGATATGATTGAGTTTGCCTTGGGTGTTATTAAAGGTTCAAGCTTTATCTTCTTTATAATTGAAACCTTAGAATCTAGAATTGGTAGGGTTATAATTGAATGTTGATAAAGTAAATAATTTTTTTAAGTACCCGTTTGGCTTACAATTTGAATTCACAAAATCCCAAATTAATTTTGATTTTTTCAAACCGTAATTTAAGCTGTTTGCCAAACGGGTACTAAGTAGGAGTGGGTTATAATGGAATGTTCATAAAGTAAATAACTTTTTTAAGTACTCGTTTGACGCACAATGTGGATTTATAAAATTTCGAATTAATTTTTTTCCATTTTCGAACCATAATTTAAACCATTTGTCAAGTTGGTACTAAGTAGTAGGAGGTTATAATTGAATGGTGATAAAGTAAATAACTTTTCTAACTACCGGTTTGGCGCACGATTTGGATTTACAGAATCCCAAATTAATTTTCTTATTTTCGAATCTTAATTTAAACAGTTTGCCAAGCGGGTGCTAAGTATCATTGGGTTATAATTAAATGTTGAAAAAGTAAATAACTGTTTTAAGTACCCGTTTGGCGCACAATTTCAATTTATAAAATCTCAAATTAATTTTTTTTCTATTTTCAAACCATAATTTAAATAGTTTGCCAAACGGGTACTAAGTAGTAGTAGGTTACAATTGAAAGTTGATAAAGTAAATAACTTTTTTAAGTACCCGTTTAGCACACAATTTGGATTTATAAAATTCCAAATTATTTTTTTTCTATTTTCAAACCATAATTTAAACATTTGCCAAGCACATACTAATTAGTCGTGGGTTATAATTGAAGTAAATAACATTTTTAAGTACCCGTTTGGTGTACAATTTGGATTTACAAAATCCCAAATTAATTTTCATACTTTCGAACCTTAATTTAAATGGTTTGCCAAATGGGCACTAAGTAGACGGTTTGCCAAGCGGGTACTAAGTAGTAGTGGGTTATAATTGAATGTTGATAAAGTTTTTTAATTGCCCGTTTGGCGATCTCAAATTATTTTTTCTATTTTTGAGCCATAATTTAAACAGTTTGCCAAATGGGTTCTAAGTAGTAGTGAGTTATAATTGAAATAACTATTTTAATTACTTGTTTGGCGCACAATTTCGATTTAAAAAATTCTATTTTATTTTTTTTATTTTCGAACCATAATTTAAACTGTTTGTCAAACAGGTACTATTAGTAGTGGGTCACAATTGAATGTTGATAAACTAAATAACTTTTCTAAGTACCCGTTTGGCGCACAATTTGGATTTACAAAATTCCAAATTAATTTTTCTATTTTCGAACCATAATTTAGAGCATTTGCCAATCGGGTACTAAGTAGTAGTAGTGGGTCATAATTGAATGTTGATAAAATAAATAACTTTTTTAATTGTCCGATTGGCGCACGATTTGGATTTACAAAATTCCAAATTAATTTTTCTATTTTCGAACCCTAATTTAAACAGTTTGGCAAACGGGTACTAAGTAATAGTGTAATAAAATTGAATGTTAAAAAAAAATTAACTTTTTAAATTACCCGTTTGGTGAATCCAAAATCAAATTTTTATTTTAATATTATAAATTAAACAGTTGTCAAACAGATACTGATTAATAGAGAGTAAAATATGAAGATTGGGTCTTCTTTTTGAAAGGTTGAAGGAGTGCACCCCACCCCACCCCACCCCACCCCACCTCACCTCACCTTTTATTGGAGGGACATACCAATGATGATGAAAAACAAATAAATGTCATATGAATTATATGATGATGATGTCTCCTGATTGTTGTTTAATGATGATGATTTTGGATGATTCATCTTTGTGTTAATTGTAAAGAACATGGCATAAGCTTTTTTTTTTTTTTTTTTTTTAGAAATGAAAATCAAAAAACGAAAACAACAAAACAGAAAGACATAGGATTATCAATCCGGACACAAGGCGAATGTTCTCTTATCTACTTAAATTCTCTTGTCATTTTGCTGAAAATTATAAACTTTTTTTTTTTTTTTTCATTTTTCTTATACTTTTGACAGAGTGAAAAAAAAAAAAAAAAAAAAGAAAAGAAAAGAGAGAAAAAAATATAATTAATTCAAATGTCGAAAGTGGCTACTTGCCAAAGTAGACGAGTAGAGTGAAAAAAAATAAAATAAAGGTATATTTGTGTATTTAGTTTTAAATTATTTCAAAATTGTTATGGATAAAATTGTTATACAATTAAAATTTTAGTAATTTTTGACGTTGAGGGGAGCTAATGATATTTAACAAAAATGATAAGAGAAATTTATTATTTGATCCTTAAAAGATATACTAATAAGAAAATGACCCACCAACTACTATAATTAAGTTTTTGATCCTCGTAGTTTTTTTAGAATTTAGTCCTTGAAAATTGTCCCCTATGTGTACTGTATTTACAAACTATGTCATTCTGCAGAAATGGACACCCACTAACATAATAAAGATTTTTAGAAAATAGTCCTATGTTTTTTGACAATCTCATTTATATTATTTACGTAAAATGTCATTTTGTAAAAAAATAAATGCATAAACATTCACATTTTTTATTCTGCTTTTTTTTTAAAAAAAATATTTTAATACATTCTCATGTTTTATGCCGCTATAAATGTTCATTATTTTTATGTGAACAAAATTACATTTTTGTTATATTCACTCATTCTTTTGTTTTATGTCTTTTTGTTAAGTTCATAAAATCAACAAAAAAAAAACATTCACGTTCTTGTGTTATAATCATTCACACTATTTCACAATTAACTAAATAACTCCACTAAAATTAACAAAAACCAAACAAATCAAAAACAGATATGATGCGATATGAATATTCATCAAACCACAGCAAAACATTCACAAAAAAAACCGCATATACATTCACAAAACATAAAATAAAATCATTTTGAACAAATTAAGATAAATCACAGTTGTGCTGAATAAAATAAAAAAGAGAACATTCGCAAATGAATGAATAATAAATTCCACAAAAATTAACAAAAAAATCACATGAACATTCACAAATATAAATATGACATAAAATAATCAATAAAAAATTTACATGAACATCCATGACGAAATCAAAGAAATGTATAAGAAACCTATGATCTATGAAAAGAACATTTACATGAATAAACAAAAAAACTTCACAAAAATCAAGAAAATAAAAATAGATCTAAAAAATCGGCATGAACATTCACCAAATCATGTATGAACATTTAACACCGATCTAGAAAATTCCAGAACTGAAAATGGAGAGAGAGAGATAGCATAGCAGAGAACGAATGATGAACGATGGAGAACGGCTGACAATAGCGAAACCCAAATTAATTTTCATACTTTTGAATTTTAATTTAAACGGTTTGCCAAACGGGCACTAAGTAGATGGTTTGCCAAGCGGGTACTAAGTAGTAGTGGGTTATAATTGAATGTTGATAAAGTAAATAATTTTTTTAATTGCCCGTTTGGCGATCCCAAATTATTTTTTCTATTTTTGAGCCATAATTTAAACAGTTTGCCAAACGGGTTCTAAGTAGTAGTGAGTTATAATTGAAATAACTTTTTTAATTATCTGTTTGGCGCACAATTTCTATTTATAAAATTCCATTTTTTTTTTTTTAATTTTCAAACCATAATTTAAACTGTTTGTCAAACAGGTACTAATTAATAGTGGGTCACAATTGAATGTTGATAATCTAAATAACTTTTCTAAGTACCCGTTTGGCGTACAATTTGGATTTACAAAATTCCAAATTAATTTTTCTATTTTCGAACCATAATTTAGAGCATTTGCCAAATGGGTACTAAGTAGTAGTAGTGGGTCATAATTGAATGTTGATAAAATAAATAATTTTTTTAATTGTCCGATTGGCTCACGATTTGGATTTACAAAATCCCAAATTAATTTTTCTATTTTCGAACCCTAATTTAAACAGTTTGCCAAACGGGTACTAAGTAATAGTGTAATATAATTGAATGTTGAAAAAAAAATTGATTTTTTAAATTACCCGTTTGGTGAATCCGAAATCAAATTTATATTTTAGTATTATAATTTAAACAGTTTGCCAAAGAGATACCGATTAATAGAGGGTAAAGTTCTTAATGGGATGAAGATTCGGTCTTTGTTTTGAAAGGTTGAAGGAGTGCCCCCCCTACCTTTTATATCATATGAATTGTATGATGATGATGTATCTTGATTGTTGTTTAATGATGATGATTTTGGATGATTCATCTTTGTGTTAATTGTAAAGAACATGGCATAAGTGAGGTTAGGGTTTTACCAGTTAAATTCTCTTGTCATTTTGCTGAAAATTGTAAATTTTTTTTTTTTTTTTTTTTTTTTTTTTTTTTTTTTCACTTTTGAAACCATAGAAGAAGAGTGAAGGAAAAGAAAAAAAAGAAAAAAAAAAAGAGAGAAGAGAGAGAAAAATATAATTAATTCGAACGTCGAAGGTGGTTATTCGCCAGAGTAGATGAGTAGAGTGAAAAAAATAAATTAAAGGGATATTTGTGTATTTAGTTTTAAATTATTTCAAAATTGTTAAGGATAAAATTGTTATATAATTAAAATTTTAGTAATTTTTTACGTTGAGGGGAGCTAATGATATTTAACCAAAATGATAAGAGAAATTTATTATTTGGTCCTTATAACATATACTAATAAGAAAATGACCCATCAACTGTCATAATTAAGTTTTTGATCCTCGTAGTTTTTTATGTGAATAAAATTATGTAGGGGTGAAAGTCAGTCGGGCGAGTCGGGGGAAAGGTTGTTTTATCCCTTGACCCAATTTTTTTTTTTAGTATTGATGATCGATCGACCTTGATCTGAAGCAGCCAAAGTTCGAATTGGTTTGGGTCTGTCGGGTGCAATCGGATTTCGAGTGAGTTTCGGGTGACAATTCCAGATGAAGGATGAACAGATTAGATGAAGGAGTCCCCCCCCTCCCCCTCCCCCTCCCCCTTTTTATTGGAGGGACATACCAATGATGATGAAAAACAAATAAATGTGAGCTCTTTACACTTATAGGTCCTAAAAGATTCAAAATTACCAATTTGAGTCCCCTTTAAACTTAATTACATCAATGAGTCTTTCTGGCTTTTCAATGACCAGTTTCTAAGGCTATTTTTTTTTTAAAAGAAACCGCCCTCACAGGGCCGGTCTTCAACAAAAGGGGGGGGGGGGGGGGGGGGGAGCCCCTCCCCCACCCCTCTCCCACTCCTACTCTCCCGCAATTATATATATTTATAATTTTAAATATAATTTCTATATATAATTTTTAATTTCAAAATATTAAACTAATTTTAAAATTATAAATATATGTATATATAAAACAAAAAATTGATTCCCACCCACCCCCCACCCCACCCAAAAAATAAAAAAACTGAATCCGCAGTTTGGGGAATTTCACTTAACCCTCGAGGGTTAAGTGAAATTAACCCCCCCTTCAATTTTACTTAACCCCCCTCAATTTCACCAAACCACACCCATTGCCTCTAACTTCTTGTTTGCCTTTAATTAACCACAATTGGGTTATTCTTATTTAATTGTTAACCATTTTTTTTTTTTGTTATTTTTAGTTAATTTATTTGTGAATGGCTCCAAATATAGGTTAGTGAAATGTGCACTATCTAGAATTAATTATATTAATTAATATGCAAATATACTAGGAGTCATTCATATATTAATATAATTAATTCTAGGCTATTTTGATATTTATATATTAATTAATATAGTTGTTTTTTTTTTTGTTTTTTTTTTTTTATAATTAATACTAGGCTCCAAATATAGGTTATTTGGAGCCTAGTTATTTTGATATTTATAACCTAGGTTATCAAAATAACCTAGAATTAATTATATTAATATATGAATGGCTCCTAAAAAAAACGTGAAATTTGAATGGCTCCTAAAAAATAACCTATATCAAAATAATTTTTAGGAGCCATTCATATATTAATATAATTAATTCTAGGTTATTTTGATAACCTAGGTTATAAATATCAAAATAACATATCTTTGGAGTCTAGTATTAATTATAAATATAAAAAAAAACTTATATTAATTAATATATAAATATCAAAATAACCTAGAATTAATTATATTAATATATGAATGGCTCCTAGTATATTTGTATATTAATTAATATAATTAATTCTAGATAGTGCACATTTCACTAACCTATATTTGGAGCCATTCACAAATAAATTAACTAAAAATAACAAAAAAAAAAATGGTTAACAATTAAATAAGAATAACCCAATTGTGGTTAATTAAAGACAAACAAGAAGTTAGAGGCAGTGAGTGTAGTTTGGTAAAATTGAGGAGGATTAAGTAAAATAATTGAGGGGTTAACTGAAATTCTCCAAACTGCATCAAGCCAAGCTATGGTCGGATTCAGTTTTTTATTTTTTGGGTGGGGTAGGAGTGGGGGTGGGCGGAGGCGGGGTGGGTGGGAATCAATTTTTTTTTTTAATATATACATATATTTATAATTTTAAAATTAGTTTAATATTTTGAAATTAAAAATTATATATACAAATTATATTTAAAATTATAAATATATATAATTGCGGGAGGGTGCCCCCCCCTTGACAAACCGGCTCTGTGAGGGCCGGTTTCTTTAAAAAAAATTATCCTTAGAAATCAACCATTGAAAGATCGGAGAGACCCATTAATGTAATTAAGTTTAAAGGGGACCCAAATTGGTAATTTTGAATCTTTTGAGGCCTATAAGTGTAAAGACTCAATAAATGTCATATGAATTATATGATGATGATGTCTCTTGATTGTTGTTTAATGATGATGATTTTGGATGATTCATCTTTGTGTTAATTGTGTTAAATTCTCTTGTCATTTTGCTCAAAACTGTAAAAAAAAATTATTTTTTTTTTCTTCATTTTTCTTACACTATTGACACCATAGAAGATGAGCGAAGGAAAAGAGAAAAAGGAAAAAAAAGAAGAGAAGAGAGAAAAAAAAAATACAATCAATTCGAACGTCAAAGATGGTTACTCGCCGGAATAATTTTTTTTAAGGGATATTTGTGTATTTAGTTTTAAATTATTTCAAAATTGTTAAGGATAAAATTGTTATACAATTAAAATTTTAGTAATTTTTGACGTTGAGGGGAGCTAATGATATTTAACCAAAATGATAGGAGAAATTTATTATTTGGTCCTTATAACATATACTAATAAAAAAATGACCTACTAACTGTCATAATTAAGTTTTTGATCCTCATAGTTTTTTTAGAATTTAGTCCTTGAAAATTGTCCCCCTATGTCTATTGTATGTACAAAAACCATGTCATTCTGCACAAATGGACTCCTACTAATATAATAAAGATTAAATAGTTCTATGTTTTTTGACAATCTCATTTATATTATTTACGTATAATGCCATTTTGTAAAAAAAAAAAAAAAAGGCATGAACATTCACATTTTTATTCTTTTTTTTTTTTAATATTCTAATACATTTTCATGTTTTATACTGCCGTGAATGTTTATTATTTTTATGTGAACAAAATTATATTTTTGTTATGTTCACACGTTCTTCTGTTTTATGTTTTTTTGTCATGTTCATAAAATCAACAAGAAAAGAACATTCACGTTCTTGTATTATAATAATTCACACTACTCCAAAATGAACAAAATAACTCCACTAAAATTAACAAAAGCCAAACAAATAAAAAACAAATCTGATATGATATGAATATTCACCAAACCATAGCAAAACATTCACAAAAAAACTGCATATACATTCACAAATAACAAAACAAAATCATTTTGAACAAAATAAGACAAATCACAATTGTACTGAATAAAATAAAAAATAGAACATTTGCAAATGAATAAAGAATAAATTCCACAAAAATTAACAAAAAAAATCATATGAACATTCACAAATCTAAATGTGACATAAAATAATCAACAAAAAATTCACAAGAACATTCATGACGAAATCAAAGAAATGTATAAGAAACTTATGATTAATGAAAAGAACATTTACATGAAAAGATCTAAAAAATGGGCATGAATATTCAACCCCAATCTGGAAAATTCCAAATCTGAAATTTTCTAGATTTGAAAATGGAAAGACAGAGAGAGATAGCATGGCTGAAAACGAATGATGAACGACTGAGAACGATGAACGACGAAGAACGGCTGACAACAGCAAAACCCCCTGCCCTCCACTGCTGCAATGACGAAATTTACTGCCCTTTGCGGCCGCAACCCAGATCTGGGAAATGAACAACAACAAACGTCCACCGTAACTCAGATCTGGAAATAGAGAGAGAGATACCAGATTTGAATGGTTTGTGGCCATGAAAAAATTGTCTCTCTCTAGTCGTGATAGGTGTCTTCGTCATGAACGACATCTCAATATATCATGCTCTTAGATTGAAGCGATGAAAGATGAATGATGGATGAGCAAATCCGAATTCCAGAAGGTAACGAAGGCAAACAACTAAAAAGATTAAAAACCCTAACTAAGAAATTAACTTACAGTCTTATATGCAGAAGGCGACGAACAACAACAACAAGAACGGCTGTGAGAGGAACAACACGAGCCAAAAGCGTCGATGGTGACGACGACTTTCGAATTGAGAGAGAAAGCGGAGGAGGAGGAGGAGGAAGAGGAGGAGAGTGGAAGCGCATAGACAGATCTTCGCAAGAGGACGGGAGGAGTGAGATTTTGAGGGAAAGAACTGAGAGAGAGGATGAGGAGGATTGAGCGAGCGACGAGCGGCGTAAGAAATAAGATTGAGATTTTTTTTCTTCTTTTTAAACTATATATAGACGGTCGTTTTATAATATGTCAAATTTAGGGGGGTGTTTGTAAATGTCGGTCGGGGTTCGGGGTGTATCGGATTTGGAAAGTAAACACCCAAGCCGATGGGGGTAAAACTTCGGATGGGGTGGGTCAGGAGAAAAACAAAACACAAAAAAGAGGGTACCGACCGACCCGAGGTCGGGTCGGGTAGCTCGGGGAATCGGGTATTTCTTTTAGCCCTACTCTTACGTTTCCGAGACGGGGGGAGAGAGAGAGAAAGAAAGAGATCGGAATCAGATCTGAATGATTCGTCTCTCTCCAGCCGCGACAGGCGACGATGATGACATGAACGACATCTCATTACCTTACCTTCAGAGAGAGAATGTAATATTAGGGTTTGAAGAAAAGGAGAGAGCGACGACTCAAGAAAATAAAGTATTAGGGTTAGAGTTATTTATTTTTATATAAGGGTATAAATGTTTATCTCTTTCTATTTTTTTAACTGTCAATGATCTTTTTTTAAGAATGTTTTTAAAAGGGTTTAAAAAATAGTCTTCTTAAAAGGATTAATTAAGGAGGGACAAAACTAAATAAGGTCCGAACAATAAAAATCCTAAATGATAAAGGGTTCAACAGTATTCTGCAAATAAATAGGTTGTCAGTTGTATAAAAAAGAATTGAAGAAAAAAAATATTGAGATGTTGAGTATATTTGTTTAAAAATTATTTTTCGAAAATGAATAATATGCACCGAGCATTTGATGAATGTTTGTATAAAATTATTAAAATATCATTAAATTGGTAAAATGTAAATTTATAATATTTTATTTTTCCCTAATATTTGAAATATAAAAGACATTACATATAAAATTGTTAGTGTCCCAAAGTAGTCAACACTTCGAATATGGTCCAGTCAAATGACAGGTGTCCTTCTATTGAGGTGGAGTTGACGGTTGAAAATTTTTCACGTGAGTTGTACTAGGTCCTGGGAGGACTGACCTGTTGTGTACAGAGTCCTACTCCTCGGGGAGTGGTATATGTAGAAGGCTCAGGCCGAGATTTGTCCCGGCGAAATCCCTCCAGCGTGAGAATAAGAGCTTAGAGAGAAGAAGTACAAAAATACGTCAAGTAAGGCCCCGTTTGGTTAGTGTTCCCAACCAAACCCAACTCAACCCAACCCAAAAATTTTGGGTTTAATTTTTGGGAACGCGTTTGGCAAATACATAACTCAACCCAACCCAAAAAATAGGAAATGATTCTCAAAATTTTAAAGAAACCAGAAACAAAAAAAAAATTGTTTCTTTTTGTGCCCAAAAAACTCAACCCAAAGTTCTCAACTTCCGTCTTCATCTACCGGCCGACCACCACCACCCGCCGCCGTCCGGCGACCGATTGCCGTCTCCGGCCACCTTCGGCAACCTTCCGCTGCCGCCGGCCATCTCCGGTGACCATCCGCTGCCGCCGGCCATCTCCGGCGACCGTCCGCGCTGCCAGCGTTCACCTCCGGCAACTGTCGCCGGCCACCTCCGCCTGCTGTCTGACACTTCCGCCATCGCTGCCGTCCAGCCGCCGCCAAACACAAAAAAAAAAAATTAAAAAAAAAAATAGTTTTAGGATAAAATCGTTACTAAACACATTTTGTTCTCAGCACAAAACAAAAATTATCGTTACCAAACGTAATTCTGTTCCCAAAATTCTCAATCCAACCCAATTCAACTCAACTCAACCCATTCCAGTTGGGTTCAGAAAAGTGGAAACACTAACCAAACACCACCTAAACAAATGAACTCAAAGCATTCACGTAATAAAGCGTACCTCAGGCTTGCATAGCCCCTGATATATATAGGTATCAGAGATGATCAGTCGGATTTAAACACGGTTAATTACATGAAACCATGTGTTTAGCCGATAATCTAAGGTATTTAGGAGATAAACACTGAGTTTGAGCTTTTGGGCCCATTCGGCGAAGCTCGCGGGCCTCTGTTAAACCTATGGTGGTGAGCTGGTAGAGAAAAGTGGAGATCCATGGAGTTCTGAAGGAGAAAACGAATTGTAATAGGGAGCTGGTCAAGGGAACGACTAAGCCCCTGGTATATATAGGCATAAGAGATGATCAATCGGGCTTAAACACAACTAATTACGTGAAACCATGTGTTTAGCCGATAATCCGGGGTATTTAGGAGATAATCACTGAGTTTGAGCTTTTGGGCCCATTCGGCGAAGCCCGCGGGCCTCTGTTAGGCCTATGGTGGTGAGCTGGTGGAGGAAAGTGGAGATCCATGAAGTTCCGGAGGAGAAAACGAATTGTAATGGGGAGCTGGTCAAGGGAACGACTAAGTCCCCGAAATTGGCCGTCGAGGGCACGGCACAGAGCTCATGGTAGAAACTTCCCTGTGAGGCACCTTACTCCTTCTTAGGTACAAAGGAGATTCCAGGGAGGAGTCCTGGTCAGCGTATGCTCCAGCATGGCACTGTGAATTCCAGAATGCGTCCATGTCACGATGAAAATAGACACGTGGCTGGATTCCAAGTGCTGACTCAGTGGTGCCCGAAAATATCCTCATCAAAAATAAATATTTTCTTGTATTAATATAGGATTAATATAAAATATAAATATTTCTAATAAATAAATTTTTTTATAAAATATTAGTTTTTGTAATTAAAAATTACTTTAAATATCATTTTGTAAAATAAAATAAAATCAAGACACTCTTATCATAACAAAAAAATTAGGGCTTCTTTTTTAGAGGTCCCAAAAGTGAGGATCACCACTTTTTAATGATCATCCAAAGCCAAAAAAAATCACTTGGATGATCCTCTACAAAATGATGTTTTTCACTTTTTGGGACTTTTGAAGGAATTTGACAAAAAATTATGCGGATTAAAGACATGTGGAAAAAAGGAAAAAAAAAAAAAAAAAGATATTCAAATGTATTTTTTTTAAAAAGGTTAAGGTTTTTTTTTTTTTTTTTTTTTTTTGAAGAAGGTTAAGTGTGAAGGTAATAGGCTTATTTTATATATTTTCTTAATTCCTTTAAATGAAGGGTATAATAATTATTTTAGGATAGCTCGTGGAATGTCCTAATAAGAATATCAAATTAATAAAAAATCTCAACTAGATAACTACTTTAATTTTAGTTTCATATATTAGATTTTATAGAAATACTAATATCTCAATTAGGATTATGTCACCAATCGCCGTTCCACTGTCGTCGGCTGCCAAATTTTGTTCGGCAGATTCCAACCACCATTGGTCTTCGATTGCCCGAATTATTTTTAGTTACATTTAACTAATTTTTCGTAACTTTCAAGACTAGTTTTCCGTAACTTTCAGGACATTTTTTGTGTGTGTGTATTTTAGTGTAGTTTTCATGAAAAATAAAGAAAAATAGCTCTAAAATCAACATATATTACAATAAGTATGTTAAAATTAGTCTCTAGAAGACATAGACACTTGCATCTTAATCTTAATGCGAAAAATTAGGTGGCATATCTATAATCTCGATAAAATAACATGATAATTTTGTTATGTAGCGTACGTGGTGAAGGAGGGAGTTTGTGGATCAAAACTCGTTGATTTACAAAGAATATCAAGAAATTTATTAAAACTCAAAAAAAAAACTCAATGTAAATTAGTGATAGATGCTCCAGCCGTCAAGCGGTGTTACAAGTCTTATAAAGAAAATCCTAGCGGCATAAATATATAAAAATTACAGAAGAGAACTATAAAATATTGAAAAATTGCAAAATTATCCCAAATTTCCGCATAAAAGCAAAAAGTATTTTTTTAACCCCCGAAACGATGGAATTTAGCTAAAATCACGTCGGCGCCAATTGGCGTTTTGCTCAGAAGGCCGTTTCTACTTAGAAAAGTGGTATTTTTTTATAAACAACGGCCACAGTTGACTTTCAATTCAAACTGGGCCTTTTTATGTCTTTTGGTCCTTCGGGTGCTTTCTCTGGGCCAAGAAATTCCACTCCTGCTGCACTGCATTATTTTTCGTGTGTTTCAATGTAGTTTTCATTAAAAATAACAAAAAATAATTCTAAAATCAACAGAAATTACAAGAAGTAAGTTAAAATAATCCTCCAGAATACACAAACACAATTGCATTTTTATTTGGCAATATTTATCTGTTGAATTATGTGGCATATCTATAAGCTCGAGAAAATATTAAGACAAAATCTTTGTGTTTTTCAGTCTAAATTTCGTGAATATTGAAGAAAAATAATCTTAAAATCGGGTCACATGATTGATCCGTGGTCTTTTCAGTTACCGTATATGGTAACACCATTTTTTATTGAACCAAATTGAAATGAAAGGGAAACTTTAGAGTACAAATATGTCATTTTATAAACTGTAAGGATCAATTGGACACACATCCCAAATTTTAGGGGTGATATGTGAAATTTTCCCGTTTCTTCTCGAGTGAGAGTCGCACTTCAAGGCTGTTTTCAACGAGAACGCACAAATGTCTACAGCAGCTTCGACCTGCAACCAATGGATTCCTGCTTCTTATCTCCCGTCAGCGTCCCCTCCGGCCTTTTCTCGACGACTTAACTTCTCAATTCGGTGGCGGAATCGTCATTTTGACCTAGGGGTTTCCACTACCGGAGTTCACAGTTTGTACGATCGGAGGTCCGTTTGCCGAGCGATTGTCGGGGCCAATACGAAGTCGCCGTCGCCGTTTGACGACGGACCGTACGAGGTGCTTCCGAACGGACAGATATCGTACTTGGATGAGCAGGACGTGGCCACATTTCTCAATCCTCCCTTTGAGCTTATTCCTCTGGACCCCTCTTCTTTCAATCCCGCTGCTTATCTATGGTTTGTCTCTGTGTGTTTGTGTGTGTATTTCTGTGTGTTTATATGTTATTCTTGCATTTAGTGATTTGATTTGAATTATTTTGTTCTAGTTAAAATTTTTGTTCTACTGATCAGGAAGAAAATTGAAGAAATTCCCGAGCAAAGGAGGCATAGATTGATTTCCCTGCTTAAACCCAGGTTCATCTCTCATTCAAAGCCTTGAATAGGATATACTTGTTCTAATCATCTATGCTTTTATATGCTGAATAATGGAGTACATTACACATTCTTGATCAATTCTAATTCATTAGAGATAGTTGAATGGGTAGAGGATCTAAGTTGCAATTTGCTTAGTGTTTCCGTTCCAAGATTTTCAGAACAAATATTTGGGAACATAGTGGATTTGTATTCTAATTTATGTTTCTTTTCTGTGTTTCAATTATGAAAATTTTGGAGTGAAACTGTGTAAGGAAGATAATGCGCAAGATTTTTGTTTTTCCGATGGAAAAATGAATCGCATATGATTTATATGTTAAGTTGCCGGTCGTTTAGTGTTTTTGTTCTCATGTATTTAGAACAAATTTTTGAAAGCATAGTGGAATTATTTGTTGTTCCAAATTTTTTGTTCCTTTTCTAGGTTTTAAAGTGAACATAAACAAAAATCTAAGATCTACGACATTAATCAAACGTTACCTAAGATTTTGTTTATGTAAATTGTTTCGTGTTATTACAATGGAAAAATGAATCGTTTATTGTGATTTATATGCATATTGTGGACGAGTTGAGTCAAGCTGAGCTGAGTTGTAGATTTGTGCACTTGTTTATTTATCTTTAATTTTGAGCGATCTGAGCTCAACATACCTTGTTCAAGCTCTGCCCGTTTAAATTTTTCTAATTTCGCAGTTAAGCTTGTTTGAAAACATAAACGAGTTCGAAAACATAATTTTATATATTTAAAAAAAAAAATACTTAAAACATACGATTATGTTTTTATAATTTTTTCATGAAAATACTCGACGTTATTCGCGAGCATATTTGAACTCTTCAGGAACAAAGCTCGGCTCAACTTGAATATTAAACGAACAAAATTCAAGCTCGGCTCGGCTCAGCTCAACTCGAATATTAAACGAACCAAAATTCATGCTCGGCTCAGCTCATTTAATAAACAAATGAGTTTCGAGTTGTTCTGAAACAACTCTTTCCTTTAGGTGGTGTTTGGTTAGTGTTTCTGTTTTTTCTGTTTCTACTTCCGATGAATTGGGATGAGATGGATGAGAATTTTGTTTCCGTTTTTTGGAGTATTCTGGAAATAAAGACATATTAGGTAACGACCATTGCCCTAAAATTGTTTCTTTTAATTTATGAGAACAGAAACAAGAAGCATGTATAGTTGCAACATTTTTTCTTTTTTTCTTCTTTAAATGTATGGCGGTTGGCGGGATGGTGGCGGCTGGTAGGATGGTTGTCGGAATAGTTTTGTGGGAGTGAATAAAAATCAACATTTTTTTTTGTTTTTCAGATTCTTAAGGAATTCAAGAAATAGTTCCAAATTACTCCCCAAATTTTGGGTATAGAAATGTGTTCAACAAATGCGTTTCACTACATTAATCCCAAAATTTTGTGAGTGGAAACAAGAATTAGGGAATAGAAACAGTAACCAAACGGGGCCTTAACCATCCTCATGACCATTTAGTAGCCAACAACAAAAGAAGGATCATTTTGTAATATCAATGCTAGAGCATTAAGGTTGTCAATATTAAATAATTCAAGTTATTATACACTGCACAATTATATTTTTTGTTTGAATCTTATTCAGGCTTATAGAACGAGCTTGGCAGATAGCTGGTAGACGTTACGACGATCCAAAGTTATCGAAGAAAAGTGCAACAAAGTTGTTATCTAATAAAAATGGTTCAATGGCTCTCGAGTTTTGGAATTGCCGAACAAGTGGAGGTAACGTTCCTTAGGTCCCGTTTGGTTGTCTAAATTTTCCCGTTTTAGGAATTTATCTTATTTGAAATTATTGACACTTCCGAAAAAAATTGAAATGTGGAAATGATTTTTTTTCCTATCGATCTTATGACATTTGATCTTTGTAAAATAGGGCCGGTGCATATCGCCTTGATGAATTTCTTCAATAAGGTAACGTCGGTACCTCTATAGGAATTCTCTGTTCCATATCCTCCTCCGATACATTTTTTTTTCTTTCTTTTCTCCTATTTTCTATTTATTTTATTTTTTGTATTACTTTTTGTTTGACAAGTTAATTTTTTTTAAAATTATTATTATTTGTTGGAGGTTATTGCACTTTGCATACCTGAAATTTCAGAGAAATCCCACTTTAGCTCCCGTGCTTTCAATTTGAATACATTACATCCCGAAATATCCAAATCATGTCAAGTCAGTCTAACTTTATAACTCCGTCATTTTTCATGACCGAAAATAACCACGTGTCAAACACGGAATCACTCACGTGGGTGAATTTTGTCATAAAAAATGACGGAAGGACTAACTTGACACGATTTTAGTACTTCAGGGTTTGATGTGTTTTAATTAAAAGGAAGGGGGGGGGGGCTAAAGCGATATTTCTCTAAAACTTCAGGGGATCAAAGTGCAAAAAGGTCTATTATTTTTTGTTCAACAAGTTAAAGGCTTGTTTAATTATTATTATTATTATTATTATTATTATTATTATTATTATTATTATTATTATTATTATTATTTTTTATTTTTTAATTTTCTTAGGGTGTTGGGGGTTTATATTGCAGGCATTGTTTTTCTGCAAGGATGGGAAGTCATATGGAAGATTTATAGGTAACCTGGCTGCATATTACTCACACACCTATTGCTAAATTGCACCCCCGAAGTTTGGGTATGGTTGCACTTTGTTCCCTAATGTTTTAATTTTCGAAAATATGTCCTTGAAGTTCACTTTTCATTGGAAAAATTGCAACCATACTCAAAACTTTAGGGGTGCAAAGTTTGATTTAATATCTATATATATTTTAAAAATTAAATTAAACCATCATTTCTCAATAATTAAAAGGGTCAATTACACTTTGCACACCTGTACTTAGACCGAATTGCACTTTGCACCCATGTAGTATTTTTATCACCATTTACACCCCTGTACTTTAGACTTAAGTGTAACGGTTAAAAATTTAACACAATTGAGTGTATTTATTTCCATCCTTCCACTTTAAAAATAAGGGTAATTTTGTCATTTTACTCTAACTAATTCAATAGGGGATGTTGCTTAAAAAATTTCAGGTGGATCTTTTCTTTCTGGAATTACTGAGAACTTGTATCCTTTGTATTTCATGGTGAGGGAATGCAGTAAAGTAATGTCGACAGAGCTGCCTTGTGATTTCGCATGTGAGTTTGGTGACGGTCTCTTGGATTTCGAGGACCGCCCAAATGGTTTCCCAAAGCCAGGTCGGTAATTTTATCTATTGTGAAAGGTGTCATTGGATATATACACACACGCACATATATACACGTGCATGGGTGTGTGCATGTATGTATGTGTGTGTGTGTATATATTGTTTTAGAGACCTTGTGATTTCGCATTTGAGTTTGGAGACGGTCTCTTGGATTTGAGGACCGCCCAAATCTTCTCTATTGTAAAATGTAGCATTCTAGATACACACACATATACATGTGTGTGGGTGTGTGCACGTGTATATATATATATATTGTTTTGTGCAACTATATCTTTCAATCAAGAATTCTCCACCTATATCCAAAAAAAATTAATCAATAATTCAAGAGAAAATTAATGTTTATTCAATATTGAAATGGGAAAAATATATTTAGGACTTGTAACATGTATATTACATAACATTGATAAATAATTAGATTAGAAGTCTAAATTTGTAAGGTTTGGATTAAGAAATTTTATATAAATTACGACCTATCAAAGACACTATTAAATAAAGGGTAAATTCTATGTTTGACGCTCTTAACTATTTTTATTTTTTTTCGTTCTTTTTGTTTTTTCTTTTTTTCTTCGATTTTCTGCGAAATTTAAGATCAAAGGGAAGCCAAAATCAAAGGAGGGAATGGAAGGAACTAACGATCTGAGCAGATCTTTTCTGCTTTTTTCTTTTCAGCTATTGTTTTTCATCTTCTCGCTTCAACGTTTTGCAAACCTCTGAAGAATCAAATGAAAAATCATGAATGACTGGAAATGAATGAAACAAATAGCCAACAAAAATCAACAAAAACAAAAAAGAAGAAAATGAAAGAAATCTCCAAGACAAAATATGTTGAACGAGAAAAAGAAATCTTCACTAAAACAAATTTGCAGATCAAGATCTCTAGGAAACAAATTTCTAACAAAATAGATCTATAGAACAAGAAAAATAACAAAAAAAAAATAAGAAGAAAAATCGCAAGAACGAGAATCCAAAATCAAAGATAAAATTCAGATATGTAGAACAAGAACAAGAAACATTGCATGAACAAGAATTGATAACCAAAGATAGAAACCAAATTTGCAGAACAAGAACAAGAATCCAAAATCAAAGATAAAATCCAGATCTAAAAAATTGCTTATAATCCAGATCTGCAAAATCCTCTTCAATCTTCGATTTCATAGAAAAGAAAAATGCAAAAAAGATCTGCTTAGATTGTTCGTCTCTTCCATTCACTCTTTTGATTTTGGCTTCCCTTCGATCTTCAATTTTGTGGAAAATTGAAGGGTAAAAAAAATAGAAGAATAAAAAAAATATATATCAACTTACAAATTTATTCCCTATTTTTTCTAATTTAACAGTTAATTTAGAAAAATACTAAATTAAAACCATAATTAAAGATATGGGTTCAAAGTGAAATGAATCAAATTTATCGGATCATATAGAAATTAGTCAATATCAGAGGATCACAAATGGAATTTGGCCTTAAATAAATTAATAAAATATAGGGGATTAATAGAAATACTAAGAACTTGAGGGGAGGACTGCGCTCCTCCTAGTAACAGGATGGCTCTGCCCTAGTCAAATGTATCATTTGCTTGTAAGATATATATATATATATAAAGGGGGAATGGTTATTGTTTTTGTGCAACAATATGTGAAATGTCTATGGTGAACAAAAGATATTTTCAAATACTGTTTCGATTTATAATATAGATTTCTACAAATCTATGGTGAACATTATTGCTTTTATCGTTCTAAATCATCTAATCTCCAAATTTGCTACTAGACCCAAGTTCTAGTTAGCGGCTGCACGGTCGACTAGACCATCCAGCCTCAAGAGGTTAATTTTTAATATTATTAGTGTTATATTTGTGATTTGCAGCAAAACATCCATGGCCTTTGAATGACCAAGTTGTGATATATGTTCGGCCTTTGGGGCCGGGCGTGTTGGTGGGTCAAGCATGGCAAGAGGGAGAGGCATTGGAGCAAGTCCCCAAGAAGTTGTGTGGTGAAATCTTGATGGTGAAGGACTTTCTTCCTTCAAACCAAAAATCACTAAGGTAGTGTTTGGCAACTCTATATACTAAAACTCCGTGTAAATGTTTTAGATTTTTACCCGCGTTCGACTCATTCTGTGTAACCACACACTCGCTGATTACAAATTCGGGGCAGAGACCATAATCTTGTTTGTTTAGTGTTTTTGTTTTCATATTTCTATTTTTGTTCTCAGAAAACTAAGAACATTAAAGCGATTATGGTCTCGTTTGTTTAGTGTTCTTATTTTTAGATCTCTATTTTTGTTATTAGAAAACTGAGATTATGAGAAAGAGAAAGGGAGAGGACATTATGTTTAATATTTTTGTTTTAGATTTTTGTTCTGATAAACTAAGAACATAATTGAGAGAGGGGTACGGCCTCGTTTATTTAGTGTTTTCGTTTGCATATTTCTATTTTTACCTCTGAAAACTAAGAATGTAACAGACAGAGGGATTATGTCAGTGCTTTTGTTTTCAGATTTTAATTTTTGTTCACGGAACACTAAGAACATGAGAAAGACAAATTATGACCTTGTTTGTCTTTGCTTGCAGATTTTTATTTTTGTTCTCAGAAAACGAAGAATATAAGCAAAAATATGAGTTTTTCTTTGTTTATAAAATTTTTAGAGTAACATTTTCAAAACAAAATATGATTGTTTCTATTTTTTTTTTGTTTTTGTTTCATGTCATACGGAACAGAAATAGAAACATGAGAATATAAACATAAACCAAACACCAATTAAAATTACATTTTAGCATATGAATGGAGTTATTCATGGTAAATTTATAAATAAAAATTACATAAAATTTAATTTATAAATAATAAATATTTGTATATTTAATTTGGTGAAATAATCTACGAAATTAAAATATTAGTTTATGCAATTTTCACACAACATAATTTTTTTAAAAGTTCTAAATTATTATAATACATAAAAATTATATTTATTATGTATATAAAAAATAACAATAATTTTTATGGCATATAGTGATTATATATTACAATAGCGTGAATTGTTTGAGTTAAAATTTTTAATTTTTGTCTCAATACTACAACAAAACACCGAATCATAATCCTTTTTATATCAATAAAGCGTAGCTCAAGTGATAAGACACAATTGAGTTAAAGCAGTTAAGGGATCTTTGCAAGATCAGAGATTCGAGTCTGTAGAAAAGTACTTGTTAGGAGGAGCAGTCACACACCCTAAACGGACTAGTTTTTCACCCTGCTTGAGTAAAAATACTCCCGAACGAACTAGTCTATCACTCTGCCTGCGAAAAAATACTTATTGGGAGGAGCAGTTACATACTCCGAACAAGCTAGTCTGCTAAAGCAATTAAGGGACCTTTGCAAGATCAGAGATTCGAGCTTGCAGAAATGTACTTGTTAGAAGGAGCAGTCACACACGCCAAACAGACTAGTTTTTCACCCTGCCTGCGGAAAAATACTCCTGAACGAACTAGTCTATCACTCTATTTGTGAAAAAATAGTTGTTGGGAGGAGCAGTTACATATTCCGAACGAGCTAGTCTTTCATCCTGCCTGAGTAGAAGGACACTCGGGAGTGTGTATAAAAAATAAAAAATAAATAAAAAAATTACCCTCGTTATCATCTTCTCCATCCAGGTTACTGTTACGCTCGTTGAGCTCTCTCTCTCTCTCTCTCGCCGCCGGAAAACTTCTCAATCCAATTTGATTTCTCAAGTCAAATGATTCCTCAAGCTCAATCTCTTACCTCCCATCATCTACCTTCAATCCTCCCCTCCCTCAATTCCTCCGAACGACCCCTTTCTCTCTCTAAACCCATCGCCAGAACCAATTTCGCCCCTCCCAAATCGAATCCATTTCGCAAATTTTTCCGTTTGCCGCTCCGGTGTTCGGTTTCCGTTGTTTCTGAGCCGACAATTTCGGAATCGCTGAACAATGTCAAGCCGTTTCCCGCTGAGGTTTCAAGGACGATCATGGAATTGACGTCCGTCGGAACTCTTTCTACGTTGACTCATGACGGTTGGCCTCTCGGAATCGGCGTTCGATTCGCCGTTGATCCTGAAGGAACTCCGATCATGTGCTTGAATTCCTCTGATAAGAATTTCTCCATCGACAAACGGTCAAGCCTCCACGTCCAGGTACTAACTTCTATACATAATTCAATCTCATAGAGAATTTGCGATTATTATTATTATCTAAATTCAATTTCCATTGGCTTAGAAGTGTGTGTGTGTGAAACAGTTAGAACAGTGTGGATTACGCATGCCACAATGTACGATTCAAGGGAGCCTTCACAAGCCTGAGGATAGAATGGTTTTGAAGGTGTGAGTATCTTCCTCATCTTGCATAAATTACTCCATGAAAGAAATACTCCTATTTATTAATTCTGTAACTCAATTGCATTTGATGATTAGCTACTTAATATAATGAAAAATTGAGTTATTCCATTGAGTTTTTGATGTTGAAATTATGATAATGCTTGAATTTTAGTGTTGAATTTCTAAAAACTTTGTTGAACTTAACCTTTTGAAACCATTTAGTTGTGATATGATCTTTCTTCGACCGACTCAAAACACAAATCTGGATGTTCGATGATTGAGAGCTACCAAGTGATGTTTGTTTAGTCTTCCTGTTTGATTTTTGTTTCTATTCCGAGAAGATTGTTTTAAAAATGTGGGAGCAGAACATAAATGTATAAACATGTTTTTTTTTTCTTCCTTTATTTTTGTTTCTGTCTCTGTTCTCAGTTTTCGGGGAACAAAAACACTTTGAGCCCATCCTTCAATTAGTAAATTGTTTGTGCTATTTTTTCAATTAATTAATTTAGGAATTGTTGTACAATTAATTAAATTAAAACAATTGTATGTTTTGTTGTTTAAACAGATAATATATATAGATTTGATTAAATCATAGGTAAATCGAGAAATATACCAATTAATTCATCAAAAATAAGATAATTCATAAAATAGGATAATTTAAACAACCAAACAAACCCTTTAATTGTGATCAGAATGGACTGCTTATTGTTTTCGTAATATGTTTGTTTATTCATGTTAATCAGATTGATATTTGTGTGCTGAGAGAATGAATTTATATGTTTCGTTTCACATAAAAAAAGAAAATGTGAAAATGTCACTGAAATTAGATTTTTTCAAATGGGTTTTCATTTTTTAACAGAAACTCCAATCAATATGGAACAAGAGATTTGGAGAAGTGGATGAGGAACTCATGTATATTGTTTCTGTGGAACGGGTGCTGCAGATTGAAGATTTTTCAGAGGTGTGACTGGTTGTTCTTTGGTCTTATTATCTTAGGCGCCATTTGATTAGCGGTTATGGTCCAACATTTCTGTTTCTGTTCTTGAAAAACTCGAAACAGAAACAGAAATGTGGGGGAAAAATATGTTTCCATTAGCAGGCTCTATAGATGCATTTTTGTTTGGTGGTGTGGTTAACATTCTGCTTCTAAAAAACTTGGAACAAAAATAGAAATAAATAATCAAAAAATGTGATTCCATTCTGTTTCTAAAGTTGTTCCTCCCCCCCCCTCCCTTTTTTTTTTTTTAAATGTGGGAAGTAAATATAAACAGAATTTTCAACTTTTTGAAGAACCCCCAAAAAAGAAAAAAAGGGAGGAACAGAATCACTAATGTTCTGAAGGATTTCAGGCTGGAGTATGGGTCAACTCGGAAGATTATAAACGGGCAAACCCTGACCCGCTTCGGGACTTTGCTGGAAAGCTTGTTGATGATATAAACACTCACCACATGGAGGATATTCGACGCTTTTGCAATGTTTATGTGGATTTGGATTTCCAGGTTTGCATTTGTGTCATATTATGACAATTTTTCAGTTTTTATTTAGGGCCCGTTTGGTTGTCTAAATTATCTTATTTTCTGTGAATTGATATTTATATTTCTTCATTTATCTGTGATTTTATGAACTTTTTGTGTTGTTTGTAGAAAGAATCATACAATTGTTTTAGTTTAAGCTATAATTTACTCTAATTACATGAGAAAATAGCATGAAAACTAGAACTAAAATGGTTAACTAGATAAGAAATATGATTGTCCGATTTTTCTGAGAGCAGAAACAGTTTCTTTTAGAACAATTTTTAGAAAAAAAATGTTTCTGTTCTTCCAGGTTTTTCGAACAATTTCTAGAACATACTATTCTATGATATGTTTCTCTGTGTCAAGTTTTCTGGGAATAGAAGCAGAAATTTGGGAATAGAAACATTATAAAAAGCCACCTAAACTAACAAGATCGTCATTTTTCGTCTTTTTGTTTCTTTTCCAGGTTTAAGAAACCAAAAAACACTAACCAAACGTGACCTAAGTAAAATAGAATACTGATTAAAGGGCTGTTTGTTTTCACAGGTTTCAGAGGCAAAAATGGTTTGGGTTGATCGATTGGGTTTCGACGCTCGTCTCAAATCCCCATTAAACGGCACATTTGAGGTCCGAATTCCTTTCCCTAGGGAGGTAACAGACGAGAAGGGGGCAAAATCATCTTTTAATTGCATGTCTCAACTTGCTTGGGAAATTGAAAAGAATTATCAAGCCCCGGATTTCAAGAAGGTGAAAAGCTTGAAGAAGATCAAACAATAGAGGTAAACATTTTATTAGGCTCTGTTTGGTTTGGTGTTTTTAGGTAGTTTCGAGATTTTTGTTTCTGTTCCAATTTTTTTGAGAAAAGAATCAAATATTTGATAATAGAAACACTAAACAAACGCGATCTTAGCTTCTAGATTCGTAACATTCAAACATGAATAATGTTTAGTTTCTCCTAATAACTCGATGTTCGGCTGATTGATATACATTTTAAATGAGTATCTGCATTTAATGTAACGATCCTTCCATTTTTGCCCCTTAATTTTTGAATCAATGATTTATTGTGCGTTTGGCTATATTTTAGCCTGCTCAAAAGTGCTTTTGGAGGTCAAAACAAGTGTTAGGGCTAAACGCTAAGGTCGCGTTTGGTTAGTGTTTTTGTTTTTTTGTTTCTACTTCCAATAAACTGAGATGGTATGAGATGAGAATTTTGTTGCCTATTCTGAAAATAGAAACATGTTTGGTAACGACCATTCTCCTCAAATTGTTTCTTTTAAGAACATAAACAAGAAACACGTTTGGTTGCAATATTTGTTTTTTTTTTTCTTTAAATGGCCGGCGAGGTGGTGGTGACCGACAGGATGGTAGTGGGAATACTTTTGTGGGAGTGAATAAGAATTAATTTTTTTTTGTTTATCAGATTCTTTAGGAATTTAGGAAATAGTTCCAAATTATTCCCAAAATTTTGAGAACAAAAACGTGTTTACCAAATGCGTTTCTGTACATTAATCCCCAAATTTTGAAAGCAAGAACAAGAATCGACCTAACTTGAGATTTTCAAATTTCAAGTAATCGAATCAACTATGCAAATATAAAATTAACGGCACAGCAACATAACAACACCAAATTTAATTTAGACTGATTCTAGAAAGGGATCACTTTCATACTTTCTCTACAAGAATCACTTCTGGTCAAAACCAGAAGCAATCCCAAACAAAGCCTAACTCTAGCAGTTAAGAAATACATCTATTCTAAGAACTAGTACTAGGAACTGAACAATACCCTATTCCAAATTGAATCTCTGTTTTCTCCCCGCGATTCTTTTTGCATTCAAAGTAAAACACCGAACACACCACAAATCCGAAGAAATTATTGAAGCAGAACATAAGCGCTGCAACTACCATGAAAACAAACCAAGTTATTAAACCGAGCTCATCATCATCATCCATGGACGTGACATAGAATAATACGTAGATTGGAATGCTCGAGAGTAGCAAAATCAACATTAGGCAAAACCCATGAAGCCTTTTGCCTTTGATAAGCTTTAGAGCATTTCGGATTGCTTTAGGCCCTTGGGAATCATCCTCCACAATAGAAGCCACCATGCTTAGTGTCGAAATAGAGGCAAAGTAAGGGTAAAATGGTCCGACCAAGATTATAACCATCCAACCGCTTGTATAGCTCGAAACTAAGGCAAAGAGTCGAGACAAAATTAGTGAACAAATTATGTAAACGATCGCGAGAAATGACAAAAATACCCATGTGATGAAGGGTTGCTTCCATTTCGGTAGTGCCCATATCATCAACTCCTTTAGGGTTAGAGTTTTTCCGTGCAAAGTTAAGACGGAGGCCGAAATGGTAATTGTGGTTCCAAATAGAGAGACAATGGAGAAGGTAAAAACGAAAGGAATTTCAATTCCTACAAGGGTAATTTCGTCTTTTTGATTTATAGAGGAAGTCTCATAACCATCCTCGAGTTTTTGAAGTAGAGGTCCTGCTATGAGAGAGTGAAGTAGAACAAGGATAGAGAATGGAGTGGAGATGAGGAGGAGGACTTGAAGCATGAGCTTCCCATTTCTAAATGGTAGTTTCATGGCTTCTCTAAAAATTCCGGCGATGCTCATCGCCGGATATTGGCAGGAAGAATCACCACTCACCGGAGCTGCGGCTGCCATTTTTGCTCTCCTGCTGATGAGATTGAGATGCTTTATTTGGGGGGACCTTTTAGGCTAAATATGTGAGGAAATGGTTAAGTGAGGGAGTTGTTAACTGGGGAGGAACTCTTGTCTACATACACCACCTATTTGGATCTCTGTGTTTGACTGGTATAGGACCTGTGATTATTCTCCTATATTTTAGCAATATATATTCTCCAATTATAGTGTTATAGACATTTCTATATTAGTTTTTTTTTGGAGTTAATTGCTTTTTACTCCCTTGTACTTTGGTTTTATTTCATTTTAACCCTTTACTTTAAAAAACCACACATAACGCCCTTCGACTCTTGACTAATAGGAGAAACTCACATTTTATTCAAAAAATATATCTATATATAGAATGAATTAATTTTTTTTTTTTTTTAAATTTAGATTTAATATTTTATTTAACGGTAATAAAAGAGAAAAACTTACGTTTGCTTGCCATGGCTCTCTTTTTCTCTCTACTTTTTTTTTTTTGTTTAATAAAGCAAAATGAAAAAAAAATTAAAGGGTAGTTTTGCACATTTCATGTAAAATTTATATAAAAACTTTAATTTCATCCATTGTTTAGTATATTCAATTAAGTTAAACAATAAGAAAAGTTAGTTTTCCAATTTACTATGAGTAGAAGGGGGTAAAGTGTAATTTTTTAAAATCGAGGTGCACAATAAAACAAGATCTAAGTACAAGGGGGTAAAATGCAATTAACCCTAGTTTTCTCTAGATTAAAATCTCTATTAATCCAAGAGTTCTAACATTCCACTAGTTGTTAAAAGATACCAAATATATCCGAGATTAACATTTTGAAAACCGTTATGTCCAACCAATTTTACTAGTATACCCCCAAGTAACGTTCAATTGATTTTAAAATGACAAAAGTACCCTTATCAAATGTTTGGTTGCGTAAAATTGGAGGCCTCAGAAGTCGGAATTGAAATTGGAAATGTATGCTTATAAAAATTGGAATACTCACAGGCGTTCATTTCCAATTCTTATTCCAAGGCTTCAATTCCGTGCAACCGAACGGGCCTAGTGACATTTCACTGAATTGTATATTTCATCAACATTCCACTAAAAAATATAGTCAAGTGAAATTCAACTAAAAACGGAACAACATATTACAAACTACTATAATATAAATAGTTGAATTCAACGTACAATCCTTACACGATCAAGCAGCGGCAGGAGTCGAGGTTAAGTGATTTGCAACAACATGCTTGATCTTTTTGATCAAATGATTACATTTACTACCGCTATTGCTAAATTTCCCTATTTTCGGCTGAAACATCGAACTAATCATAATTTCCAAGCTATTTTCACTGTGTTTCAGGCTCCCCTGTTCAACCAAAGGCACGTAATTCCTCACAAAATCAACGTAAACCGGGACAATCTCCTTCACTATAAGCTGACATGTCTTCAATCTCAGCCCTTTGTCGGAAACAACCCACTTGGATTGCTTCTTGTAGATCTCGTCAAACTCATCAACGAATGCCTCGAGTTTCTTCTTTGTTGAATCTGGGCCGTCGGATCTCAAAAGAACGGTAAATTTTGCCCAACTCTCTTTTATATAAAAATCTGTGTATTTTTCCGTGATTTGTTCGTGGAATTGCAACCACGATTTTCCCATTAGATTTCCGAGATTGGTATTCTTGAGATTCTTGTGAAAATAGCAATGGCTGTTCATCATGAAAATGTAGGAAATGTTGGTTTGTTGATATCTCTTTGCCCAGCTTTCGACGTTTTGTTCGAGCAATCGAACCACGGTTTGAATCTCGTTAGGGACGAATTCATCCTCGAATTCTTCGTTTTTCCATGTTTTTTGAATTTTTAGGACTTGGGTAAGTGTCGATTTGTTGTTTTCTTCGAGGAGTTGGTTTAGGAAATCGGTGACGGATGTGATTAGTTGTGGGACATTTCCGTCTTTTGGCGGATTGGAAAATCGATGCGACTCGACTTGGAACTTAAGCTCCTGGAAGATTCCAGAAACTCCGTTGACAACTTTTGTGATGAGATCTCGGATTTGGGATTGGATTTCCGGGAAAGTCTTTATGTTTCCGAAAAAGTGGTTGAAATCTGTTCTCAGCTCGTTTAGGGTTTGAAAAATCTCGAGCAGTTTTAGGAGTTTGACGGCTTCGTTTTTACCGTTTGCAACTGTTTTTCCGAACTCGATGAAGCTCTCAATTTTCGATTCAATGGCGATCGCCGCGAAAATGTCGAGCCCGAGGCCCGGTCCGAATAAGTGGATTGCGAGCTCGTACTCTGTCTGGAGTAGCTCCCTCATGATGAAGCCCAGATCGACGGCCCACCGATCGATTCGATCGTGATCGTCAGATTTTGAATCGAGGTAGCCCAGATCGAGTGCCTGAATAGTGGTTCGGGCTTTTGATCTTCGGGCCTCGATGTAGATCGAACTGCACCGATCAGGCCGGTTATAATCGGTTAATGTCTCGACGATTGCTTGAAGCTTGTTAACTGGAAAAGCGTGGTGGTCGGAGAGGAGGCGCCGGAATTCGTTTTCAACAGAATCCAAAACTTTTCCGGCAAGTGAAAACTGTTTTCCTTTCTCCAGAGCGGAAAACTCCTTTAGGATTTTCTTGAGATTCGAGAGTTGGTGGTCACCGGCGAGCTCGTTTTCTTCCAAGAACTTCACTGTATCATCGATCCATAGGGCCGCCAGCTGGCAAATTCCGGCGAGAAGCTCCTCCGCCTGCCGGAGCCGATGGACAACCGAGAGATACCCGAACAAATCGGAGGAAATATCGATGCTGTCAAGTTGGGTTTCGAGCTGCCGAACTGTGCCAGAAACTGCCACAGTGGCAGCAAAAGGAGCGGCAGCGCGGTGGAGCCGACGGCAATTCGCATAGAAACTGCATTTTCCGGCGGTGGATTTGACGGCGGCTTCGAGTGGAGGTATTTTCTGCCGAATGTCTTCGAGTTTCCGGCCAGTTTGATCGATGGAAACCGATATGTCTCTTGATTGATCTAAGCTTTTCTTTAGAAAATCTCTGGCTTCTAATAGGGATCTAAAGCTATCTGGTTCAGCCATGGCTGAATTTGAAAGCTTATGAGAAGTGTTTTTTAAGGGCCTGTTTGGATGTTTTTTTTAAAAAACGTTCCCACCAAACTCACCAATTCAAGTGATAAACGGTCTACCAGATTCAAACCAAACATAACTGGAAAATAGAACTAAGTGCTATATATATATATGTATGTATATATGTATAGGTGTATATTATATTAGTCTCACCATCACTTTACTCAATCATGTTCCTAACTAATGTAAGAAACCCAAGGCTAAGTTTCTTCTTTGGTCTACCTAAAAACCCCTCAAGCAAGGGCATGTTTTAAGGGTCTAGGACCTCTTTAAACTAGCTTATGAAAAAATTAGCTCGTGAAGTAAAATTTTCTCGCGCATTTATAACTTGACCACCAGTTCTTTTAACATCCAATGTGAAATAAACCTAACAATCTTTCCTTCACACATCAGGTTTGTAATCTGGGCTTTGATATCAGTGTAGCGTGGTCTTGGATCTCTTTCAACCCCAAAAGTTAGCTTATGATGTGAGACACTTATAACTTGATCACAAGTTCCTTTCACGTTCGATGTGGGATAAACATAACAATTTTTTATTTTATTTTTAGTCTCTGTCCAATTTGATAGGATGCTTGATTTTATTTTATATTTTTCATGAAAAAAAATATATTTTGGTATCAAAATAATTATATTTCTGTTTATATGAAAAGATTTATAAGGTTGGACTTGTGCCATATTATTTTTAATAATTGTTTTAAAAATAAAAGGACTTGGGCTAGGAAGTAGGGTTGGAAGACCAGGTCGGGCTCAAGACTTGGATCATTTTGTAATTTCTTTTGTAAAACTTGGTCCGAACCTAGTTTGGTCCATTGATAGCCATATTTCTGATGCAGTTTTGTCGGCAAAGAATCACTTGCTTACAAAAAAAAAATGTATATCTGTGTATATGTTAGGTTATATTTATATTTATGAACATCTAAACAAGATGGAAACGGGAGAAAGGAGCAGATTGAAAATGTTCATAAATTTGCTTAAAATTGTCATATGCATTGAAAATGTTCATAAATTTGCTTAAAATTGTCATATGCGTTTAAAATTATAATGGGGATAAGGATTTGGATGGGGTAATTGAGTAAACTTTAAGGTGTTAGATGTTCAAATTGTAACTACGGGGACCAAAGTGAGATTTTGGTCAAATTTTAGGGGTGCAAAATGTCAAAATCTCCCATATCAAAACCTTACATGATGAACAAATCAAATGATGCGATGACTTCGCCAAAAGAAGCCTATTTTCATGAGTTGTTTACATTTATAATATAAATTTAAAATAAAATTACTGGAATAGACCATTTTTTAACTTATTTATATTTTTAGTGCTACCCGGGGTTCAGAACCCCTAGTTTGTGGGGCCGACGGTACACTAAGGGTTTCGAACCCCGGCTATACGATTTTTTTAATTTTTTTTTCTAGTATACAGCGTTATACCCGGGGTTTGGTACCCCGGGTATAACCCGAATTAAAAAAATAAATAAAAAAAAATAAAAAAATTATCGTTTTTACCTAAGAAATTTTTAAAATTTTCGGCAACTTTAAACTGATTAACGGTAGTCTATCGATATCTTAAATAAATTTAATTTTTTTGTGCATAAATTAGGTTCAAAACACTACATAATGCTTTTTACAACACTAAAAACGGACAAGTGGATGAATTTTAAAAAATGGCCAAAGTTGACCAGATGAGTTGTTTCGATAACGGCGGAATTTTTTTCGGCAATTTAAAATTAACAAAAGATTGCATGTCCGTAACAGAAATGAACCAATTTTTTTGTATATAAACTATGTTTATAACACTACATAACAAAACTTAGAACACTAAAAATGGACAAGTGGATGAATTTTAAATAATCGCCAAAGTTGATCAGACGAGTTGTTTCGATGACGATACAGTTTTTTTGAAAACTGAGTTAACAAAAATTTGTCGTCTATCCGTAACAGAAATTATCCTGATTTTTTTGTATACAAATTACGTTCATAACGCTAAATAATTTTTAAATAATGGTTATTATCATAACATTTTGTTACTCTTCAACGTTTCAAAAAATACTATATTACTCTTTAATGTTTGGATGGACATAACTTTGCACTCGGTGATCCGTTGGGAGTAATTTTTTTTTTAAAGTTGGATCTGATTTGAGTCATCACTCTGGCTTTTGAAGATTTCAATTTTATCAACAGAATAAGACACACGTTCGCAACGAAGATTACAAATTTATTCACCCAACACTTCGAATCCAAAATTGAAGGTGCAAACGAACTTTATTTAAAAAAATACTGGACCAAACCGCCTATGGCGGTTTGCGGCGCCTAGATCTCGAAAAAATAGCAGAAATCAAAAAAAAAAATCGCTCCAAACGGACCACCGAGCACAAAATTATGTCCATCCAAACTTTTTCAATTATTTTACGTAAGTTTTATTTTCTCTCGATAACATATTATCCGTTTTTTGTGTTCTCGATTTTATTATTTAGCGTTGTGAACGTAGTTTGTATACAAAAAAAATCAGGATAATTTCTGTTACGGATAGACGACTATTTTTTGTTAATTCAAAATTTTCAAAAAAATTGCATCGTCAACGAAACAACTCGTCTGATTAACTTTGGCGATTATTTAAAATTCATCCACTTGTCCGTTTTTAGTGTTCTAAATTTTGTTATGTAGTGTTATAAATATAGTTTATATACAAAAAATTTGGTTAATTTCTGTTACGGACATGCAATCTTTTGTTAATTCTAAATTGTCGAAAAAAATTCCACCGTTATCGAAACAACTCATCTAATCAACTTTGGTCATTTTTTAAAATTCATCCACTTGTCCATTTTTAGTGTTGTAAAAAGTATTATGTAGTGTTTTGAACCTAATTTATGCACAAAAAAAATTAGATTTATTTAAAATATCGATAGACCAACGTTAATCAGTTTAAAGTTACCAAAAATTTTAAAAATTTCTTGGACAAAAACGTTAATTTTTTTTTTAATTCGAGTTATACCCAGGGTTTGGTACCCCGGGTTCTACATATAACCCGGGGTACCAAGCCCCGGATATAACGCCGTATACCAATTTTTATTTTTATTTTCGTATACCCGGGGTTCGAAATCCTGGATATACCACCGGCCCCACAACCTAGGAGTTCCGAATCCCGGATAGCACTAAAAATGTAAATAAGTTAAAAAGTGTTTTATTTCAGTAATTTTATTTTAAATTTATATTATAAAGGTAAATAACTCCTATTTTCATAAATAAAATTGAACACGTGGACCAATGAGAGTCCTTGTTTTTTGCCTTTTATTTATTGGAATATTCAGATCGCTGTTTCTTTGGAACTCCATTAATGGCTACCACTCGTTCTCTCTCCTCTCTCCTCCTCTTCCTCTCCCTCTCTCTCCTCCGTCCATCTCTCTCTACCCTATCCCCCTCTCCGTCTCCGGAGACTTTCATCGTCCACGTCTCGAAATCTGATAGGCCGGCGGTCTTCGCCACTCACAGTCACTGGTACTCTTCGATTATCCGATCCCTTCCTCCCTCTCCCCACTCTGCAAGAATTCTCTACACCTACAGCCGCACCGTTCATGGCTTCTCCGCCCATATTACCGCCGCGCAGGCGGCGGAGCTTCTTCTTGTACGCGGCGTTATATCCGTCGTGCCTGAGCAGGTCCGACAGGTTCACACCACTCGCACGCCTCAGTTCCTTGGACTAGCTGACTCGTTCGGCATCTGGCCTAACTCCGATTACGCCGATGACGTTATCGTCGGTGTGTTGGACACCGGGATCTGGCCGGAACGACCTAGTTTCTCCGACGAGGGGTTATCTCCGGTTCCTTCGGGATGGAAAGGAACTTGCGAGACGGGACCGGATTTCCCTGCGTCGTCCTGTAATCGGAAAATCATCGGCGCTAAGGCTTTTTATCAAGGCTATGAAGCTGGAATCGGAAAATCGATGGATACAGCTGTGGAATCGAAATCGCCGAGGGATACGGAAGGTCATGGAACGCATACATCTTCAACAGCTGCTGGATCTGTGGTTGCTAATGCCAGCTTATTGGGGTACGCCAGAGGGGAAGCTCGAGGCATGGCGATCAAAGCGAGGATTGCTGTTTACAAGATCTGCTGGTTCTCTGGTTGTTACGATTCCGACATACTCGCAGCGATGGACCAAGCGATCTCCGATGGTGTTCATGTGATCTCTCTCTCCGTTGGAGCCTCCGGCCATGCTCCGCAGTACGATCACGATTCAATCGCCATCGGAGCCTTTGGTGCGGTGGAGAACGGTGTTGTAGTCTCGTGCTCTGCTGGAAATTCCGGTCCAAATCCGTACACGGCGACGAATATAGCGCCATGGATACTCACTGTGGGAGCTTCCACGCTCGATCGAGAATTTCCTGCGGATGTTGTTCTGGGAGATGGAAGGGTTTACGGCGGTGTATCTTTGTATGCTGGAGATCCAATCGGCGATTCGATGTTTCCTTTGGTTTACGCCGACGATTGCGGAAGTAAATACTGTTACTCAGGTAAGCTCGACTCTGCTAAGGTCGCCGGGAAAATAGTTATCTGTGATCGTGGAGGCAACGCTAGAGTAGAGAAAGGTAGCGCCGTCAAACTCGCCGGAGGCGTTGGAATGATCATGGCGAACACGGCTGACAGCGGAGAAGAGCTTCTCGCCGATTCTCACCTAATCGCCGCAACTATGGTCGGTCAGATCGCCGGCGATAAAATCAGAGCATACGCTAGATCCGTACCTTCCCCGACGGCGACGATATTGTTCAGAGGCACGGTTATCGGATCCTCGCCGTCTGCACCGCGTGTAGCGTCGTTCTCCAGTCGCGGCCCACACGATCTCACGCCGGAGCTTCTCAAGCCAGACGTCATAGCTCCGGGAGTGAACATTCTAGCCGGTTGGACCGGTTTCGTCGGTCCGACGGATCTGGACATCGACAAGCGGCGCGTGGAGTTCAACATCATCTCCGGCACGTCGATGTCGTGCCCCCATGTCAGTGGATTGGCTGCTTTGCTACGCAAGGCCTTTCCCAGGTGGACCCCATCCGCCATCAAATCGGCGCTAATGACCACGGCACACATTTTGGACAACTCCGGCAACAATATTACCGATCTTGCCACCGGCGGACAATCCACACCGTTCGTTCACGGAGCTGGACACGTGAACCCAAACAGAGCCCTCAATCCGGGATTGATCTACGACGCTCAAATCAATGACTACGTGGCATTCCTCTGCGCCATTGGATACGACTCAAAGAGAATATCCGTCTTCGTCAGAGGGCCTGATAAGGTGGATTGCGGTGCACTGGGTTACGGTAGTCCCGGAAATCTGAACTATCCATCTTTCTCCGTCGTGTTCGATTCCAAAACCGCCGTCGTCAAGTATAGTCGTCAAGTCACAAACGTTGGTCCGGTGGCGGATGTCGTTTACGAGGCGAAGGTGACTGCTCCGCCCTCGGTTGAGGTGGTGGTGACGCCGAGTAAGCTGGCGTTCAGCGGCGAGAATCGAACGTTATCGTATGAGATCTCGTTCACCGCCGTCAGACTTGAGGGTTTCAGAGCCGACGCCGTTGCGAAATCGGCGTTTGGGTCGATCGAGTGGACCGACGGTGTTCACCGCGTGAGGAGTCCGATTGCGGTGGTTTGGCGCCTAGATTCGGCTGCGGTGGCATCTATATGAGGTGGTCCGACCACCGCATGGCGGAGATTTGGATTTTGCTGGCTGCTTCCATTAAAGGATTCATCTGGATTCCAGCGCTTATGATTATGTATAGGTATGTAATTTTATCACCCAAATATGAACTTTATTGTTCTTCTTTTTCTTCAGAAAAACAAATTAATCTGCTTTTTTGTACAAATAATGGCAAATCTTCATGGTTATTTATGCAGTTGGAGTCATGAGAATTAGATGAAAGTTCTTGATAAATCTATTGGTGCAATAATAATTAGGGGAGGAGCTAAAAAAACAAATGGAATAATTATTTCTGGTAGAAATGAGAGAAAAAAATTAAATTGTCAGTAAGAAAAAATTAGGGAAAAACATGTTAAGTTTTGTACTGATGAAATGATAAAAATCCTCGTTAGAAGGCCATGTATTGAGTGTAACAGTCGAGCTTTTGAGACTTGAAAACGGACTATGCAGCGTTAATTAGAGCTCGAGTCTAGTAGCAAGTTTAGAGATATGATGAGATAGAACAGATAGGGGTGTGCACGGGTCGGGTTACACTTATTTTGAATGGATTCGAGACCCTACCAGAAAACCATCGGGTCTGATTTTTGGAACCCGTTATCCACTGATAACATCGAATATTCGACGTTGTCGGATGGTGTCGGAGACTGGTTGGGTTCGGTCAGACTTAGTTGGAAAATAGAGGTTGAGAATGAGATGAGAATTGAGGGATAAAACATGAATAGAACAAATAGATTCGCAGAAACGAAACATGGAAACAAAGAGTTAACAAAATAGAAGATCTACAAACGAAACAAAAACACACAACGGAATAGAAACAGAAATATTCATATTGAATAGAACAGAAACAAAAACATACCTCATGTCATCAATTTCATCGTTGTAGGCTTGTCAATCACTGTCCACACTCCGCAAACACCGGATCTAAATGCTTTAGACAATTAGGTTTGGAGAAAAAAGAGAGCGAAGAACGAACGAAGGCAACGGCTGAAGTGAATACTCAGACATCGATGAAGAAAAACGAAGAATCGAAGCTGAGGAAGGGAGAGCAGCGAAGGAGGCGAGAAGCGATGCATCTCATTTGAGAGAAAGTGAACGACAAAAACCCTAGACATCCTATTTATGTGTGGATATTCGGTCGGGTCAAGTGCAATGGGTTTGGTATTGAAAAACCCACCACCTGACCCTAAACCCACGAAATACAGATAACATTACCCGCGTTTCGACCTGATTTTGCATACACCTTATGGTTTTCGGGCCGGGCCGGTTGGTTATCGTGGGTGGATCGAGCCCGACAAGCTTTTTGCATTGCCCTAAGAATAGGTGAAACAAGAATATTTTATAGCAACGAGGTTCATCCCAACACCACGTGCAATAAAGCAAACAATATAGTTAGAATATAGTTACAAATGACAATGATTATATTAGTTCAATAAAGCAAACAATATAGTTAGAATATAGTTACAAATGACAATGATTATATTAATACTTAGGGAAAAGTACAATTTAGACCTTCTAACTATTGACACATTTCTAAGTGGTTTTTCTAAGTTTAAACGTTTCATTTCAAACCCTCTACGTATCATAACGTTTCAAAATGGTCCCTTCGTAAGAGATTTTATTAAAAATAACAGAATCTCAGAGGCAAAATGGTTTTTTCACGTTTTTTTAATTTTTTAATTATTTTTAATTAATTTTTTTTTTAATCTCTCTCTCTCTCTCTCTTCCTCCCCTTCCTCTCTCTCTCTCTCTCTCTCTCCCGCCACCTCGCTCTCCCTCCTTCCCTCTCCTTGTCCCTCTTCCTCTTCCTCCCTTTCCCCTCTCTCCCTCCCACCCCACCCCCCCTGCAACAGGGGGTGAAATAGGGGGTGGAATACACCCCCTGTTGCAGGGGGTGGGGTGGCGAGAGAGAGAGGAAGGGGAAGAAGAGAGAGATTAAAAAAAAAAATTAAAAAAAAAACGTAAAAAGACCATTGTGCCCCTAAATTCCGTTTGTTTTAACTGATTTTCTAACGGAAGGACCATTTGAAACGTTATGAAATATAAAAGGTTTGAAATGAAACGTTTAAACTTAGAGGGACCACTTAGAAATGTGTCAATAATTAGATGGTCTAAATTGTACTTTTCTCTAATATTTAAAGGCTACAAGATGTGAAAGGTTTTCGATGCTATGTCTTTCCATAAAGTACTCTAAGCAGAAAATGGAAGTGACGACAATAAGTATCATTGTATTCGAGAAAGAGAAAACATAACGGTGTCCTTTTATAAAAAGGGATGAAAGAAAATAAATTTGTCAACAAAACAAAAGAAATAGGTCACAGATAAGCGGCTATATATGAAAACAATTACTGGACAAGCTTAGATCGTGACACTGAGTATAACTCATTTTCCATCCAAAATTATTAACAACACTTTTAATTTTGCTGAATTGAAACAAATGAGAAATTTGAGAAATTTAACAACATAACTCTTTTGTACTTAAAAAATACAGGTCAAGCTTTTGAGATTGGAAAGCAGACTGTATAACGTTAACTAGAGCTCAGCTCTAATAGCAAGTAGAGAGATTAGATGAGTTACAATAGTTGAAGCAACAATATTTGATAGTAATAAGGTTTACCACAACAGTACATGTAATGAAGCAAACAGTATAGCGAGAATATAGTTACAAATAATAACAATAATTATATTAATCTGAAAGGCTACAAAGTGTGAAAGATTGTTGATGGCATGTTCTTCCATAAAGCACTTTAAGCAAAAAATGAAAGTGAATATTGAAAGTCATTATACTTAAGAAAACATAATGTGTTAAACCTCTTACTTTACCAGTTTCAGGGTTCACCTTTGTCCATACATAGTCATCCGCACTAAAGGCTCAGATATCACATTTATTTCATACCCACCTATCTTTTTTGTTCAATCCAGACACTTAGGGCATGTTTGATAAAAAAAATTAAGTGCTTAAAATAGATTATATTAAGTACTTAATTAATTAAATTTGTTTGATAAATATAATTAGTATCACTTAATTAATTAAGTTAACTTAAAAATTAAGTCAAAATGTGAATAAAAAATTAAGTCAAGGTCCCTTCACTTATTTTATTTTGCTTAATGCACTCTATTATTTTCCACTTAAAAAAAAATTATATTTTAACCATTTTACCCTTGATCCCCTACGAGGGTTTAATTAAAATTATGATTAATGAGAATTGAATTAATTTTGAATTATTTTATGGTTTTAATTTTATTTTATATTTAAATTATTGTTATAATTTAATTTAAGTAATCAAACTACATAAAAAACACATAATATTTACATATTTTTAAGTTAATTTCTACTTTTAATTTTAATATAATTTTTTTTTTTAAAATGGCACCTGATTTTATTATTTTGTTCTCAACTTTTTTTCTTCACATTATCTTAATTCAAAAGTAATTATGTAAATCAAACAATTTTTAGCATATAAATTTTGTACTTATCAAACAAATAAAAAAAAATCAGCACCTTATTTTCAGCACAATTTTATCAAACAATTTTCTTAAAATTTCAACACTTAAAAATTAAGTTATTATCAAACAAGTCCTTATTCTTGCGTTCGAGAGAATTTATTGGAAAACGTCCAGATCTACGGGAAATAGTCGGATTAATCATCTTTCATCTATTTGGCAATTTTTGAGCATGAACTACTAAATAAATATAGAATTTTCTTGTTCATATATATTTTATTTTTTTATTTAAAAAAATAAAATAAAAAGGAAAAAAACACAATAAACAAAGCGGATTAAATGTCCCTATTAGACATTATAGTTTATCGATTAGAGTAGTTGGATACCACACTACCCCTCCTTCTGTAACCCATTACATGCCACAATGTGGATCTCAAATTACCTTTTCCCCCTTTGTAATTTACTTTTATTTTATTTCAACCCCTATACTTTAAAAGCTTACACATCACTCCCTTTTACTCTTGATTAAAGGGAGAAACTAACATATTATACAAAAAATATGAAATCACTTAATTTCATTTTATTTTAAATTTATATTTAATATTTATAATAATTAGCAAAAAATAAAGAAATAATATTGCCAACCACATTCGAGCAACTGGTCCATGACAGTCACTTGACCTAAAAATACAACAGTATGGGAGAACTGGGAAGGTGTTACCAACCAATTACAAACGTGAAACGTAAAATTTGGGAACTCAACATGAAAGAAGATGTATAAATGCAAAAGCAAATTCGACAAGCATGATTGTTACGTCGATTGACAGTTGAGAAAACCTATCTTCGAGGGCCCACTTTAGGGCTTTCTTTCACAGTTGACGAACTTTGTTTAATGTGAAAGCTACGATTCCTCAATCAATATAAATTACTCAAGGTGGTTGTTTTTTATCTGGTATCTCATATGATAGACACAATTACATCTTTTTTTAATCTTAGAACGTGTTAAACTTATTCTTACACCAGAGATGACAATGTACCGGTGCCATGTTTAGCCTTTGGTTGTTTTAGGTTTAGGGCACAAAAGAAATGTCAAAGTACAAGGGGTGTAAAGGCAATTAACTCTATTAAAATATACAAATATGAGCTCAATAAAACCATGCTCACTCATTATTATTCAGTCAACTCCTCTCTCTCTAGAATGGCTTCAAATCCAGACACCCTAAACAACAGCCCTCATCCCATTCCGGCCACCCTCTTCCGGTGGCCGTCCCGTTACAAAATTCCTCTCCGGAGGCGGCGAAGGCAGCCGACGGTGCGTCTAGGAGGGAAGAAGCCCCGCCGGGGGTTCTTTCTTTTGAGGCTTTTCCGGCGAGTACGGCTCCGGTGGCTGAGGCTGAAATACAAATGCGCGGTGAAAAAGCTCAGGGATTACTACTCTACCCTGTTGAACGACGTCGTAGAAGGAGCGGCGACGGTGGAGGCTTACCAGCAGAGGATGTTAATGGAGTCGTCCTTCGCCGTGCCGATGATGGGCCTGACCTGGAACTCTTTCCCCAATACTTATGGTTATTAGCAGAAACTACCCCACGAAGTTTACATTTTTAGCCCACAAAATTAAACTGACCTTTCAATTTGGTCCTTAAACTATGAATTTCAATAACTCGGCCCCTTGAATTATAACATTTGTGCTTTATATGGTCGAATTTTTTATTTTTGGTTTTATTTTGTTAATAAAATCAATGTGTAGCTTGTTCATATTTGTTCCTTGGACATCAATTTCTTATCTTTATCTAATAGTTATCCCAAAAATCATTTCTACTGAAAGTGGAGAGGTTAGTTAAAAATTGGCGCAAACTTTTGACCAGTAATTTGTCTATTTAATATCAATATTATTTACTCCAATTTTAAGTAAATATTTGTTTAGACAAAATCAAAATTAAAATATTAATAGCTAATTTATTTGTCTTGCATTGTATTTTAGCTAATGAAAATAACAATTTGGTTTGGAGTTGCTCTAAAAAAAGGTTAATTTGGCATGGCACGACAAGTCGAATTATTTACTATACTAACCACACTTATTATATTTTTTTAACAATAATTTAAATAATTAAAGAAAATTATATTAATTTTAGTCCAATAGGCCTGATTACCGTGGTCAACCATTATAAATTTTCAGGTTTCTGCAGTTGACATTCGATCCGAAGAATATCAAATTAGCAAAATTGCTAAAAAAAAACAATATATATATATATATATATATATGAGGGGAAATTTATAATTGATGTAGTTATTATTATATTGCTTTAAAATAGGGAATATTCAGTTAGTTTTTAATAAATTAACTCATATTACAATAGCTTATTTTGTTCACTAGAACAAATTTTAGTTATACTCACTTTCTCTCTCTAGCCACCGACACTATTTCTCAAATTATACTTTCGACCCCCATATTAAGTTGTTAATTAAAAAATATTTTTGATGTTTGTATTTTTTTTTTCCAAAAAGTCAAATTATCAAAATTAAAACAAAATATTAAGGAAAAATATTTTATTTTTAAAAAAAAAAAAAGATTTGTTAAAATGTCGTCATATTTTTTGTCAAAAATTAAAATATAAGAGTTCAATCGGTTTGTAACAAATTATAGAAGGTTTTTTTTTGGGCAAACAAATTAAAAATATAATTTATAATAAATTTTTAGGAGAAAATTATGTTGGGTGTTGTTTTTTTTTTTTTGTGAATCATTGGAAAATAATTATTTGTTCTTAAAACGTAAATAAAAAAATTGAGATACAACGCGTTGTCAATAAAATATTAGGATGCAAAAGGAAATCAAATACAAAGTTAAAACTTCCTACATTCAACCAAACAATGATATTTGTTGTAATTACTTTTAATTTTTGCTTAGTAATAAATAAAAAACTTTCTATTTTAAAGGAGACGAACACTCCTCTCTTTGTGCTATGTATAGTTGGAATTCGGAAGGCGGTTCTTAGATTAGGTCATTTTGCACTTTGCAGTCTTGTAGTATTTTTGTCACCACTTTATTCTCTGTGGTCAGATTTTGTTGCACTTTATCCCGTGATGTAAATCTAACTATAGAAAGACAAAGTGCTAATGAGAGGTAAAGTGTAATAAGGCAGAGTAGTGACGCGAATATTATAAGAGATCAAAGTGCAAAATGCTCTGATTACAAAGAGATAAAATGTAATTAACCCTTTAAAACCCACTTCAATAAATGTTTGAATTCCACTATTTTATGCATAGTTTTATCACATTGGTGATCGGCACTTTAAAACCCACTTCTATAAATGTTGGTTTTGCTTGGAATTGAAAACCGTTATGCATACTTGTCATTGTTTCTCAGCGTCATTCCGTGGCCCCTCTTTCTATTCCCACACGGCAAACGCCCCCTCAATTCTCTCTCTCTCTCTCTCTACCATGATTGGATCATTCTGATTGGCGTTAAGAGTCGCAGACTAAAACAATAATATTACCATGGACTATCATCATTAATGAGTAATTAACTAGTATCATTAATGAAAATAGTTAGTTAGTATCATTAATGAGAGTGGTTGATAAGTATCATTAATGTAGTGGAAAAATTGTCTCTCTCATTGATAAGGTTGTTGAGTAGCCCTATTAATGAAGTAGTTAGTTGTTGAATTCTTTCCCTATAAATAGAGGGTTGAGTAGTAGTGGTGATATATACAAGTGTGTATCAAGTGAAGTGAGAAACAATAGTCTCATTTATGTATTATCCCTTGTAAATCTCTCATTCTTTCAATATAGTAATTTCTTCTTGTGGCGTGAATTAAACTTACGTCGAACCACGTTAAATTCTTGTGTTATTTCTTTCTTTGCTAGTGAATCTTTGATATTCCTTGTTTTCAAATCATTGTTGTGGTGTTAGGAGTCGATTCGATCCCCAACATCTGGTATCAAAGCTTAGGCTCTGACTCTCTCAACATAACAATGGGCAGTGGCAAGGTTGTGGTCGAAAAATTCAATGGTGATAATTTCGTCATTTGGAGGATGCAGATAGAAGATTATATGTACCAAAAGGACCAATGGCAGCCATTGTATAGAAAGACGAAGAAACTTGAAAAGCTGTCAGAAGATGAATGGAATGTTCTCGATCGCAAGGCGCTGGGAACGGTTCGGCTTACACTTTCAAGCACAATATTAAGTAACGTAAAAAAGGAAAAGACGACAAAGTATTTGATTGATGCTCTTAAGAGCATGTACGAGACTCCCACGGCGACGAACAAGTTATTTACTCTTTGAAAACTTTTCAGGATGAAGATAGCAGAGTATGATGATGTTTTAAAATACATCAGTCGTGTTCGTGACATCTTTAATCAGTTGGAGACGGTGCAAATAATGTTCGCGGAAGAAATTAAAGCCCTGCTCCTTCTCTCTTCTCTTCCCGATAGTTGGAACAACTTAGTTGTATCGATCACCGATGGAGCCGGTCGTACTAAGTTGGTAGAGAAGGATGTCATTACTTCGATCATCAGTGAGAAAACTCGAAGGAAAAACTCAAGCCAGAGTTCTGGGGCAGTATTGAAGGTTGAAGAGAGAGAAAGAAAATCAGCAAAATATGGCAACAACAAGAATCATTCCAAGTCCGCAAAGGGACGAGGACAGTCAGACGAGAAATGCAGAGTGCTGGAGTTGTGGACAAAAGGGGCATTGGAAGAGAAATTGCCCAAATCCACAAAGAAGACAAGAGTCAGATAACAAAGAAACAACTTGTCTATCCGATGGTGAGTCTTCAGATGCACTCATACTCTCGTTGGATACTCGCAAAGATGTGTGGGTAATTAATTCTGGTGCATTGTTTCATGCCACTTCACGGAGGGACATATTAAACAATTATGTCCCGAGAAACTTCGATAGGGTCTACTTAGGGGATGATGAACCTTGCAACATCACTGGCAAGGGAGAAGTTCAGATCACCCAAACAGATGGCTCTATTCTTAGGTTATTGGACGTTAGACATGTTCCCAGTCTAACTCGCAACCTAATCTCCGTGGGACAATTGTCGGAGGCAGGAGTAATTACCACATTCAACAACGAATCTTGGAAGATGTCAAAGGGCACAATGGTGCTCGCCTGAGGAAAGAAAGAAGGCACATTGTATATGACATTTGGTTCTCATGATGTTATTATGGTTACATCCCCAAAAACAGATGCAGACATATGGCATCGTTAGCTTGGTCACATAAGTGAAAAGGGCATAAAGATACTTGCTTCTCGAGGCAAGTTGAAAGAACTGAAAAATGTAGCGGTGGGTTTCTGTGAAGATTGCGTGCTTGGCAAGCAGAGAAAGGTAACCTTCACGAAAACCACCAAGACTCCTAAAACTAAATGACTTGAGTTGGTTGACTCTGATGTTTAGGGACCCGCGAAGGTTAAATCTCTTGGTGGCTCTGTCTACTTTGTAACACTTATTGACGATGCAACGAGGAAGCTTTGGGTTTACTTCATGAAACACAAAGATGAAGTCTTTGATGTGTTCAAGAAGTGGAAAGCCCTAACTGAGAATGAGACAAGTCTGAAATTGAAGTGTCTCAAATCTGATAATGGTGGAGAATATTGTGAGAAAGAGTTTGACAGATTTTGTGCTGAAAATAGCATTAGAAGGTTGAAGATTGTTCCAAAAAAACCCAGACAGAATGGAGTTGTTGAGCGGATGAACAAGACTATTCTAGAGTGTGCCAGGAGCATGAGAATTCACGCAAACTTGCCTAAGGAGTTTTGGACAGATGCAATAAACACAACTGTCGACTTGATCAACCGAGGACCATCCGTATCATTGGATGGTGGGCTACCAGAAGAAGCATGGACAAGGAAAGAAGTGAGTTACTCTCATCTCAAGGTGTTTGGATGTGATGTGTATGTTCACATCGAGGTCGAGAATAGGAGCAAACTTGATCTTAAGTCTCGAAAATGCACGTTTATTGGCTATGGAGGAGACAACTATGGCTATAGACTTTGGGATTCTAAGAAACGCAAAGTTATCAAGAGTATGGATGTTGTGTTTAATGAGTCTGTCATGTACAAGGACAGACTTGGAGGAGAAAATAATATTGATGCTAATCAAGAAATAGTTGAGTTGGATGACTCGAGGTGTGAGGATCAAGAAAGGCCCTACGCCGATCCAGCAAATCAACCAGAGCCATCAACTCCTCCCTTGAGAAGATCTACCCAAGAAGTCAGACCACCGCAACGGTATTCCCCTTCTTTTCATTATCTACTATTGACATATAATGGTGAACCATCTTGCTATGAAGAAACTTTGCAAGTGGAAACACACGACAAGTGGGAGCTTGTCATGAGAGACGAAATTGACTCCCTCTTGTCAAATCAAACTTGGGAGTTAGTCAAACTTTCAATGGGAAAGAAAACACTTCATAACAAATAGGTTTACAGGTTGAAGGAGGAGCATGATGGTACCAAGAGGTACAAGGCAAGATTGGTGGTAAAGGGCTTTGAGCAAAAAGTTGGTATTGATTACTCCAAGATCTTTTCTCCAGTGGTAAAACACACAATTATCTGGATTGTGTTAAATCTAGCCGCAGTGCATGATTTACACCTAGAGTAGTTGAATGTGAAAACTGCATTTCTTCATGATAATCTTGAAGAAGATATCTACATGCATCAACCACAGGAGCATGTGATTAAGGAAAAAGAAGAATTGGTATGTAAGCTGAAGTAGAGCTTGTATGGCTTGAAACAAGCTCCGAGACAGTAGTATAAGAAGTTTGATAGTTTCATGAAGACAATGGCTTCTGCAAGTGCAATTCTGATCATTGTTGTTACTTCAAGGAAATAGAGACTTCTTATTTGATTCTTTTTTTATATGTGGATAACATGCTAGTTACAAGACCTAGCATAAAAGATATCTCTAGTCTTAAACGAAGATTGTTTGTGGAATTTGCAATGAAGGATCCTGGCTCGGTAAAACAGATCCTTGGGATGCGAATTTATAGGGACAAGAAGAAGAAGATCTTGAAATTGTCACAAGCGGAGTACGTGGATAAGGTACTCAGGAGATTCAACATAGAAGATGCCAAATCGATCGGTACACTTCTAGCTGGGCACTTCAGACTCTCCAAGGAACAACCACCAATAACAGAGGAGGAACGTAAATAGATAGCTAAAGTACTATATGTTTCAGTCATCGGAAACCTCATGTACGCCATGCTTTGCACGCGTCCAGACATTGCTCATGCAGTGGGAGTTATGAGTAGATTTATGAACAATCCCGAGAAAGAGCATTGGAAGGCGGTCAAGTAGATCTTTCAGTATCTTGTTGGTACCAAAGATTGAGCGTTGTGTTATGGGGGTAATACTGTTAGCTTGCGATGATATGTTGATTCGGATCTTGTGGCGACATTGATAGCAGGAGGAGTACCACAGGGTACATCTTTAGCCTTGGTAGTACTGCGATAAGTTGGATATCTCGATTGCAAAAGGTGATGGCCATTTCAACAACTGAAGCAGAATATGTTGCATCTACAGAAGCGTGCAAGGAGATAGTGTGGCTCAATAACTTGATGGAAGAGTTGGGACAACTACAAAAGGATCCTAAGTTGTATAACAACAGTCAAAGTGTTATACACTTGGCGAATAACTCTGTTTTCCATTCAAGGACAAAGCACATCGACATCAAGTTCCACTTCATTTGGTCTTTATTAGAAGAAGGCTCGATTGCACTTGAGAAGATCTATACTCAAGAAAATCCTGCGGAATTTTAAACAAAGACAGTGACAATTGACAAACTAAGGTTATGTATAATCTCAGTTGGCCTCGAACGGTAACTTCGAGGCACGAACCATGAGAGAAATTACTATAACAGAGAGAAGTTTCTTCGACAAGTGGGAGTTGGAGATGATAGATTTGTGGACAATTATGTTTTAGCCTCCAAAGTGAGAGATTGTTAAGAGTTGGAGACTAAAATAATGATATTACCATGAACTATCATCATTAATGAGTGGTTAGCTTGTATCATTAATGAAAGTGGTTAGCTAGTATCATTCATGAACGAGATTGGCTAGTATCATTAATGAGAGTGGTTGACAAATATCATTAATGTAGTGGAAGAATTGTCTCTCTCATTAATGAGGTTGTTGGCTAGCCCTATTATTAATGAAGTGGTTGGTTATTGAACTATTTCCCTATAAATAAAGGGTTGAGTGGTAGTGGTGATATATGCAAGTATGTGTCAAATGAAGTGAGAAACAATAGTCTCACTTGACCCTCGTAAATCTCTCATTCTCTCAATATAGGAATTTCTTCTCGTGGCGTGAATTAAATTTACATCGAACCACATTAAATTCTTGTGTTATTTCTTTCTTTGCTAGTGAATCTTTGATGTTCTTTGTTTTCACATCATTGTTATGGTATTAGGAGTCGGTTCGATCCCCAACAATTGGTTCATGTTTGTTAGGCCCCGTTTGACAATGCTACTCAAAACTGAATGCGTTAAATACTTATTAAATTAAATACATTTAATAATAAAATTAAGTAATCACTTAAAGAAATGAGCATCACACAAAAAACTGTTCAAAATTTTAAGTGAGGCTTGATTCAATTTTTTTTATCACTTATCATTTAATACTATAAAATATCTAATTATCACAACTAATATTTTATATTAATACTATAAAATCTCAAATAAGTTATATAAAAAAAAAAATATAGATGGAGAAAATATTAAATTGAAAAAAAAAATAAAGAGAAAATTTTAGAAAAATAAAATTGTAAAAAATATTTTAGGAATAAAAATTTGTAAAAAAATCATTTTTTAAGCTATTTAAGTAGTTATTAGTTAATTATTTTTTTATTTTTTTTTATTTTTTGTTTCAATTCCAAGAATCTGATTTTGTTCAACCTAACGCAGCCTTAGTTTGTTCCAAATTAAACCCACGTTTTGAATTATTTGGATTGTTTCCTCTCTATCTTCACATTCATTTTTGGAGAAAAATGGCATTGAGGAAGAATGATGGATCAAATTTTTTATTTTGTTTTTTTAGAGTAAGATGTGTCGAAACCAATTTAGACGCACCTCGACTAATTATCTCACCGGAAAATCTTAGAAAAATGGTTGTTTTATTGAGTGATAAATCTACTCATTTGAAGAAATATTTAGACAAGTCTTTCCTTGAATCCCTCCCTTGGGACAATTTGGTAATTCAACAATCTCCCCCCCCCCTCTCTCTATATATAAAATTTGCTTTTATTTTTGCATATTAGTATATTTTGTTGGGTAGAACATGATGATTGGAGAATCTCTTCGTTGTATCAAAATTAATTAAAGAAGCAGTGAGTTCTTTTTTTTTTTTTATTTTATTTTTCCACTTAGTTTAGGGTGTTTTTGTTATAGGAATTGTAATGTGAATAATTCGTAGGTATATTATTTTCTTCAATTGCTTCATTGAATTTTAGGGTTTCCTCTTTATTATTATTATGTGTTATATATTATTCAAATTTCAAAATCATATAATTAAATAAAAAAATTAATATATATTTTTTAGAGATTTTTACACTTTGCACCCTTGAAGTTTGAGCTAAATCCCACATTGGTCTCAATGGTTTCAATTTGAACACATAACACCCTAAACTATGCCAATCGTTTTAATTGAGGGCAAATCATTGACGGTATTAAAAAATGGACAGAAATTGGTCATGTTCCATGTACAAGTCATTCATTAAGGGTGAGATTATCATTTTTATTTAAAATAAAGGATAATCTTGTAAATTTTCTTCAAATAACTCAATGAGATCCGGGCCATATGTACTGAAATGAAACAGTGTAGGCGCTTTGCCGAATAGGGGGTCAGGGCGCTTGCCCAACTTCAGCAGCCGAAGTCTCCGCATTTTTTTGCCATTAAAATTAGAATGACTTTTTAATTAGAACCAAATGAGTCATTTGAAGGATTTTTACAAGATTACCCTTATTTTTAAATGAAATTGACAATATTACCCTTAATGAATTGGTCGTGTGCTTGGCACACGACCAAATTCCATCTATTTTCTCACACCGTTAATGTTTTGTTCTTAATTGAAACAATTGACATACTTTAGGGTGTTATGTGTTCAAATTGAAATCATAGGGACTAATGTGAGATTTAGGTCAAACTTTAGGTATAAAGTGTAAAAACTCTAATTTTTATGATTAAACTTTAATTTTCTCCAGTAATTAGTGGATAATATAAGATTTTTTTATTTAATTTAAAAATATATAAAGAAAAAAGATTAATTACACCAACACTCCTTGGGGTGTTCGTGTTATTAACCTAAAAAAAAAAGTTGTTGACGTGTAGATAATTAGGTGGCATTTGGTAACCGTTTCTATTTCTATTTCAGCAGTGGGATGTGAATGAGATGGGATGAGAATTTTGTTTCTTTCTTGGGAGTAGAATCGAGTTTGGTAACGATAATTTTTTTTTTTTTTTTTTTGGGAATAGAATTGCGTTTGGTAATGATTTTATCTTAAAACTATTTTATTTTATTTTTGTGAGTGTTTTTTTTTTTTGGTTTTGGCGGTGGCGGCGGCGACGGTGGCCGGCCGGCGACCGCCGCCGGAGTTTCCCGGAGATGGCCGGATGGTAGGCGGCAGGTGGTGGTCGGCCGGCGTATGAACAGTGCCCAGTGATTTTGGGAATTAAATGGGAATTATGAGAAATAACTTTTTTTTGTTTCTCATTTCTTAAGAAAAAAATGGGCACAATTCTCAAATGGGAATTAAATGAAAACGAAAACAAAAATCATCAAACGCTATTCCCAAAAATCTGGGAATGGAATGGAAAATTCTGGGAAGGAATGGGTTAGCAAACGGGGCTTAACTTTCTTATTTTGTGTTTAGTTTACAGGCTTTGATTGTGAAGAAATGTCATTTCGAATATAGTACACCTAGAAAAATAACAGGTTTTGAAAAATATTTCGAGTTTAATGATGTTGAACCTCCAAATCCTCCCAAAAGGATTATGCGGACGCAATTGGGCAATACAAATTTGTTTGATATCTCAGTGGAGCTTTTTGCTTTGCCAGATGATTCTGAGTCGTGGTCGAGGAGGGAGCTATGAAAATAAAAACAAATATATGAATTTTTATTTTATTTTTTGGTGTTTTTATTATAGGAATTGTAATGTAAATAATCCCTATGAATATTATTTTCTTCAATTGCTTTATCGAAGATTAGGGTTTCTTTTTGGGGGGACAATGAGTGGGAAATTCTACATTTAAGTTCTAATTGGTCAAAAATCCTAGAGACGGTAAAAATTTTTAATTTAGTCTCATCTGTTTTAAAAAGACGAAAATCTTGTCACGCTCCAGTTACATATAACTACTTTATGTGTAATATTACTGTATTAGTTACATGTAACTATTTTTTTTTTTTTTACATGTAACAACTTTGTGGGTAAAAAAATTGTTAGATGTCACAAAATTACACAAAATACATATAATTAGTTACAGGTAACTAATTATATATAACGTTTTAGTTACAATATGTAATTAAAAAGTTTAATATTTTTAAGTTACATGTTCCAATAATATGTAATTTTTTTGTTACATGTCTCTGATATGTAATTAAACAGTTTGATATTTTTTCAGTTACGTCACAAAATATTACACATATATATGTAATTGTAACATGTAACTAAAGTACATGTAACCAACAATACTTAAATATGTGTGAAAAATAACAATTATAAAATTACAACTAACATTAGTTACATGTAATAGAATTCACTATAAAAACCGAATGTGGCTCCCTATAATTCATGCAATATTCCTACAATTTCTGTAATGTGGGACTAAAAAACAAATGAAATCTAACTTAAAAAATTAAATCAAAACCTAATAATACAAAAGAACTTTTCACCAATTAAACTTTAAAAATTAGATTTTTCACCGATTTTCCCTTCTTTTTTACTATTATGGATTATATATATACTCCTTGTTGTAGTCCTATTTATTTTAAATAATAAAGAGTCAAGTAGTTATCTAAGAGCCAAATAGTATAATTAACATTTTTACTAACCAAATTAAAAATTATATATTTACTCAAATGACTAGCTATCTCAAGTAGTTCTTTACATTAATAATATTAAAAAATTATTATAGATTTCAACTTATTTACCACAATAGGGTAAATCGGCTCAGGTGTTGCTATTTTAATGCACATTTTTTTTTTAAGGTTAATTATACAAACACTACAAAGGTTGTTTGTGTAATTAATCTTTTTTTTCTTTATATATTTTTAAGCGAAACAAAATCTTGCATTATCCGCTAATTACTAACTAGTAGAAAAAATTAAAGTTTAATGATAATAACCATATTTTAATTTTATAATTTAATTATAGAATTTTTAAATTTGAATAGCTAGTTGATATTTTGAAATTAAATTAAAAAAATTAAAATTATACTTTTGAAATGTGACTAATTCATTAGTAGTTGTATCATTTAAATCACAATTAAGATGTTTATTATCATAATTTTTAAGTATTTATTGTAAAAAAAATAGTGTGATTACCTAATTTTTTTTAAAAATAAATAGCTAAATACCTAGGCCTTATTTTTATTGTACACACTATTTTCTTAAATATTGTAAAAAAAAAATGCCCATTATTTTTTAAATATTATATAAATATCTAATTTTTTTTAAGTATTATATAAATTCTTAAAATAGTGCCTTGTGAAAAAATTAAAAAAAATACCTAACAATTAATAAAATATTAGTAATGAAACGAGTCAATCTTGGCCATTCATTTTCAATTTCAATAAGATTGAAGAAATGATTAATAGTTAATTCTCATTCAGTTCAAATCATGTCTTCCACTTTTAAATTTTACTATATGATATGTATATTTGGAAGGATCGAGGTGTTGAAAATGGATGATTATTTTCTCTTTGCATATTGCATAAGTTACGATATTTGTGTCTGTTCCGTGCCTAAAGGTCTTCTTGTTTGATTATTTTTGCCTTATGTGTAATACCCCGATTTTTTATTTTATTTTTAAATAATATTTTAAGTTAAATATATTTTTTTGAAGTTATTTTGAATATTATGAAAATTTTAGGGTATTAGTGTATAATAGTATATTTTTGGTGGGATAAAAATGTATTTTCTAAAGTAATAAATAGTAAGTAATCGTTATGTTTTATTATGGGGGAAGTGGCTTGAAACCATAATCCAACGCAAAGGGAAAAAAACAAAAGGAGGAGATAAGAGGATAATAAATAAAAAGAAAATAATAAAATAATTATTATATATTATCCATACTATGTGAAAGACAAAACCAATGGGTCTTAACCCTATAATGCCAACGAAAAAGGCCAAGAATAAATGATAAAAGGAGAAAATAAAAAAATAATAAGATAAGATAGAGAATTATATATATATTAATAGAATAAGGTTATGTTTGGTTAGAAGGAGGGGAAAGGAAAATGAAAAAGAAAATATATTTATTTATTGTGAAAATAAAATTATTTTTCTTAATGTTATTTGGTAGGGAAGGAAAATGAAAAGATAAAAAATAATTTAGTTTAATATAATTTATTTTTTTATCCTCATATATTCTAAAACTAAATAAAAAAAATCAATTATTAAGAGTATAATTGTAATTTTGATATCAAAAACTATTTTCCTCTATTTTTACTCCCAAATTTGAGGGAGGGAAAATTTGTCTCGAAATTTGTATTTTATCATTCCTATTTTCATTCCCCTTCTATTTTTAAAATGGAAACGTCCTCGTTTCCATTTTTCTTCCATACCAAACATAATTTTTTTTTCATTTCTCCTTCTATTTTCTATTCTTCTTCCATTTTCTATCCATACCAAACACACCCTAGAGGAAGTTAGGAAGGAAAAAAGGAAAAAACGGCAGAGAGAAAAAAAATAGGAGGAAGAGAAGAAGAAAAAGAGAAATGGAGAAATAGAGTAATAATCGGGAGCTTTTTTTTTCATTTATGCATATATATGAAATTGGTATGGCTTTTAAGCGAGAATAATATTCCGGTTGAATTTCAACTTCGAATTTTAAGTAGAATTTCTAACTCTTCTAATATTTGTATTTAATCTGTCTATTGAGTTATTTACGTTATTATTGTCGGCGAATTTATCGTTTGTTAGTTCGCATAAAATAATTATGATTATGTGAAAATTATGTGAAAATCATGCCAAGATGTTTTATTTATCGTGATAATGAAATGGACGTCTTAGAGGGGTTGAAGTTTTACTGAGCGTTGACTCATAACCCCACAGATTTAATTACAGGGCCAATGAGAACGAGACGGCGACATGAATTTTAATTGAATTTTTACTAAATTTGTAATAATTGTATTTGTATATTATTACTTCCCGTTGTAAAACATTGAAGCATTGATAAATTATAAATTTAATAATTCTAATTATCGTTGTCGAGTATAAAATTTATCAGATTTTTATTAATTATTTAGTAAAATTATCGGCATCGATAAATAAAACGGTGGCCATAAGTTGGTAACATTTTATGGATTTACACGAAATAAATTATTGATTATTCGATTTAGTGTTAATTCTCCAAGAGGAAAAACCGAGTGGCGGCCTGGAAATTGAATCTTGACAAAAGATACTCGTCATATAAAAAAAAAAAAAAATCATTAAGAAACATTTATATGGATTTTTGAAAGGCAAAGAGACGAAAATTCGTTTTAATGGAAGATAAACTAAATTTGAGGATAAAATCATATTTAAATATTTATTTTATTCTAAGTATATCGATAGATATTTAAGAGACGAAAAATATAAACTTATGGAGAATCATAAAAACGGAAGCGTATCTTTCAGATTCGGTAGATTTGTTTACAACCCGTTCCTCGTTTCTTCTCTTATCGGTAAGAAAAATATTGTTAGAATATTTTTCGATAATATTCACACATTCACTAACCAAGACTACTAAAATTATCTGTAATTTGATAGAATAGAGATCTTGATGTATCAACGCATATTTATAGAGAAAATCTCAAAGGATGTGTCCGTTCCAATGAGTACATACCAAAAGGGTATGTTTATTCCAACAGGTGTCTATCGAAAAGACATGATCCTTAAGACCAAGAGGTATACCTATTCATACGGTGACTCTCCATGAATCATGAGGCCATGTGGACGCTCCACGGGTCAACCCGACCCGCTCCATAATCCAACAAAAAAAATTAAAAATAAAATACGAAAAGAAAAAGAGGAAAATTCGGAATAAAAACTAAATTCGAGGATAAAATGGTATCCAAACATTTATTTTATTTTAAAAACATCTAAAAAAAAAATAAGAATTGATCAAAAAAATCAAAACTGAAAAATTTCAGAAGGGATTTGAAAATAATTATGGAAAAAAGAGAGGAAAAAGCAGTAAAAAAATACCAATAATAAAAATTGAAACTTATTCAGAGACCCTCATCGTATAAAACTATAAAATTAAAGTTAGAAAATGAACAAATAAAAAAGTAAAATTGAGAGACTGAAAAAATAAAATAAAATAAAAAATAACCAAAAAAAGAAACGTAAAAAACACAATTTAATATCAACTATAGGTGTAACCAATTTTAAACCAATTCAGTGGGAGGTTCCTTATTTCACCTTTAATTTGTAAAAAATTTTAGAGGCGTTTTTTTTTTTAGTCCTGTTTATTTTAAAAAGATGGAAATCTTGCACACGCAATTGCACACGCGCGGTTACTTGTAACAATTTTATGTGTAAAATTTTGTCACATGTTATAAATATTACTGTATTTTATAACGTGTAACAATTTTATGTATAAAATTTTGTTAGATGTAACAAAAACCACACAAAATACATGTAATTTGTAATATGTAAGTAAATGTATACAAATACATGTAACTAATATTAAATTAATTTCTATGTCCAATATTTGTTAAATATCACAAAAATTACACAGATATATATAATTATAACATATAACTAATATTATATAAGTACATATAATAAAAAATAAAAATAAAAATATAATGATTATGAAATTGTAACTAATATTATTCAATATAAAACTGAATTTACTCACTAAGTCCTCTCTATAATCTTTGCAATGTGAGACTAAAACTCAAGTAAAATTCAACTTAGAAGACTAAATCAAAACCTAATAACAAAAACGGGTTAGACTTGGGACGAGTTCTAGACACATTAATTGTCTTTTAAATACAAAATTTCTGAAAACTAACGATCAGTGATAAAACGCAAGGCGAAAATGCGTTTTTCAAAAAACGCATTTTCCTTTTGCGTATCTAAAAAAAAAAAAATTGGGAAAACACAGAAATGAAGAATGATTCTACAGTGTTTTTTCAATTTTTTTTTTTTTTTACTGTCTGATAAACGCAAAATTGAATTTATTCATTAAGTTCCCCTTAAAATTCTTGTAATGTCCCTACAATTTCTACAATTTAAAATTAAAACTTAAATAAAATTCAATTTAGAAGACTAAATCAAAATTTAATAACAAAAAATAACTAATTGGGGGTTAGACTTTAAAAAGGGGCTAATCGCCGATTTTCCCTGCATGTAATTTCTGCACACCTCCTCAACCGTCCAATGAATTATGGCCTCATTTCTCCTTGCCTTGTAAACCTAAGCGCCCCTCTTCCGGCACACTCTCCTCCATCTTTCTGTGGCCGCCGGAGCTGAAAGAAGGTAGGGCTTCCTCCGTCGTCACCGATCTACTCGAGAACCTAGTCATTCTCTAAGGTGCGCCTCTTTTTCAATCTTTGATGTCTTCTCTAATGTGATATTTAGCTAGGTTGTCTTTGATTTCTCCTTTTCTCGCTCGCGAATGTATCGATTGGAAGTCCTAAATGAAGAAGTGTGTTTTAACTTTTTTGTGAATGATTTGCATCGGTTTTAAGTGTTTTGGATTCAGATTTACATTTCTGTAGATACCAGTCGAATACACCGTAGAGACTTGTTGTGTTTGTTTATCTTTTCAATCGTATTAATCTTAAAGCCAATGTGGTATTGTTTTAGCTAGGAATAGCGGAATGAGAAATAATAGCGACTGTTAATGAACTAATGTTTTCATTTATCTTGTATAATATGAACAAATATGTAACTGATTGTTGAAATTTACTGCTTTTGATTCCTATTTTTTAACTGTTAATGTGTTTTTTTGATGTTGAGATGCTTTTATCACAACAGTTCCCAAAATGTATACTTCAAGGAAGAAGATCCACAAGGATAAGGATGCCGAACCCTCTGAATTTGAGGAAACCGTTGCTCAGGTCGCCTTTTTATTCTCAATAAGTTACTTTATCGATTATTGCTTTGTATTTTTCTTGAATTTTGCATAATAATGCATTTGCAGGCACTGTTTGACTTGGAAAACACAAACCAAGAGCTCAAGAGTGACCTCAAAGACCTTTACATTAACTCAGCCGTGTAAGGATTGTTTTTCTGTTTGAAAGTTAAGGCGCCATTTGGTAATGCTTTTTTTTTTTTTAAGTAATTTTTTCGTAAATAACAAGTTAATTGAGCAAAAAAGTGTGTTTGATAATGTAGATATGATATTTCTTTTGTTTAAAAGAGATAATTACTACAAAAAACATTGTCAAACAGGGCCTAAATTTTCTATGCTTTTCCTTTTGATTAGTATTATGATATTGTTGTTGAATTATCTGCAGTCAAATTGATGTCGCTGGAAACCGCAAGGCCGTGGTGATCCACGTACCGTATAGGTTGAGGAAAGCTTTCCGCAAGATTCATCTCAGGCTCGTGAGAGAGCTCGAGAAGAAATTCAGTGGAAAGGTAATATTTGCGTTCTTGAATTCGTTATCGTCATTCGTATATGACATTGTATAAACAGATAACATATCAAAATTAAGTTTTACAATTTAATAGTCACAACTGTTTTTTGATTAGATGTGATGACCGCCTTTATGGTTATGATTGAAATCAAAATTATTGATTGTTAAAAAAAGGAGAATCAATTTAACATCAAAACTTTTCTGTTTGGAAGAATTATAAGCTGCGGTTGTTAATTGTTCGCCTTTGAAATTTATTTATCAAGTACGAGGTTACTGGGATGTCTCATTTGGAGCTTCCTCGCTTTATTATTGTTTCTGTTCCCAAAAGATGGGAACAGATACAGAAATATCGAAACAAAAAATTTCTTTTCTTTTCAGTCCCAAAATTTAGAACTTTCTGGAAACAGAACACAGGTATTCCTAAAAAATACATTTCTCTGCCAAGTTTTACTGGAACAGAAACAAAGTCCGGAGAAAAGATACACTAACCAAACACCACCCTAGTTTCTCGTAAATCCTATTTTTTACCAAAACTTTTGAAAATCCATACTTGTTTTGATTATTATTTGATCTTTTAACTTTGTCTAATACTTTTTGCGTAATTCCGGTTTTATCTTGTAGTTCAACGATATTTAGAATAATGTTTTTTTTCCTTGATGTCTGTATATTAATGAATGTTATTGTCTACTTTTTTTTAAGGATGTTGTTCTAATCGCCACAAGGAGGATAGTGAGGCCACCAAAGAAAGGATCAGCGGTGCAGAGGCCTCGCTCCCGCACACTGACTGCTGTGCATGATGAGATTCTCGAGGATATTGTTCATCCTGCTGAGATTGTGGGCAAGCGCATCCGATTCAGGATCGATGGTTCCAAGATAATGAAGGTAACTCTTTTAACAAAAGCCTTATGAAATTCTTGGTTGTTTTTGTTTAGGAACTGTTTGGTAGCGATTTTTTTTAAGTACTTTATAAAATCAAAATAGTTAATTTGACGAAAGAAGTACTTCAACTTATAAACAAAAGCATGGAAACAAAATTGGGTTTGACAGTGCAGATAGAATATCTTAGTTTTGTTCCTGTAAATGAACTATATAAAATTTTGGGAATATTTGGGAACAGAAACATGTTAACCGAACATGTTTTTGTTCTTAGATTTCAAAATTTGGGGAAAGTGATCAAGAATTTGGGAGTAGATACACTTAAGGCCCTCTGTGGTTAATGTTTCTGTTCTCTGATTTCTTTACCTGCTCCCAAAATTTTGGAATTAGCGATCAGTAAACGTGTTGAATTCCGTAAGAGTTTGAGAAATAAAAAAATGTTGATTCCTAATCACTCTCACACAACAATTCCCATTACCATCCCACCGGCTACTACCACCTCCCACGGTCCACCGTACATTTACAGAAGAAAAAAGAACAAATGTTGCAACCAAACGTGTTTCTTGTTTTTGTTCTCATAAATAAAAAGAAACAATTTCAAAATAATGGTCGTTACCAAACATGTTTCTATTTCCGGAATACTCCAGAACGAAAACAGAATGTCCATCACATCCCAGTTTATTGGAAGTAGAAACAGAAACACTAACTAAATGCCACCCAAACAAACGGGGCCTTAGTGTTGCTTTTCTAACAAAACTCAAATCGGAAACAAAAGTTGAAATCAATAGTTAAAAGAACATTTGCCTCAATATATCTGTTCCCACAAAACTTAAGTTGGTAACAAAATATAGAATTAATAGCGAGATATTGGGAAGAGAAAGGAAGAACAATTATATTGTGTTCAAAAAAAGTTTGTTCTAAAAATCTAGGATCAGAATGGAAATCCAACTGAAATGTGGGAACAGAAATCAGGGAACTATTGTTTTGTTTTCTCGCTTGTTACAGATTTTCTTGGATCCCAAGGCACAGAACGACACGGAGTACAAGCTCGAGACGTTTGCCGGAGTTTACCGAAAGCTTTCGGGGAAAGATGTTGTCTTTGAGTACCCCTTAACTGAGGCCTAAATAATGGCTTTTGATTGTTTGTTAGGAGAATCAGCTTTTGATTGCGTTGAGTTGGAACCTATTTAAAATTTTGGTAGACTATATTTTGCATTGGAGAAAACCCTCCTTTTTTTCATTTTGTTCTCATTAAGCTCTTTGATTATGTTCTGCTTGGACCCATAAAATATGAGGAATATGGAGTTTATTTTCCTCACATGATATTTTAGCTTTTGCTATTTCATTAGTTACTACTATTATATATATATATAATAGGGTTAATTATATTTTACCTCAGGTGGTTAGATCGTTTTGTATTTTGTTCTCCTGTGGTTTTTTTGGGTTGTTTACATTTATAATATTTTTTTAAAAAAATTACTGAAATAGTATTGTTTTGAACTTATTTACGAAACTAATCTCACTCGGGAATGTGATCCCCAGGTTCGTGGGCCCGGCCGTATACCCGGGGTTTGGAACCCCGTGTATACAATTTTATTTTATTTTCATTTTGGGGGTGTACCTGGGGTTCAGTACCCCCCCCCCCAAAAAAAAAAAAAAATCGTTTTTAACCATTAAATTTTTAAAATTTTCAGCAATTTTGAGTTGATTAACGGTGGTCTATCGATATTTTAAATAAATTTAATTTTTTTGTGCATAAATCACGTTCAAAACACTCCATAATATTTTTTACAACACTAAAAACGAATAAGTGGATGAATTTTAAAAAATCGTCAAAGTTAACCAGATGAGTTATTTTGATAACGACGGAATTTTTTTCGGCAATTTGAAATTAATAAAAGATTGCATATCCGTAACAAAAATAAACCAAATTTTTTGTATATAAATTATGTTCATAACACTACATAACAAAACTTAGAACCTTAAAACTTAGAACCTTAAAAACGGACAGTGAATAATTTTTAAATAATCGTCAAAGTTAGTCGGATGAGTTGTTTCGATGATGATGCAGTTTTTTTAAAAAATTTGAGTTAACAAAAAATGGTCGTCTATCCGTAACAAAAATGAATCTGATTTTTTTGCATACAAACTACGTTCCTACCGCTAAATAATAAAATCGAGAATACCAAAAACGGATAAGGAAATAATTTTTAAATAATGGTTATTACCACAACATTTTATTGTTTTTCAACGTTTCAAAAGCACAATATAACTCTTCAAAGTTTGGATGGATATAACTTTGCGCTTGATGATTCGTTGTGGACGATTTTTTTTTGAAAGTTAGGTCTGATCTGAGTCATCACTCTGGCTTTTGAAGATTTCAATTTTACCAACGGGACAAGACGCACGCTCGCGACAAAGATTACAAATTTAGTCACCCAACACTTCAAATCCAAAATTGAAGGTGAAAACGGGCTTTATTTGAAAAAATACTCAACCAAACCACCTACGGAAGTTTGCCACGCCTAGATCTTGAAAAAATACCAGAAATCAAAAAAAAAAAAATCGCCCAAAACGGACCACTGAGCACAAAATTATGTCCATTCAAACTTTTCTATTATCTTACATAAGTTTTCTTTTCTTTCAACACCATATATTCCCTTATCCGTTTTTGGTATTCTCGATTTTATTATTTAGCGTTATGAACGTAGTTTCTATGCAAAAAAATCAGGTTCATTTATGTTACGGATAGACAATCATTTTTTGTTAACTCAAAGTTTTCAAAAAAACTGCATCGTCATCAAAATAACTTATCCGATCAATTTTGACGATTATTTAAAAATTATTCACTAGTCCGTAATTTATATACAAAAAATTTGGCTCATTTCTGTTACTGATATGTAATCTTTTGTTAATTCCAAATTGTCGAAAAAGATTCCACCATTATCGAAACAACTCATCTGGTTAATTTTGACGATTTTTTAAAATTCATCAACTTGTCCATTTTTAGTGTTGTAAAAAGCATTATAGAGTGTTTTGAACGTAATTTATACACAGAAAAAAAAAATAAATTTATTTAAAATATCGATAGACCACCGTTAATCAACTCAAAGTTGTTGAAAACTTTAAAAATTTCTTGAGCAAAAAAGTTTTTTTTTTTGGGAGGGGGGGTAAACCCAGGCTTTAGTACCCCGGGTTCTAATTAGAACTTAGAACCCGGGGTACTGAACCCCGGCTATACCTCCCAAAATGAAAAAAAAAAATAAAAAAATTGTGTACTCGGTGTTTCGAACCCTAGGTATACGGCCAGGCCCACACACCTGGGGATCACATCCCTAGGTGAGATTAGTTTCGTAAATAAGTTCAAAATAATACTATTTCAGTAGTTTTTTTTTTTTATTTAAATATTAGAAATGTAAAAAACTCGGTTTTTTTGTTACCATTTTGCCCTTTGTAGTTAGGTTTTGTTATAATTTACCACTTGATGTAAGTATAACCACAAGGGATAAAGTGTTGATAAGGGAGGTAAAGTGCAACAAATGCCTAATTACAGGGGACAAAATGGTGAAGCGAATACCACAAAGAGAAAAAGTGCAAAATGACCTAATCACAATGGGTAAAATATAATTAACCCTATATAATATTAGGTGGAGAGCACGTAAGAGACACATTCTTATTGTTTATTTTATTTGACATATTTATAACATTCTACATTTTTTTTTTTATTAAAAATCATATTGAAAATATGTATGTTAATGATTTTTTTTTTAAAAATATCAATGTAGAAATATGGTATTTTTTTAATTTCTTATAATGTTAAATGTTGAAACTTGTTTAAAACAATTAATGAAAGTTACTTCGTGTTAAAAAATGACAAGGTTATATATAATTAGTTAAAAAATTGAAATTAAGTTGAATACAAACATAATGCTCTATAATAAATGATCACAAAAAAAAAAAAAAAAAGGAAAAAAAAAAGGGCATAAATATGGTGCAAGTAGAATTTATCATGTCTACTAATTAGGAGTATAAATGTTACCCGAAAACCCGCTCTGCCCTGCCCGACCAAATGACGGGTCGGTCAATTATGAGTGATTTTTTTTTTCTTCCACCAAAACCCAACCCGTCCGAACTTAAAAACACTTCAGCTCGGGTATTCATCTACCCATACTTTTTTTTGGCTTGAGCATCTACCCATACTCGATGCACCCCAATCCGAACTCTAAACCCTAATAATATATTTATAAAATATCCACCCCTAAAATATGACATATGATGTATCTAATGTTTTCTTTGTTGATTACTTAAATTTATACCTGTATTTAAGAGCAAAATATTGCAATGTAGTTTAGTAAAGGTGTCGAACCACATTCATTGAATTATAATTATTAATTTTATCTTATTTTTTGAGTGAATTTAACACAATTAGTTTTTTTTTAGTATAATAATGAAAATGCAGAAAATCATTTAATTGAAATATAATTTGTAAAAGTTTTGAGTGAGGGACATGCATATGTTCTACGATCTATCACATAAATTCCATTCCTCTCTTATTTACTTATGTGTGTAATTAAGTAATTCTAACTACAAATCAAACTTCTTACGAAAAATGACTTGATCAGTTAATTGGCATGGATTATATTCACGATATGAACTAATTTAAAATAAATTAACCGTTTAGCCTAATCCATCTAATTAAGCCATATCAATTCTCAATAAATTGGGTTGTATAACAGTTAAATCTAAACCGTAACCCGCTAAACTTTATAAACTCTAAAATCTAGACGCAATTTTCTAATAATCTTTACAAACTCTAAAAACTTGCATGATTTGCAAATCAGTCAAAAAGAAGAAGAAAAATGTTGATTGTTGACTGAAATAAATAAAAAATTTAATGACGTTTGAAGATAAACAATGTTCATATGTCTATTTTTCGAATTATTTACGAGTAATATATATATATATATTAAGGAAAAAAAACTGATTTCAAAATAAATTATTCAATTATTCTTCCATCAAAATTAATGTCAATTTGGAGTAAAAACTCAACGATCAAATTGTCACAATTTTGAGTTCAAAAACCACATAAAATACAACTTGTAGGAAGACAAAAAATATAATTTGGTAAAAAATCAAATAAAGTACAAGTGTTTGACGTTTTTTAACTGAAATAAGATATCGATTTACACCTATTCAGTTACGATTTAATAGCGCTTCTACCACGTGCTCTGGAAGTGGTTTAATCTGTCCAAATTCATTGACATCGTTTTTTATGGACTAAATTGAAACAAAGCAAAACCTTAAGGTATAAATATGTTGTTTTTAAAATTGTAGGGATCAAATAGAACACTCTCCCGAAATTTTGAGGTCAAAAGTGAATTTTTTTCCATTAAACAAATTTCAAGGAGAAAATTATATTTTTGTTCCCTAAATTATGAGTCAGTGTTTACGTAGACTCTAAAATTTGTCAAATTATATATTTGATCCCTTAAATCTCATAAAATCAAAACATTGTTAGTGATTTTGGTCAGAAAATGAGGCCCCATTTGGTTAATGTTTTCATTATTTGATTTTTGTTCCCGCTCCAAAAAATTTGACTCTAATGTATAAAAACGCATTTTTGTTCCTAAAATTTTGGTAGTATTTCTTGAATTTCTCAAAAATCTGAGAAATAAAAAAATGTTGATTGATATTCACTCCTATGAAACTATTCCCACCACTATCCTATCGACCACCGTCACCCCCTTGTTGGCTAAGAAATATGTCTATTTATTATCATACGTTTAAAAAAAATAATAATAAATGTTGCAAACAGACATGTTTCTTTGTTTTTGTTCTCATAAATTAAAAGAACTAATTTTAGGACAATGATCGTTATCAGACATGTTTCTATTCTCGGAATACTCTATAACATACTCTATAACATGAACATAATTCTCATCCCAATTTATTGAAAATATAAACAAAAAAGTAGAAATACTAACCAAACGCCATCTAAGTTGCTCAGGGCTTAGCCTTTGAATAAGAATATTTTCATTATTTTATCACTCAGCTAAACGATGCTTTTTCTAATAACGATTCATATTTTTTAATCATTTTTCAAATAAATCGTTGTTAGGGAATAATTGTAGAAACCATCATACATTTAATAAAGTGGTGAAATGACAAAATATCTCAATTAGAAATTCACATACTAAGCACAACCTATTTTCCGCTCAAAATCATCAATAACATTTTTAATTTTACAAAATTGTAACAAATAAAAAATTTGAAGGACTAAAAATGCAATTTAGAGAATATTTGGGTTCGCATAGACAATTTCCCTTTTTTTTTTTCAAAGGCATTCTGGTTGCTCGGGATTTGCTTGGTTCGTTGGGTCGTTCTCCTCTTGATTCAAGAATTTGGCAAGAAGGTCATTCACTATTTGAGCAACGGCGGCTCTCCGCTTCTGTATAATTTCCGGCAATGGAGGTCGAAGAAACCCTAAGATGGCATTTGGTACGCGGGATTCAAGATGAGATTGGAATGACCATTGGAATGGTCATTCTATTCCTATGTTTGGTTGGTGGGATTGATTTTCATTCTCATTCCCAAGTAATTAGTAATCCCATAATTCTTGGGATTAGTCAATCTCAAATGAAATGAGGTATTAGGTAATCCCGAAATTACCTAATTCCAAATAAAATGAAGTATTAGGTAAGAAAAATTACCTATACTTATGTTTCCATATTTTTCACAATAAGAAATAAAATTTTGAGAACAAAAACAAAAATATGGTGGTGTTGCTTTTATATTTCTCTTCCCAGAAAACATGGAACGAAAACAAAAATATGGGAACGAAATTTAAGAATAAAAACAAAAACAGAAATCTGAGAATAAAAATAGAAATCAAGAACAAAAACAGAAATCAAGAACAAAAACAGAAATATGAGAACAAAAACAGAAATTTGGGAACAAAACAAAAACAGAAATCTGGGAACAAATTTGTTCCCAGATTTCTATTTTTGTTCCCAGATTTTTGTTTTTGTTTTGTTCCCAGATTTTTGTTTTTGTTCTCATATTTCTGTTTTTGTTCCCAGATTTCTGTTTTTGTTTTTGTTCCCATATTCCTGTTTTTGTTTTGTTCCCATATTTTTGTTTTTGTTCCCATATTTCTATTTTTGTTTTTGTTCCCATATTTCTGTTTTTCTTACCAGATTTTTGTTTTTGTTCTCATATTTCTGTTTTTCTTCCCGATTTCTATTTTTCTTCCCAGATTTCTGTTTTTGTCTTTGTTCCCATATTTCTGTTTTTGTTTTGTTCTCATATTTCTGTTTCTGTTTACATATTTCTGTTTTTGTTTTGTTCCCAGATTTTTGCTTTTGTTCCCAGATTTCTGTTTTTGTTCCCAAATTTTGTTCCCATATTTATGTTTTTATTGGTCATTCTAATACCATGTTTAATGTATTTTGTAACTAAACGTATGAATGGTAATGACCATTCCAATACCATGTTTAATCCCGTTTGTCACCAAACGTAGGAATGGCAATGACCATTCCATTCTAATACCACATTTATTCCAATACCACACTAATTTCATTCCATTCCAGCGTACCAAACGTTGCGTTAGGTCACATTTGGTACATGAGATTCATCTTGAGATTGGAATGAAGTTAGGAATGACCATTTCATTCTTACGTTTGGTTGGTGAGATTAATTTTCATTCTCATTCTTAAGTAATGACTAATCCCACAACTTATAGGATTAGTTAATTCCAAATGAAATGAGGTATTAGATAATCTCAAGATTACCTAATCCAAAATAAAATGAGAAATTAGGTAAGAAGAATGGTCTATAATTCTGTTTCTATATTTTTCACAAAAGAAAATAAAATTCTGGGAACAAAAACAAAAATATGGTGGTGTTGCTTTCATATTTCTGTTCCAAAAAATATGGAACAGAAACAGAAATATGGGAACAAAATTTGGGAACAAGAACAAAAACAAAAATTTGGGAACGAAAAATAAAAATCTGGGAATAAAAACAAAAATAGAAATCCGGGAACAAAAACAGAAATATGGGAAAAAAAACAAAAACCTGGGAACATATTTATGTTTTTGTTCCCATATTTCTATTTTTGTTTTTGTTCCCATATTTCAATTTTTGTTCCCATATTTCTGTTTTTATTCCAAGAAAACTTAGAACATAGATATAAAATTCAGAATAAATAACTTTTATGAGATAGTCTGTTAACAAAATGACTAGAACAGAATCTGTAAAATAGGAAAAAAATTGTTCTATTCTATTCTCAGATTTATACAAAAAAAAATTGGAATTAGAATATGAGCAAATCATTTTTATTTTTATTTTTTTTTCAGTTATAAGTTTTTTTGGGAACAGAAAAAAAAAAAAAAAAGAAATAGAAACACGAAAATATTTACAAGCCCTTTAGTTTTAGTTTATCGGGTTAAAGGATAACCTAGGTGACATTTGTGTAGGCCCCGTTTGGTAAACGTTTCCATTCCAGAATTTTCCATTCCATTCCCAGATTTTTGGGAATTCTGTTTGGGAATAGCGTTTGGTAATTTTTATTTTCGTTTCCATTCCATTCCCATTTGAGAATTGTGCCCATTTTTTTCTTAAGAAATAAGAAACAAAAAAAAAGTTATTTTTCATAATTCCCATTCCATTCCCAAAACTATTTTTTACTGTTCATCCGCCGGCCACCACCGTATTCCGCCGCAGCCGGCAACTTTCTGTCCACCTTTCGGCCGCCGGCCACCGTCACCCCCGCCGCATGACGTCTGGCCAAAAAAAAAAATCTGAAAAAATAAATAAATTGATTTTAGGATAAAATCGTTACGAAACGCGATTATCTTCCAAAAAAAAAATCGTTACCAAACGCGATTCTACTCCCAAGAATGAAACAAAATTCTCATCCCATCCCATTTCCATCCCACTGCTGGAATGGAAATAGAAACGGTTACCAAACGCCACCTTAGTGTCTCTAAATAATTCTATTATGTTCCCAAAATTTTATTCTAAAATTTCTGAATATTTAAAAATATTGTTTCATTTTTATTTATCGGTTATTCCAATAACATATTTAATATATTTTGTAACCAAACGCAGGAATGATAATAGTCATTCCAATACTATATTTAATTTTGTTTACCACCAAACTTAAGAATGGGAATGTGATCGCATCACATTTTGTGCGATTTAATATTACTAAACTTAGTTTTGTTAATTAATTAAATATATTCAAATATTAGAAATTAATTAATTTTGTTTGTTTTTGTAGAATTTTAAAAGTGGAATAAAACAGTGTTAATTTGGAGCAAAACGGACGAAAAACGAATAAACCACGTTGAACCGTATGCACGTATGAATAGTGGCCTGCATGGATGAATAGTGTACGAATGAACAGTATCCGCATGGTGAACAGTACCCGATGCAATGAACAGTGCGATTTTGAGTAGTTCTCATTTTGTTAAGGAGGCAGCCTGGTTCAAAGTTGCAAAAGTGATATTGGTATTTTTGAGAATTTTATCCGCAAAAATACTAATTCACAGAACAATAAGCGGCTAAATCCTTTTTTACGGGTTAGTATTTTGAATTTAAGTAATATTTTATTTTCTTAATTTAATTTTGGATTTTTGTGTAAACAATTGTATAACATGAATTTTGTTTTTGAAATGATATTATTGTAGTTGGATTTGATTTCAAAATGTTCTTGTAGAGATTTTGGATCGAATCCAATCACTACTAGAACAATAGATCGTGTACCTGTGGTCTCGATCTAATGGTTATACAATCGTATTCATGGAGATTGATTATTGGTTGGATGATTTATGCCTAGATATTAATTCACCGTAGATTAGTGTAGTGTAGGAATTAAACATCGAAGATAAATCATGCCATAAAATAACAATCAATATCTTTCTGAGTAATTCCGGCTTGTAGTTAGGAACACTCGTTTACACAAATTCGAGTTAAATAGAAAATACAAGAGAAACATAATATCAAAAATACGGATCCCTAATTCTTAACCCGGTTTTCTATTTTGTTTTATTTCTAGATTTGGTATTTTATTTTTCTTTCATTAAAAATCAAATCTCGTTTTCAATTCAAAAAGAAAAATAATTAGAAATCGATGATTATAAGACTTATCCCTGTGGTTCGACACCCGTACTTAAACGCCCTATACTACAATATTTTGCGCTTAGTTAAGGGTATTATTTTTGAGCGATCAGAATAGTCATTCTATTCCAATACCACATTCATTCCAATATCACACTCATTCAATTTCATTCCATTCCAGCGTACCAAACGTAGCGTAAGCGTGAGGTGGCATTTGGTATGCAGGATTTGAGATGGGATTGTAATGGCCATGGGAATAATCATTTCATTACTATGTTTGGTATATATGATTTAATCTCATTCTCATTACCAAGTAATATCTAATTCTACGAAGCATGTAATTAATCAATATCAAGATAAACTAGGTATTGGTTAATCTCTGTTACACAGGATTAGGTTTTAAATAATAATTGGCCAAAAAATGAGATCAAATACTAAACAAATATTTGAATTCGAATGAAATTTAATTAAATTAACTATTATACTGTTTGAAAATTCAATTAAATTACTATTTTACTCTTTGATATCATTCCAAAATTACATGTATAATCTCTTTCGTCATCAAACATATGAATGGTAATGACCATTTCATTCCATTACCACTAATTTCAATTCTATTGTCATTTCATTCATTTTCATTCTATTCTAGCGTACCAAACGCAGCGTAACGATTTTCAAACTTCTGATTCCTCCTTCAATAGTCTTGGACATGGCAGGAGAGTCGCGCGATAGAAACAACATAGACTACCAACATAGAACTTGGAATCTCCTTCAAGCGGTGATTGACGATCGCTTTAGAGACGCTATCACTTCGAATCTTGAGGAAATCACAGCGGAACTCTTCATTGAGAACATAACCAACAATTATTATTATAAATCCTCCTATTTTTGGAGTGACGAAACTACACCTACAAATATTGTCGCGTGCTTCACGCGTGTGCATTTGCGTTTGTATTTCAACACTACGTATATTGAGTCAAATTGATGTCAAACTCAAATACAAATATGTAATTTCAAAAACTAAAGGTACCAATTAGACATTTGTCCCAAACTTTATGGGTCAAAAGTGCAATTTTTCCATTATAAAAGTAGTTTTGAAGTTTTTGAAAGGTTCCCGGGATTTGCTTCGGCCTCTGCGTTCAAGAACTTCACCACCGCAATCATAATGTCAATGGAGGTGGAAGAAACCCTAACGATTTTCGGACTTCCGTTTCCTCGTTCTAGAGTTGCGGACATGGCGGGAGGTTCGCTCGATAGGAACAACGTCGACTACCAGCACAGAACTTGGAATCTGCTCCAATCGGTGATCGACGATCACGTCAGAGACGCTACCACTTCGAATCTTGCGCAAATCGCGGCGGAACTCTTTGCGGAGAACATAATCAGAGGAAATGGATTGTTCTGCGCGTCTTGTATGAAGTACCAGCGGTTGTTCCCCAAGAAAACCGTCGTCTATGCAGCCCTAGCTTGCATCGTCAACGACCGCTTCCCTGCCGTCGGTAACCTTCTCTGTCGGCGTCTTTGTCTGCAATTCAATCGATTATTTACCACCAATAGTGATCATGTGCGTCACAATCTGCGATTTTCCTTTTTCTCAAAAGAAACATGTAATTTGTTTTTTTTCCATTCATTTAGTTAGAGATCCAAAACATTGATGTTTTGCAGGCTGCAATGATTGATACCGCCAAGTTTATTGCACATCTTGCTAACTTTTGCGTCGTCAAAAATCGGTTTGCGCACTCAATTTTAACGTGCTGCTTGGAAAAAAACACATCTTGTACAACATGTTAGTTAGCTCTTTTTTGTTGTTCCTTTGGTATTAACTTCTATTTGTGCAGTGTGCAATTAGAGTTTTTTAGAGAGTTGAACTTAACAAAAGATGATTTTCGCCATTACGAGAAAATGTTAGGAGGTGAGCATTTTTTTGATAATTGTCTATGTTAGATGGTATGAATTGATATGATGTTATTGTCTTGGACTAAGAGGGTGAGCAAGGTTCAACCTCTCTGTGTACAGGGGTAAAGGTGCATACATCTGATCCTTCCCAGACCCCGCAATGACGGGAGTCTTCGCACTGGGATGCCCTTTTATTGTCTTCTACTAAGAATAACATTGTTCCAACAAGGAAATAAACTTCATCATTTGCCATTCTTTTCTTTTTCACTGGCTTAACCGTCTTAATACATGTGATTGCAAGTTGTCAGTCTTTGGCTACAAATTGCATCCCACTGGCATGACCTTATAATTTACCATAGTTGGATTTGATTTCTGATGAAACATTTTTAGATAGGGTTAGTGATGGAAACAATTATATGATACATTCTGATATTGAGAATAAGATATTTGAGATTGGTAATTCTCAATTTTTTTCAGAATGAAAATTTTCTTTGTATGGCGATGGTCGCACGATATCATATGTCTAGTTGCACGATCTAATAGATTTCATTTAACAATTCATAATAGTGTTGAAGATTAAACGCCATTATTATGCTACAATGGTTAGAATGAATTGAACCAACTAAGCTTGCAATGGATATTCAAAGCCAAATAGCACAAATGTTTCATGACAAGATTAGTGCTCTACCACAGATTGTTGGTTTAATAATATTTTTATGGTGTTCTCGCGCTTCTCATATATATTTTTTTTATTCGGTGTCACTAGATTTTATTGTAATAAATACGTTTTCTACATATTTTGAGTGACCCAACATCTGAATCGGCATTGCACGTAGGAGTCCGTAGGTATTTCCGTGAAATAGTTCGCAAAAGAGTAGTGGATCGAGATATTTAGCGTGTGATTAAGAGTCTTCTTGCTAACTGGGATTCCAAATTCGAGGTAAATATTTTCTCCTAATGTTTGTTTAGTTTCGACTTGGAAGTTATTTCAAGTCTATGTATCTAATGTCGAAATTTGAATGCATGCAGCAGGAGCACCCATCTGTGTCTACTCCTTATTGGGTTTCCCAGACAAAGTACCCAGGCGTTGCCATAATATGGAACTGAACTATAAGCTACTTAAGAAAAGCACTGCCATATTTGACGGTAATAGTTGATTCCACCATTTTCTTGGAATATATTCAGGTATTTTAATCTTCTACATTTGATTTTCTATTGCTCATAGGCATGAAGTTATGTTAAAGAAGTTGCATTTAATATTTGTTGAAGTTATGATTCGTTTTTTCCCCAAATGCGTAGCATGTGACTCCGTTACCAGTTAAGAAACTAGACTACCTTTCTCGGTAACGATTCTCAATATAAGTTTTATTTGTAATTTTCATTTTCATTTGTTCTTTGATCTTTCCAATAAGTAGTTGATAGCAATTTTTTAATATCGTAATTGAAGTCAATAAAAATTCTACTTTAAAGACTACAAAATAAATTTCTTTAAAAAGATTAAAATATATAAAAAATAGAAGACTAGAAAAAAGAACATTTTAAACAATGTAGGTTTTAACAACATATATAATGTCACGACCTGTCCCAGACACCCGTCATCCCGGGGCCGGCGTGACGACAACACGACATAACTTGAACGCCAAACCAACACACCGAATAACAAAGTACATACCAACTATATAGCACCAAAATATAAAAACCCATATACAATTTTATCTACTATGGGGACATACCCATCCCCAAAAATAGGAACAACCAAAATAAAAATAAAACCATGAACCTCTCACAGATTCATCCCAGACAGTTCAACTCAAAACTTACACCCGATTCCATCGTAGGACTCTATCTAGCGCCAGTAGAGAACCGACTCATAGTTGTTCCACCTGCGAGTGTATTGCCTTCTTAATAAAAATCATTTTCTACATAATAATAATACAGCATTTAAATGGATCAAGCGTAAATATATAAACACTATATAGCTGGTAAAATCTCCAGTATATAAGCAGTGAAAATAAAGCGATATAAATAAGTTTCATTCAAACTCATCCAGTATAAAATCATACCAATCACCATAATAAATAGTATATCACCCGATATAAGTAAAACACCACATCTCAAACACACATCTTGTCACGACCCGTCCCGGACACCTGTCATCCCAGGACCGACGTGACGACAATATGACATCACCTGCTTCAATATTTACTTCTTGATACATTACATAATTACATAAATGTACTATACAATTTAAATCATACAACAAGTATGTAATCTTTCACTATCTTATTTTTTCTCTCTGACAGCTCAACTCAAAAACCTCCCAGATGACTCCACCTAATACCAGTAGGGGACCGTCTCCTAAGAAATCATCTGCGAGTGTACTGCCTTCTTAGTAAAAACCATTTTTATACATAGCAACAATATATTTTATAAAATCCAACATTTAAATGGATCAAGCGTAAATAAATATAAACACCACACAGAGTTGGTAAAATCTCTAGTATCAAATAAGTAATGGAAGTAAACCTAATTAATAATAAGTCACCCAGTATATATAAAACACCCCAATTTAAAATCACACACCTCTATCCCACACCCACCGACTAAGCCATAGTGATCGTTTTAACCTCACGATCGGGAGTTGCAACGGTACCGTAACCATCTGTACGATATGCCTTCCTAGCGGACCTAACTGCGCAGATCACCGTCAATCGGAAGTCTCCGGAGGCCAATAAAATAAATCACCACATGACGTCAATCATCTTATAGTAACTATCCATCTACCGGACCACCCTCCGTACAGATCATAATATAAACTATGGCATTAGTCAATTCAATAATATTATTACCAAATCTCAAATAAATTTTCCTCTGCCGGACCACCTTCTGGACAGACCATAATAATAATCACTATTTTAATTAAAACACTAAATCCAACAGATTATTTATAAAGGCTTTCTTTTCTAAACCCAAACCTTTCAATGGAAAACCATTTAATCCAACTTACCCACAACATGGTTTGATCCATATAATTTATAAAATTCATACAGTTAAATAAACACATATCTCATCATATTTATATGGAAAATATTTTGGCAAGAAGGGCAGTACACTCACCTGATATCCGCTTTCGTAACCTTTATCTGACTATCTCCTATCCGAACTCCGGTGCCTGCAAACCTAACGGTGACAGGGCCTAAATTAATACTTTTGTATAAAACAAACTAATCGCGCCATGAAATCCTAATTTCCTTAATTTCCTATTCCCCATCTTTTCTCACGAAATATAACTGTTCAACTAGTATCGTTTCGTTACGGTTTACTATTTATAAACTTTATTCTTATAACCAATTATCAAGATTTATTATTTTCATTTTATTACTCTAAGGTTAGAAAACTAAATTTAGAATTCATAAAATAAGTTAGAAAGGTTACCCGTTCCGAATCGATTGTGGATTTCCCTAAAATTCCTTGTATTTCTGATTTTGCTCCCCACCGCCTAAGCGACGTCCCACCGCCTAGGCGATCGAGTGGCTGCATCTCCCTTTCTCATAACTGCACTCTGCATTTTCACCGCCTGGGCGAAAATCCACCGCTTAGGCGGTAAATCGTCTTCTTCCTCCTGCTCTGTTTTGAGATCTCAACCAACTCTCTCCCTCTCTTTTCACCATAAGCTCACACCCACACAATACAACACACAAAAACCCACACAATCGCCGGCCACTGGACACTCGCCAACAAACCTTCCTTTTCTCTCTCTTTTCTGGTTTTCCTGACAACACACACACACAGAGCAGCGGCGATCACGCACGCTACTCTCCTGCCCAAACCAGAAACAGAGCACAACACACACGCACCTGCACACAGTCGGCGGCGCAGAGCACACCCCCCCCACAAACCGAACAACCACTCCTACACAGGAAACACGTACGCGCACCAACACCCACAACGACACTTCTCAGCTGACATATCTCTCTCTCTAACTTTCCACTGTCGAGAATTTATCAAAACCCACACCGCCGGCACATACACACCCCCGGTCCGTAATCACCCACACACACACACTGAGCACACAAAATACACACCCACACACACACCGCCGTCGGAACCCATGCGCACACACCGCCTCACCAAAACCGAAACAGGAAACAGGGGAACACAAACAAACAAGCACACACACACACCACACTTATACGCGCAGCACATACACACAACGAAAACCACAAGTCACCGCCGGCGATTTCCACACGATCGGTAACAATACCCACCGACAGATCTCTCTTTCTCCCTTACTTTCTCTTCCTTCTCTTCGGTTCTCGAATTTTCTTCGTGTGTATATATATATATATATATATATAATTTATATATGCATGAGAGTCCACCCACCGGACAGCCCCCATCCATCTTTACCAACTCCATTCTCTCAATATATATATATATAAAAGAAGATATTTTTGTAAAATTACACAAACCTCCCCTTTATTTTAGATTAAACTATTAATTAACTCAAATTCTAGATTTTAATGTTTATAAAATTACAATTTGACCCTTAAAACTTTAATTTACACAATTAATATCACAATCCACCCCAGTATTTTGAAATATTTTAAAACGCGACTTAAAATATATGTATGTCAAGGGTCGGAGTCTTACACATCTCAACCACATACCTACCGGCTAAGCCATAGTGATCGTTTTAACCTCACGATCGGGAGTTGCAACGGTATTGTAACCATCCGTAGGATATGCCTTCCTAGCGGACCCAACTGCGCAGATCACCGCCTACCGAACGTCTCTAGAGGCCATAATATCAATCACCACATAATATCGATTACCAAATATAAATTACCATCTGCCGGACCACCCTCCGGACATGACATAATATAAATCACCACCTGTCGGACTACCCTCCGTACAGGTCATAAACTATGGCATAGTCAACTCAATAATATCATCATCAAATCACAATTCAATATCTATCTGTCGGACCACCCTCCGGACAGACTATAATATAAATCACCACCTCATCCATATCGTTAAAATCACCAACGTCCACCTCTTTTTCGCAAAACCAACTTTTAAATTCGAACATCATATTTTCCCTTTTATATTTTTATGAAAACCAAATATTTTCTATCCTCTTTTGAAACCACAAAATTCAACAAAACTCATCTTTCAACTTTATTTTAAAACCACCATATTTTAACGAAAAATCCATTTTCGCCAACTCACCCAAAATCTAACGGAAATTATTTGAAATCCTTCTTTTTAGAAACCAACACGATTCCCCAAAAAGATCGTTTTACCAACTCACTTAAAAAACCTGCTTGATCCATATTATTTTTGAAATTATCTAATTTAAATACAATCATTTTCCATCATATATATATAAAGAATAATTTGGCAAGAAGACAGTACACTCACATGATATTCCGCTCTCATATCCGCTACCGAACGTCCGATAATTGTGAACCTATTTGTGACAAAATCTAAATTAATATTTTATGTAGAAATAATCTAACCATGCTATGAAATCCTTATTTCCGTAATTTCCTATTCCCGGCGTTTTCTTTTGGAATATTTTCATTTAATTGACATCGCTCCGTTACAGTTTACTATATCAACTTTGTTCATATAAACGGTCTCATTATTTGTTTTTCCTCATTTCGACAATTTCGACGTTAGTAATTAAATTAACAAATCATGAAATTTTACGAGAAACGTTACCCGCTCCGAATCGGTTGTCGATCTCCTCACGAATTCTTTAATTTTTGTTTACTGCTGCCCACCGCCTAAGCGAAACGGCCACCGCCTAGGCGAACTCGCGTAATTTTAGTTCCTGAAGTTCCATCGCCTAGGCGAAACCGTCACTGCCTAAGCGGACGATCGTCTTCCTCTTTACTCTGTTTTGGGTTTCTCAGCCGCCACTCTCTCTCTCTCTCACCTTACCAACTCAACTCCGGCAACCATACCACCAACGACCTATACACACCCACAACACACACAAACCTTATCGTCACAGCACACACAACACACACAAAGACCTCACAAATACCCCCATGCACCGTCGAACGAACAACATGGCCGACGACACCCTCTCTCTCTACTCCGATGGCTTACCTCCGACCTAAACAACACACACCCATAGCAATTGGACACCTACAAAATACCCAGAGCACACAAACACACACAAACCCACACAATCGCCGACCACCGGACGCTCACCAATGAACCCACCTTCACTTCTCTCTCTTCCCTGTTTTTCGACAACACACACACACACACGGCATACCCACATACACACATACTGCTCACACACATACATACACAACAATACACACACGAGGATGGACGGAAATAGAACACATACACGCCCACTTACCGGAGACAAGGCAACCACATCGCAAGCCCACTGCCGGCGACTCTTCTCCCTCTTCCTTCTCTTCCTTTCTCTCTCTTCGGTTCTGGACCCCTCTTCCCGTTTTATCTTTGTGTGTGGATATATATATATACATATACATAAGAAAAGTGCATGTGCTCACTGGTCGGACAAGACCATGCCTCCCCCTTAACTCTTCACCAACTCCCATTCTCTCTCTCTCTCTCTATATATATATATGAAGATATTTTTGTAATATTACACAAACCTCCCCTTATATTATGTTGGAGTAGCAATTAAACTCAAACTATATTTTAATGTTTACACAAAATTCCAATACAACCTCCTAAAATTTTAATTCATATAATAAATATTGAAATCTACCACGGTATTTTATTTTTTTTTGAAATATTTAAAATGCGGCTTGAATTTTATGTAGGTCAAAAGTCGGGGTCTTACATATAATGTTGTATACTACAAAGTTTATTTTTATGTGGTACATGGGTAGTTGACAATTTTCGAAGTATGAGGAAAAACTTGGTGATTTGTTTTGAATCCCGAGTGTTTGGAGATTCTAACATAAAACCATATGGTGCTAAGTGAAGTAACTTATTTGATTTATATAGTGGCTTGAAAACTCTCAGATGAGTGATGTGGGACAAGAATCTAACACCCGCCCTTGAGTGCAACTCTCGGTTTGCACGAATGTTTTGACTACGAGAGAATAATGAGAAATGTGCAACTCCCGACTTGCACGGATGATTTGATTACGAGGGAATGAGAGACCTATAACCTTGACTCTGATATCATGTTAAGAGATTCCAACTTAAAACCATATGGTGTTAAGTGGAGTAACTCCTTTGATTTATAGAGTGGCTTGGGAACTCTCAGATGACCGATGTGGGATAAGAATCTAACACCGAGGATAGTTTTGAAACATAAAATATATTTATTTTTTTTTAATTTTTTTATATAAAATATATTTATTAACAAAATTTGGCCTAGCGCCCATTTGTATTTCATTGTTATGCGTTCTACTTATAATGTCACTGTGCAGATAATTTCAAGCCTGACGCATTATTTCTGGAGCATGAGACTACTTTTGAGACTTATAGGAAATTGATCCTCCTTGATGGGTATTGGGGAATTCATCTCCCAGGACATCAATCCTGAATGGGAAAGATGGTTTCAGGGTCCCTGGATTGGTAATTATCCATTAATATGTGGTGATCAAATATTACACACTGTTCAACCTGGGGAAGAGGTAAAAAAACATCATTTTCTGTACATTTTAATTTAATTGTCCATGTATTTTAACAAGCAGAAGGACATTACTTTAAGCAGTCTGTCTTTCTTAAACTTTTTCTCGTATAAAACTCAGACTGACGGTTATAAGTTAAAAAATTTCCCGCCGTGTTATTTTAAAGCTTGATTAGGAGTTACTTTAATTTCTAGAAGGTTTAATAATATCCTTTGTCAGATTAACTCTTACTTTCTACATGTCAACTTTATATATGTGTTATGCATGTACTATATGCATATATAGAGAAAGCTATATGAAAACGAATACCATATAAATTGTGGTTTTCTTATTTCATTTCCTAACCTAGTTTTCTATTCCTGATTTCTGAAAGGGCCTCTTCCAGTGCCATCTTTTTTACCATGATCCTCAACTCTGCATTTGAATATATATAGTGTGTGTTTTAACACTTAACCCAATACAGTCCAGGTCAATATGCCTCTTACAATTTTTAACAGAAAACAATCACCCTCCATGCTCTTGACTTTTTTTAAGAATTAAGAAGCTTTATAAGCAATTCTTGACTCCTTCCTTCCCATTCTCCTTCGTGCCAAATACTCAGAAATCTGGACTGAAGTGGGATGATTTCGGAACATCAAGGAGTTCAAATTAAAACTATGGGGGACCAAAGTGAAATAATGGTCGAACTTTAAGGGTGAAAAGTGTCAAAACCCCCAATCTTAAATATCAAAGCACAAACTCAACATGAATAATTTTTTTTTTTCTGTTGGTGCTCTCTAATATGAGTGTTTTTTTTGTTTTTTAAATAAATAAATTTACCCTTTGTGTTTCATATGAACATTTTCATTTTACTTATAATAATCTATGTTTTCTGCTTGTACTTTGCATATGCGCTTCAACTTTTTAATGTTACAACAGTGTGGTCTCTTCTCGGAAATTCGCTTTCATGTTCCACTGGCTGAATATTTATGAGCAAACAGTCCGTCATTCAAGGCAAGCTTGGGCGAGTGCTTTCACCTTATTTAGTTGATGATTCCTGGTTTACTTGCTACCTACTATTATACATCAACTAGGTTCTTCTCAGAAGTGTTATTCAAGGACATCATCTCCTGGCATGTTCTTGCTAGGTTACGGTTTGATCAACAGGATATGACAATAGAGCAATGTACATTTTTGAAGGATCTGTTCGAGGTATGTGGGTGTGTTTTCCTTGATAACGAGGAATTGTTTTTGCTTTCTGTTCCCAATTATTTTTCCTTATTTTATATCTGTTCCATGTTTCTAGAAAATAGATTCAGAAACTTGGATCAAAAACAAAAAAGGAAAAAAAATAAAAAATAAAAAAACTTGGTCCAAATTGATGATCATTTAAGTGTGTTTCTTCCTGATGATTTTTTTGAGGTATATGTGTTGTGTGTGCGCACATTTGTTCGAGGTATGTGTGTGTGTGTTTATTTTCATTGTTAATGGGGATTGTTTATTCTCGTTTTGGTTCCCAAATATTTTCACATTTTCATTTTCGTTCCATGTTTTTTGAAAATATAAGAGACTTTTGAACTAAAACAAAAAAAAAAAAAAAAAAAAAAAAAAAAAAAAAAAAAAAGAAAAGAAAACTCATCAGAATTGGTGATTATTTATCATGTGCATGTTTTTGTACATTGTTTTAGTACTACTTCTGTTCTTAGAAAATTGGGAACATAAACAAAAAACATGGGAACAAAATAATATGTTTGTGATCTATTACCATAGATTTAGATCAAACTGATGGTTACTTATGTTGCACATGTTGTTTTGGCAGCATCTGAAGATAAAAATGACTCGAGAAGGGCTACTGAAAAAGCTTTCGAATCCTGACCTAAAGGATGTTGTGAGGGCACTCTATCCTGTGGATGACCCGGTTGTTCTTGGGTTTGTCCTTAAGCTTTACAAGAAACTGAGCATTTTGAAAGGCATTAACGGCATGTTTGATTGGACGGAATCGGGGGTGGAATGGAATCGCATTTCGTCCTTGATTCCTATTCCGTTGTGATTCCATTGGAATGAAAATTAAAGGAATGAGATCTCATTTGTAATGGAATGGAATCAAATCCAACCCAATAGATGTAAAACTAAAATTACAAAAAAAAAAAAAAACAATCGCTGATCCAGTCCAATCCAAAAATTAGAGAACAAAAACAGAAATTAAATAATAGAAAATTGAGAACAGAAATTGAAAATTGAGAATAAAAAATTAGAGAACAGAAACAAAAAATTGAGAACAAAAACAGAAAATTAGAGAACGAAAACTGAAAATTGAGAATAAAAACAGAAATTAGAGAACAAAAATTGAAAATTGAATGGAATAGTGAAATATAAGAAAATGAGGGAAGAAAGGGAATAATGAAATATAATAAAATTTTATTATGAGGGTATAATGAGAATTTTATTATATTTCACTATTCTATTAATTCTCTCGTTCCATATCAATCAAACAAGTGAATGAAATAGTGATTCTATTGACAATTTCATTTAATTCATTCTCTCATTCCATTACTTTTTCCGTTCTATTCCATCCTCATTCTATTCCGTCCAACCAAACGAACCGTTAGGCTTTCTTGCGACATCATGATTTAATTTTGTGAAGCAAAACTTGGGGTTTCTTCTTGTTATGTCTTTTTAGTTCTTTGACAATTGTTCTGCAAACACTGTTTTGCTTGAAGTTTTCCTTTTTCTAAAGGAGTAAACACTGTTTTGCTTGAACTTAGGCTTTCTTGAGACATCACGGTTTAATTTTGTGAAGCAAAATTTGGGGTTTCTTCTTGTTATGTCCTTTTAGTTCTTTGGCAATTGTTCTGCAAACATTGTTTTGCTTGAAGTAATCCTTTTTCTAAAAGAGTAAATTCTTATGCATCGTCATTATCACATTTTTTATGAATTTGTGAATATGGGTTGTTTTAAATATTTAAAATGTTGGATGATAAAAGAAAACGAAGTAATGATCATAGAAGGATTGGTCCAATTCAAGCTTGAGATTAGTCTTATTCATGTTCTCTAGTTAAGACTTAGGAGGATGAAATCATGAAGATTTATACTGAGCATAAACCTAATGAGAATGAGATAGACTAGATTCTAATATAGTTAGAAATATGATCGTAAAAAATATAGATTTTTGAAATATTACATTTTCCTCCTCGAATTCTGCTCGAAATCCGCCCAAGACTCGAAACACCCAACTCCAATGAGTGTTCGGCCAAGAACATTTGGGTTCAGTTGGATTTTTACCCCTCAAAAAACTAATCCGTTGGCCCAAAAAACTTCTCCCTATTGAACGATTTACTCATAAGTATTATTTGATTCGGCTTGAACAATTACTTTCACACCCAAGTAACGCATTTGGTGGACTGATAGTCACTCTGTCCCTCGATCAGTGCAACTCAGTCAGGTTTCATTCTGTTTTTCATCTGTAGACAAGTTTTGTGCATTAACAAATAGTTATCGAGTAAAGTAAAATTTATTTATATTATTTAAATACTTTAGTTGGAGTGAGATGGGAAAAGAATAAACACTTAGTTGCCAAAATAAATCTGCAAAATGAGTTTTTCTTAAATTTTGGGGTCCAAAAGAGTTGCTTTGGCTGGTTTAATCTGAGGTCGACTCTGAATCCAATGCATGAATGATCACAACTATTAATCTTTTTACTAGAATTAATTAGTAAAAGTAGTGATTTGTCATCAAATACAATGGTTTATAATAGCCGTCACAATTGTCAAATATAAAAATATATAAATTATGTTATAATTTGGGTTCAACGGTAAATAAATTGATCATATAAAATACACTTACTTGACTTTGAAAAGACCCAACTTTTTTTCCTTGGACTTTGTTGGCTTTGAATTCATTCGCCGAGGTCGTGTCTTAACTTCTGATCCCAGAGCACTACCAATGTGTTTATTAAAAAAAAAAAATTTAAAGGATTTTTTTTCATTAATAGTCTACAAATTAAAGATTTACCCAATGAAATATGCAGTAAAGTAATTTTTCCAAAAAACCAAGGTTACAGTCAAAGTCCAAAGACCATCATACATTATAACAATTATTGTATTTTTTTTAATGAAAAAATACATATTTTTATGTATTACACTAACTTTGAACTTTTGTGGCGCGTGAACTACATGAATTAAAATTTATATATATATATATATATATATATTTATTTATTTATTTATTTTTAATTTATTTTTATTTTTTGTGTGTTTGTTAGATGTTAACCTTATTGTTTTTAGATCCTCCAATATAATTTCAAAAGCATTAAATTTATATAAATTTAATATATTAAAAAAATTAATATCCCCTATATTTTTTTAAAAGAGTAAATTCTTATGTATCGGCATTATCACATTTTTTATGAATTTGTGAATATGAATTGTTTTAAATATTTAGAATATTGGATGACGAAAGAAATGAAGTTATGATCACGAAATAATTGGTTCAAGCTGAAGATTGAGATTAGTATTATTCGTGTTCTCTAGTTAGGACTTGGGAGGATGGAATCATGATGATTTGTCACCTTCTATGATCATAACTTTATTTTCTTTCGTCATCCAACATTCTAAATATTTAAAACAACCCATATTCATAAAAAATGTGATAATGCTGATGGATAAGAATTTACTCTTTTAGAAAAATATAGAGAATATTAATTTTCTATAAATTTAATGCTTTTGAAATTATATTGGAGGATCTAAAAACGATAAGGTTAACACTTAACATATATATATAAATTTTTTAATTCATGTAGTTCACGCGCCATAGAAGTTCCGAAATCCGCCCAAGACCCGAAACACCCAACTCCGACGGGTGTTCAGCCAAGAACATTTGGGTTCCGTCGAATTTTTAACCCCCAAAAAATTGATCGGTCGGCCCAAAAAACACTCCCTATCGACCGATTTACTCATAAGTATTATTTGACTCGACTTGAACAGTTACTTTCACAACCAAGTAATGCATTTGGTGGACTAATAGTCACCCTGTCCCTCGATCAGTGCAACTCAGTTAGGCTTCATTCTATTTTCATTTGTAGACAAGTTTTGTATATTAACAAATAATTGTCAAGTAAAGTAAAAATTATTTATATTATTATTTAAATATTTTTGTTGGAGTGAGATAGAAAAATACATATTTTTATATACTACAATAATTTTAAACTTCTGTGACGCGTGAATTACGTGAATTAAAATTTTAATTTTTTGAAAAAAATTCTTGTGTGTTTTTATGTTAAATGTTAATTTTATTGTTTTTAGACCTTTCAATATAATTTGAAAAGTTTTTAAATTTAAAAAAATTAAATATATTAAAAAATTAATATCCCATATATTTTTCAAAATCACCATCAAATAGAAATTCACCATTAAGATATGCCGCCGAAACCGACAAATAAGGGAGTTCATCTTTTGATGTGCGCCAAAGTTTCAAAAGTAGAGAGAGAGAGAGAGAGTGAGAGAGAGAGAATTAGGGTTTTTCGCCCTCCTTTGGGGAAGGAATTGCCGTTAATCCGAAATGGACGGCGGTGGTAGTGGTAGTGCCGCCGGACTGAGTCCTCAATTTTTTCCGAAAGGTGCGGAGGTCGAGGTCAGGAGCGACGACGATGGCTTCAAGGACGCGTGGTACCTTGCCACCGTCTTGGAGCCGCCTGTCGGATCTTCTTCGAAGCGAAAGAACAAAAATCAAAACAAGATCTGCTACTACGTACAGTACCAGAGTCTCAGAGATGACGATGATGAAACTCAACCCTTGAGAGAGAACGTGCATGCCGGAAATATTCGACCCTCGCCTCCCCCCGAGCCTCATTCGTTCGAATTAGGTGACGTCGTCGACGCGTACTGTCGTGATGGGTGGTGGACTGGTGTCATCACCGAAGTTCGGGAGAACTCGAGGTTCGTGGTGTGCTTTCAGAATCCGCCGGACGTGATGGAGCTTGGTGAATCCGACTTACGGGTGCACCGGAAATGGATAAATGGGCAGTGGATCGAACCAGAGAAGCAGGTATTAACTACGAACTCTGTATCGTCACTGATCTGCGTCTGATTTCTAGTTTTTTTGGGGGATAATTAGTGATTAGTCCCAAATAGCAGGTGTAATCTGTTTTTAGTTCCATTTAAAATATTAGTTTTGATTTAGTCCCTTAAATTGGTTTTTCCTTGCATATTAGTCCTGCATGTTCACGTCTGTGTTATATTTTTCACACAATTTAGATATATGAAACTGAGAGAGCCCAATGCATGAATTGGGCCTTCTGCCTTTTCTTAATACCCAAGACTAAAATACAAGTTGTAATTGCGCATGAGATCTTTTTAAAATTAAGAGTAAAATAAGGGACTTACCACAAAAACAATTTTTTTTTATTTGAAATAATTACTACCTAACGTACTACTTTTTTGTGGGTTTGTGTGCATTGTTTCATTTATGGGAATTTTATTGGGGACCCGTATTTAAAGTTTCATTAGCCGTAGAGTTCCCCAACCTGATGATTCTCCCCTTGATTCTTGGGTGAAGATGAACAATATTGTTTGCCCATGCATTGAATGTTTCATCTAAATTGGGTAAAACAATTTAGATCACATTGATTATGTGATTGATTACCAATAAGGAAACAAAAAGCGAGAATTAGATGTTGACCATGCGATCTGTTATCATTAAAGGAACCACAAAATATAGAAGACATACCATTTTCACTGCGAGGGGAAAAATCTGCACCTTGGTTAATAGGTTTTAACGGCACTGACTTTTGAAATAGGAGGGGGCGGCAATTTCCCATTTATTTATTTTCTCTTTTTCCTGGATTCATCTATTTTCTGTAATATTTTTCTGTACATGGTTTCGTTTCTTGAATGATTGTATATTATTACCCATTTAACAGGCTAATACATGTAAAGCAAGTTGGAGGAGCCGGTGCTAAGCATGGGGTGTTTTGATTTGGCATATTGTTAAACAACATAATAGGTAGATGGATAGGTATTCTAGTTGAATCATATAGGGTATGACCCTTGAATGATGCGTATGGCGCAAAAGGATTCATGTAGCCGAAGCTATTAGGTGGTACAAAGGCTTTGTTGTTATTGTTGTTGTATAGGGATGTTGTTTAAGGTGAATGGATAAATACTTCTATTTATAAATTTAAATTTTATTGCAAATCATTTGGTGAATTTTGAATTATTAGAAATATTAAAAACTCTCCCCAGTGTACACATTTGCATGCATAATTATTTGGTTTTCTTGGACATGTAATGTTTAGATTAATTTATAATTAATTTCATTGGAATTATTCAAATATCATAATATTCTATGTTTATCTCATAACTCTGAATTATTAAAGATGACGTATAACTATTTTGTTTATGCATCACATTTTCTAATGCTTTAATCACGGCAAGCTTATGCCTCTGCTAATTACTGCATGAGGTCAATTTTTGATTCTTATATTCATTTTCTTTTTGAAGTCTCAAAAGAAGACATCAGAAGAGATGTTTAGTGCCGGGCAGAGTGTGGAAGTGTCCTTTGATAGAGAAGATTGTCTTGGTGTTTGGTTCCCTGGAATTCTCCGTCATGAGTTTGACGATGGTTCTTTCTTAGTGGAGTGCCAGTTCCTAGTGTATGGTGATGATGGTGTGCAGACTAATGCTAAAGTATCTGTTGACTCTCTTCATATTCGACCTTCCCCTCCTCCTCAACTTGAGGATAAGCAATATGTTTTGTTTGACAAGGTGGACGGGTTCTATGATTTTGGCTGGTGGAGTGGAGTGATTACTAAAGAACTTGCTGATAATAGGTATACTGTCTTTTTTAAGCACGCAAAGAAGGACAAAGAACTCAGCCTTTCTGACTTAAGATTGCACATGGAATGGAAAGAGGGAAAATGGTTTAGTGCTTCACAGGTCAGGTTCTGTGTATCTTTATGGCTTCATTTTTCATTTTTGTTTTGGTTTTTGACATTGATCAATGGAATATTCTTTGTATGGGCACTCCAAGAATTAAAGCTTGAATTTAATCTTAAATGTACCAGGCCGTTGTGGGTGAGTGCACTCTTAAGATTGCCTGGTGAGTTGTTTGGTCGAGGTGTGCTTAAGCTGGCCTAACACACCTTATTGTAAACCCCCCCCCAAAAAAAAGGTTCATTGACTTGCTGTTAAAATTTATCTGCATGTGGCTAAATTAGGCACCGTTTGGTAAGTACTTTTTAAAATAAAAAAAGTTAAATTGAAAAAAAAAAATCACTTTTACTTGAAAGTAAAAGCAAAAGCAAAAAGTCAAGTATTATCCCTATAGCTGATCTTTAATTTCCATAAATGTTTATATATGATTGAAAAAATGTGGGTAGAGATGTCCCAACCTATTGATCTTCATTTAACTTTTATGGTATACAAATTGAAAAAGCAGAAGGCAAGATTTTAATTTTTGACCTCTCCTAGGGGGCACTCCAGGAATTAAAATCTTGAATTTAATCCCCAATGTACCAGGTCGATGTGGAGGAGTTTGCCCTTAAGATTGCCCGGGGAGGTAATTAGTTAAGGTGGGCGTAGCTAGATCTGGGCACACCTTACCGTATAATAAATAATAAATAAATAAAAAAGAGTACTTGAAATCATGTTTTACTTTATTTATTTTTTAAAGCACTTTTTTTAATTTAAATTTTTTGAAGTACTTTTTTTAAATGCAAGTACTTAATAAAAGCGTTATCAAATGGTGCCTTAGTTGTTTCCCTGTGATCTGGCAGCAAAATAATTTCATAATGGATGGACGGATATGAATATGCTTAGAGCCCAAGTTCTTGGGTGAAGTGTCGGTGCTTATCATTTTAGAGTGCAAGCCCTAGAAACTGGCCTTTCTTCTTGCTTTATGTATTTCGGTACACAATTCCTTCAATATTCATGTGATCATGATTTTGTTTTCAACTCATGCAGCAAGTTGGTGAACAGACCACGTCTCATGGGAAAGGTAGGGCAAGACCAGCAAAAATCCAAGTCAAAAGAACGCAAACTGTGGCATCAGGTGCGTAATGTTGAATCTTAGGGCCTGTTTTATAAAGCTGAAAATTTTAAGTGTGGAAAACTTATTGCCGAATTTTATATACTGAAAACTTTTTACGTGTTAAATTTTAAGGGCTGAATGTATCAAGTGTCTTTTTTATTTTATTTTTTATACTTTTTGCCCTTTTATTTTTTTTTATCCAAAATTATGTTTATAACTTTCTCTTTCTAAAAAATTCTCTCTATTTTTTTCCTCAATTTAGTACTTTCCCTCTCTACAATTGTTTGTATATTACTCTTTCCCAAGATCTTATAGTTATGATAGTTAATGGTGGTTGTGCTACATAGATCTTTGATGGTTTTAGATGATGAGTGCTAAAAATATGTCAGACATTGCTTAAAACTTTGAACGTCATTTAAGAATACTTATATTTTAAGTGATTGCTTCATTTTGTTATTAAACACTTAATTTGATAAGTATTTAATGCGTTCAGTTTTAAGTGCTTAATTATGTTAACAAACGGATCCTTACTCCAATGTTTACATATTCTATATGATGTACTTCTGTTTTTCGCTAAGCACGAGTGTAACTAAATTACTCACAGCTGCCAATGGAGTGGGAATTGCTGCTGAAGATTGTCTAGAAAAGGAGTGTATTGCAAAAGATCTTGAACATCCTGTTATCACCGAATGTGACATGCAGATGGAGACGAGAAGTGAAAAATTTGATCAATTTGCTATTAAGGAATCCCTGAGAGATCTGAAGCAGCAATTGGACAGTCCTGCATCGAACAAGATTAAGGTTAGCTATAGACATCCATTTTTTGTAGAAAAAAGAAAAAGTGCCTCAAGGAACAAAACAACTACCAGGCATTATAGAAGGAGGAATTACAAATTTAAACATTAATGGAAAGGGCGATTTTATTTTTCGTTCCTGAAGTCGATTTTTTCCATTTGGCTTTAAGGTTTGAATATTTTTACAACTTATTCCAATAGTTGACATCCATTCTAGAGTGAAATGAAATAGATAATGTTGTGTTTTTTTCTTTCTTTCGGTTGGTTGAGTTTTTGTTCATTTTTAATTTTTGTTTGTTTTTCTTTGATCTGGCAGCAAAATAATTTCATAATGGATGGCAGGACTACTGTTCTTTCTTTTCTGTCTTGTACAAGAAATGCAAGACCAAATTCTTATTTGAATGAATCTCATTTTCAGTATCAAACATGAATATGCTTTGAGCCCATGTTCTTGGGTGAAGTGTCAGTGCTTATCATTTTAGAGTGCAAGCCCTAGAAACCAGGCTTTCTGCTTGGTTTATGTATTTAGGTACACAATTCCTTCAATATTCATGTGATCATGATTTTGTTTTCAACTCATGCAGCAAGTTGGTGAACAAACCGCATCTCATGGGAAAGGTAGGGCAAGACCAGCAAAAATCCAAGTCAAAAGACCACCAATTCTGGCATTAGGTTCGTGATGTTGAATCTTAGGGCCGTTTTATAAAGCTGAAAATTAAGCTGAAAACTTATCAAGTGTTGAATTTTATATACTGAAAACTTTTACGTGTTAAATTTTAAGGGTTGAATGTATCAAGTGTTTTTTTTTAATACTTGCCATTTTTTTAATCTAAAATTATGTTTATAACTTTCCCTTTCTAAAATATTCTCTCTATTTTTTTCCTCAGTTTATTACTTTCTCTCTCTATAATTGTTTGTATATTACTTTTTTCCCAATTTCTTATAGTAATGATGTTTAATGGTGGTTGTGCTATCTTTGATGGTTTTAAATGATAAGTACTAAAAATATAAGTTAGACATTACTTAAAACTTTGAACGTCATTTAAGAATACTTATATTTTAATTAATTGCTTCATTTTGTTATTAAACACTTAATTTGATAAGTACTTAATGCGTTCAATTTTAAGTGCTTAATTATGTTATCAAACGGATCCTTACTCGAATGTTTACATATTCTATATGATGTACTTCTGTTTTTTGCCAAGCACAAGTGTAACTAAATTACTCACAGCTGCCAATGGAGTGGGAATTGCTGCCGAAGATTTTCTAGAAAAGGAGTGTACTGCAAAAGATCTTGAACATCCTGTTGTCACCGAATGTGATATGCTGATGGAGTCGAGAAGTGAAAAATTCGATCATTTTTCTATTAAGGAATCCCTGGGAGATCCGATGCAGCAATTGGACAGTCCAGCGTCGAACAAGATTAAGGTTAGCTATAGACATCCATTTTTTTGTAGAAAATAGAAAAAGTGCCTCAAGGAGCAAAACAACTACAAAGCATTATAGAAGGGAAGAATTACAAATTTAATCATTAATGGAACGGGCAATTTTATTTTTGGTTCCTGAAGTCGATTTTTCAATTTGGCTTTAAGGTTTGAATATTTTTACAACTTATGCCAATAGTTGTCATCCATTCCAGAGTGAAATGAAATAGATTATGTTGTGTTTTTTTTGGTCGGTTGAGTTTTTGTTTTCAAATTTTTTATTTTGTTGGTTTTTTATTTTATTTTTTTATAAATACCATATAATAATAAAAATAATTAAAAATATGAGGAAGAGAGAGAGTGGAAAATAGAAAATAAAAACACAAAATTAGAATAAAAAACTAAAAAATATCATATTATTAATAAAATGTATATTAAAAATGCTTTTGATTTATTAACATAAAAAAAATAAATTTCTAAGATTAAATCATAATTTGTTTTTTCATTCATTCATCTATTTGAATCAATAATTTTTTAAGAGTGGAAAAGGCAGAGTAGTGGCTTGGCAAGATTATGATATCGAATTTAAGAGTGTTTTTTTTTCTCGTTCTATGTTTTGTGTGACATAAATGATTACTTGATAGACGTCGGGAATATTTAAACAGTCAATTTTAGCTTCATATGAAATACGATGCCAACCATTTCTTTTTCGGTTTTAGATTATCATTATTTTCAGGAGTCTATGTCTATTTTATTTCTTTTTATTGCATTGTGAGCATTTTGGCTGATTTAGAATAGGGTTTCTGAATATATAGTTCTTTACTTTTGGGTTTTTAATCTTTTTATCCTACTTATGGAGCAACATATTTTTTAATTCTTACCATTTTTTTTTCAATTTTTTTTTTAATCTTTAGTTAATATTAACTTGACAGGCTTATCTAGTTAATATTAAGTGCAAGACAAAATTTATTCAATCCGGCTAAAAAATAAGAGAATAAAAAATTAAATTAACTATTTTTAACCCCTTTAGAGGGAAAAACTTAGGATAAACATAATGCTTTGTGTTCTTAAGCGCATTGCTTCTGGTTTGTTCTGTTTTCCTTTCGTATACATGTGTTTGCAGGATCTTTCTCAAATAGAAATAGATGAAGAAAGCATTCGGAAGAGAAAGAGAGGAAGACCACGGAAGTTTACTTTCATTAACCCCAATGCTTCAGTGACAGGTATGTTATCATTCCTTTATGGTCTGTTTGGATGAGATATTTGAGAAGCGATTTGTAATTTTTTCTTACGATCCGTTTGGGTGAGGCATTTGAAGAACATATTTGATTTCGAGAAGGGATGTCTAAATTGTTCTGAAGAAAGTTTATTAAGAAAATTATTCAAATCCCTTCTCAAAATGAAATAACCTCTTCAAATACCTTACCCAAACGCACCCTTAAGAATTTAAATTCGAAAGAAAAATTGCCAATTCTTTCTCGAAATGGAATACATATATCATTTACCTTACCCAAACACAACCTTAGGTTGGAATCATTTTCTAGATATTAAAGCTTCATATGAGATTGTAGATGTATGCGGTGTTGCAGATGAAAGTGTTGTAAAAGATTGCATCATGATCGAGGTTGATTTGCCTTCAGTTGCTACTTTGGAATCGACAATGAACACATCGCCTGCTGAAATTAAGCCAATACATAGTCCGTTGAAGCAGGAAAACAGATATGGTAATACTAAGAAAGTCAAGCAGCATGAGAAGCTTCCCTACAAAAAAATAAGAAAGATCAAGAGTTCAAGCATGGAAGCCCTTAATGAAGGTATGTGTTTTATTTTCTGTTTCATTGTTGATGCCAGTTATACTCTGTTATTTTAGGGTCTGTTTGGTAACCGTTTTGTGCCCATCCCATGCAGTGGGATGAGAATGGGATAAGAATTTTGTTTTCTTCTTAGGAAAAGAATCACATTTGGTAACGACAATTTTTTTTTGGACCTGGGAACAGAATCGTGTTTGGTAACGATGTTCTTCCAAGAAATCAACCCTTAACCTCAAATTCAAGAACAAATTGAAAAATGCCTAGCGTCCTATTGGGAATGGGATGGGAATTGTGTGAAATGTTTTTTTTTTGTTTCTCAACCCTTAAGAAAAAATGGGCACAATTCCCATTTTAGAATGGGATGGGAATAGAAACAAAAATATGGGAGTAGTTACCAAATGGTATGTCCAATAAAAAACAGGGAATGGAATGAGAATTTTTGGAATGGGAGTGGTTACCAAACGGAGCCTTAGGGCTTTGATCTCTGCCGTGCATTATGACTATTCATTGTTTGCCATTTTTGATAATAAGTTGACTCAGTTTCATAAGAACTTCTGACCTTGTGCCCAGGGGACTCGAGCCACCCCACATTTTTTTTTAAACTTACAGTTTCGTCCCTTTATTTTTAGGAAAAAAATCAATTAAAACTTTTAAAATTTCATATTAGCCCCCCCCCCTCTCTTCTATTTTCTATATCCGCCACTGATCGTGGAGAAGGAAAATGGGAAGTGAACACCATTCATTGTTTGACATTTTTTATAGTAACTTAACTGAGTTTCATAATCACTTCCGACCTGAATTAGTTGTGAGAATTGGAGTAATAACGAATAGATGGACTTACTAAGATTTTTAGCTAAAAAGAAGTAGACCATAGACAGTGGCGGAGCCACCTTGTCCATGGGGGACTGAAGACGCCCCCCCCCTCCCCCCCCCCCCCAAAAAAAAAAAAAAAAAAACTTTTGAAAACTTATACTTTCATCCCCTCTAATTTATTTAAATTTCTAGTAAACGTCTAATTTTTTTCAAGCTCCCCCCAAACAATTTTCTAGATTTACCACTAACCGTAGAGAAGGAAAATGGGAAGTTGACGATCATAGGAGATCCTAGGGATCAATTTCCTGTCCCTGTAAAATTATGCGCACAGAAAAATAAAATAGATAATTGACTCTCCTCTTGAGTTTTATTTTTGTTAATGGTAGTTCAATTTATTTATTTATTTTTTTACCGTCAAGGTGGTAATCTATTGCTGGAACTAATGACATTTTTTTCTCCTTTAGGAGATTCTGAAGATCCAGTTGGAGGCGAAAAAGGTGAAGGAGGTCACATGGCTAATGAAGAAGGATCCATTGATGACATGCCCAACAATTCTGATGATCAACCTCTTTCGACATGGATTGGAGGAATACACTCTCCAGCAATTGCCAATGGCTCCAGTAAGCTATTCTTCTCTGCACCCCCTTCCCCCGTCTCTCTTCCCTCCCTATTCTCTTGCTTTGTTTTGTATTTTTTTTTTTGGGTTGATTGCCATTGCCATCAATCTCCTCGTAATTTGGTCTTGTTTCATTTTAACACTTCTACTTACCCCGTTATAATCTTGACTAGAAGGAGAATCTCACAATTTAGTCAACAATATATAAAATAACTTAATTACCCTTTATGTTCTCTATTTTGTTTACTATTTAAAGGTTAGAAAAGGGAAAAACTAACTTTTTCTCTCTTTGGCTTTCGCTGCTTCTATTTTGCTTTTATTTTTATTAACAAATTTCTTTTATTTTATTAACAAATAGTAGGTTTTTGAAGTAGATGGGGGTAAAGTGTAGTTTTTAAAGTAGATGGGACAAAATGAAACAAGATCAAAGTGCACGGGGAGTAAAAAGGTAATTAACCCTATTTTTTCCCTTTTATTTTTAACCGCTCATGAGTTTCCCCAGGTAAAACTATTAATCAATGTAGCGATACGTCCGATAGTCAGAAAGTTGTGATTCAATCTTCAGTTGACTGCGGAGGCGAGATTATACCGTGTGAGAATCAAACTCTGCCTTTTGTGAAGAACACCATACTTTGGCGCACAATTGAAGGCATGGAAGTTTTCCAAAAAATACCACAAAATCCACATTTTCGCCCCCTGAGCGGTTGCAGAGAGAGCTCACGCGAAGGATTAGCCATAGGCTTAATGGTGAATTTTTCAAGTTTGGTGGATAGAATATCCACTATGCGTCTTGATGAACCACACAACACGATAGAGGATGGTTTGGAGACACTGGCAGAGTTAGAAACAAACGGTTTTGATGTGCAGGTGGTAAGGGACCGTTTGGTTGAGTTGCTATTGATGAAGAATAAGAATGTGTTGCTTGAAGAGGAGTTAGAGGATGTAAACAAACGGATCGTAGCGAGTGATGTTGAGAAAAGTGAAATTAGTGAGGAGATAGAAGGGATTGAGAAGGAGATGAGAGCATTGGAGGAAAAACGCACTCAGGTGATGTTGAAGAAGAAAGCTAAGGAAGAGGAGATTGCTTGTTTGAAAACTAGGCTTGAAGAGATCGACGAAGTCATTAAGCCTGTTCAATCTCGGTTTGCAGGCTTAGCTACATCCATTTGGTAGAGTAGTCGATTGGGGTGTGTTGGTTAGATTTGGTATGTCCTCTTCCGTTGTATTATTATGCCACTATTAGCACTATATGGAAGGTTTCCATGGATTAGTCTATCCGTCTGTTTGCACATTAGGTTAGTCTATCTATTTGCACATAAGATGTCATCTTAAGGCTTTGAAGTGCATAAGGAAAATGGACAATAGTTAAGGCTATAACCCCCAACCACCCCAACCCGTATTGATATTTTTTTAATTGGTTTTTTTCCGTTTGAGCATTTTATTTTAAACTCTCTAGGTATCAGTCTGTTTTTATTTGATTCTTTCGTCAAAAAATCTGTCAAACATAACAGAATAGAAGGACAAATTTGTTTTTTTTTACATATTTTTAATTTTTAAATGATTTTTTTTTTTTCTTTTTTCTCTCTCCCGCTCATTTCTCTCTCTTCCTCCCTCCCTCTCTTTCTATTCTTCCTCTCTCACTCCGCCTGCCGGAATAGGGGGTGAACACCCCTTGTTGAAGGAGGTGTTTTCACCCCTATTTTTCATAGGGGGTGCCAACCCTTGTTACGGGGGTGGTTCACCCCTGTTTCGGGGTGAACCACCCCCCCACCCCCCCTACCCCGGAAACAGGGGGTGCCCCCTGTTATTTGGGGGGGGGGGGGGGGGGGGGGGTGAAACACTCCCTTAAAAGGGGATGTCACCCCATGTGAAAAACATGGGATGTTCACCCCTTGTTATGGGGTGGTTCTGACCGGCGGGGAGAGGAAAAGAGAGTGTTGAGCGTGAGAGAGAGGGGTCAAAGAAAAAAAAAAACAAGAAAAAAATATTAAAAAATGAAATAATATAAAATGGTGATTTTGCCATTGCAATTCTGTTAGTTTTTTTTTTTTTAACAAAAGAATTAAATAAAAACGTGCTGATACATAGAGAATTTAAAATGAAATGTTCAAACGGAGAGGAATCAATTAGAAAAGTGTCAATACTTGAAGGATTTAAAATGTAATTTTTCCAAAAAAAAAACAAAAAAAAAAGAAGAAGAAAGTAAAAGTAAATTTTACTACTTTTGTGTTCCTTTTATTCCATAACTTCAATTAACATGGTTTTGAAAGTTTTTTTTTTTAATTAAAAATAGAAGTCATGGACGATAGTAACGTTATAGAACATGAAAGTACTATTTTTTTTGACAGGCAAACAATTATACTATAACATAGGGGATGGGCCTCTTTTACTATATGGTAAAATTTTACCGTGTAGTCCATGAGATGCTCCACGAACACAATACAATTTTCTACACCACGAAGATTTGGCACCCATAGTACACTGCAGCAGCTTTTCAAGTGACCAAATTGACATTTAGGGAAAAACTAATGCACACCAATTGTGCACGCTGCAATCATTGTAGCATTGCCACAATAAACCATAGACAAAAAAAACAATAAACAAACCATATATAGGCAGCAAATACCAAAAATTATATCCTATTTCGAGTTTCTCATAAAAGCGGTGTATTTTACGATTTTGAGTTTTTTTTTTTTATAAAATTGGTGAAATTGGATATTTTAGGCGAGTTTTAGTTTTTTAAAATTTTAAGGTTTTCAGTGTTTTTTGTTTTTAGAAGTTACAAAATTAGTTTCTTCGATGAGTTATATCTTTTAAAATTTTACGATTTTGGTTTTTTCATGACAATGGCGAAATTGGGTTTCTTTGTGAGTTACAACCTTTTCGAATTTGATGATTTTTAGTTTTTCATAAAAGTTATAATATTAGGTTCTCTCGGTGAGTGTTAACCTTTCAAAATATAACGATTCTGAGTTATAAAAAAAATTAGCCAAATTGAGCATTTTCGGCAAGTTATAGTTTTCAAAATTTTATAATTTTGAGTTTTTCATTAAACTGGAAAAATTAGACTTTTTCGGTGAGTTGTATCTAATTAAAATTTCACGATTTTAAAAATAAAAAATAAAATTGGCCAAATCGGGGTTTTTTCATGCTCTATAACCTTTCAAAATTTTACAATTTTGAATTTTTCATAAAAATGGCAAAATTAGACTTCTTCAGTGAGCTTTTTAAAACTTCATGATTTCGAGTTTTTAATAAAATTGGCCAAATCGGGTACATTTCATGAGTAATAGCCTTTTAATATTTAACGAATTTTAGTTTCATAAAAGTTGCAAAATCAGGCTTCTTTGTTGTGTTATAGATTTTCAACATTTCACGATTTCGAGTTTTTCGTCAAATCGGCGAAATTGGGTATTTTTATTGAGCTATGGTCTTAAAAATTTTATGATTTTGAATTTTTCATAACAGACAAAATGAGGTATTTTCAGTGAGTTATATAGCATTTTAAAATTTCTCGTTTTTCATAATATTGGTAAAATGGGATTTTTCGGTGAGTTACAATTTTTCAAAATTTTACAATTTTGAGTTAACGTAAAAGTGGCATAATCAGTCTTTTTCAGTGGGTTGCAATCTTTCAAAATTTTACGATTTGGAATTTTTCATACAATTGGCCAAATTGGGCATTTTAGGTGAGTTATAGCCTTTTTAATACTTTTTGATTTTTAGTTTTTCATAAAAGTTACAAAATAAGGTTTTTTTTCGGTAGGTTATAAACTTTCAAAAGTTCAGGATTTTTGTCTTTTCATAAAATGACAAAATTAGTATTTTCTGTGAGTTATAATATTTCAAAATTTTTTATTGAGATTTTCATAAAATTGATCAAATTGAGTATTTTCTGTGAGCTATGGCCTTTTAATATTTAACAAATTTTAGTTTTTTCATAAAAATTGCAAAATCAGGCTTTTTGGGTGAGTTATACTCTTTAAAAATTTCATGATTTTTAGTTTTTTACAAAATTGGGAAAATCAGGCATTTTTTGTAATCTATAGTTTTCAAAATTTTATGATTTCGAGTTTTTTTTCCCTCGTGTCTCAATATTTAATGATATTTTTTTATTTTTCATAAAAGTTGCAAAATTAGGCTTTTCGGTGAGTTATACCTGTTCCATAAAATTGGCCAAAATTAGGCATTTTCGGTCAGCAAAAGCCTTCAAAATTTCACAATTTTAAGTTTTTCGTAAAATTGACCAAATTAGACATTTTTGGTGAGCTGCCTTTCAATACTTTACGTTTTTAGTTTTTCACAAAAGTTGCAAAATAAGATTTTCCAATGACTTATATTTTTTCAAAATTTCACGATTTTTAGTTTTCATAAAATTGGCAAAATCGGGCATTTTTCGTTGAGCTATAAACTTCAAAATTTTATGATTTTAAGTTTTTTCAAAAAAATTGGTCTAATCGGGCATCTTAGGTGAGCTAGTCTTTTAATACTTTTTGAATTTTATTTTTTCATAAAAGTTGCAAAATTAGGTTTTCTCGGTGAATCTTTTCAAAATTTCACGATTTTCAATTTTTCATAAAGTTACAATTTTTTTTTTGTAAGTTATAATCTTTCAAAATTTTGTGATTTGGAATTTTTCATTAAATTTGTCAAATCGGATTTTTTCGTAAGCTATAGACTTTCAAAATTTAATGATTTTGAATTTTTTATAAAAATAACAAAATCAGACATTTTCGGTGAGATATAATCTTTTAAAATTTATAACTTTGAATTTTTCATAAAATCGATGAAATTGGGTATTTTTCTTCAGCTATAGCCTTTGAATATTTAAATGACTTTTAGTTTTTCATAAAAGTTATAAAATCTTTCTTTTTCGATGAGTTATACCCTTTCAAAATTTCATGATTTTGATTTTTTCATAAGATTGGCTAAATCAAGTATTTTCGGTCAGTTATAGCCTTCAAAATTTTTTGATTTTGAGTTTTTCAGAAAATTGATTGAATTGGGCATTTTTTTGTGAGTTATCAACCTTTTAATGTTTTGCAATTTTTATTTTTTCATAAAAAAATACAAAAAAGACTTTCGGTGAGGTATACCCTTTTAAAATTTTACGATTTTAAATTTTGCATAAAATTTTTCAAATCGGGCATTTTCGGTGAGTTATAGTTTTCAAAATTTAACGATTTAAGTTTTTCGTAAAATACGCAAAAACAGGTATTTTTTGTGATCAATAACTTTCAAAATTTCATGATTTTTAGTTGTTGTTGGTTTTTTTTTTTTTTTTTTTTAATTATAAAATAGGTTAAATGAGTCATTTTAGGTGAGCTATGACCTTTTAATATTTACGTTTATTAGTTTTTCATAAAAGTTGCAAGTTAAGATTTTTTAGGTGAATTATAATTTTTCAAAATTTCACAATTTTGAATTTTTTCGTAAAATTTGCCAAATCACTCTTTTTCGTAAGCTGCAGCTTTCAAAATTTTATATTTTTAGGTTTTCTTAATTTTGATATTATCCATGGCTATAGCCTCTTAATATTAACGATTTTTAGTTTTTCGTAAAAGTTGAAAAATCAGGCTTTTTTTTGTTAGGTATACCATTTCAAAATTTTACGGTTTTGAGTTTTTCATAAAATTTGCAAAATCAAATTTGTTTTTGGTGAGTTAGCCTTCGAAATTTCGCGATTGTGAGTTTATTTTATGTTTATAAAATTGACAAAACTGGCTAATTTTGGTGAGCTTGCTTTTCAAAATTTGGTGATTTTGAGTTTTTTAGAGAAGTGAAAAAATTATGCTTTTTTGTTGAGTTATACATTTTTAAAATTTCACGTTTTTTAGTTTTTTATAAAATGTACAAAATTGAGTATTTTTTGCGAGCTACACCGTTAAGAAATTGGCGATTTTTGAGTTTTGCAGAGAAGTGAGTTATAACCTTTTAAAATTTTCAAGATTTTGAGTTTTTCGTAAAATTCGCCTAATCGGACATTTTCTGTGAGCTATAGTCTCCAAAATTTCACAATATTGAGTTTTTCATAAAATTGACAAAATTGGGTATTTTTGGTGAGTTTTTCGTAAAATTCGCCTAATCGGACATCTTTCAAAATTTTGCGATTTTCAATTTTTCAGAGAATTAAAAAAATTAGTCTTTTTGGGTGAGTTACATTTTTAAAACTTCAAGATTTCAAGTTTTTCATAAAATTGGCCAAATCAAGTACTTTTGGCTAGCTATAACCTTTCAAAATTTGATAATTTTGAGTTTTTCATAAAAAATTAGGCTTTTTGGTGAGTTATAGTCCTGAAAAATTTCTCGATTTTATATTTGTCATAAAATTGGTCAATCGGGCATTTTCAATGAGTATTTAAGTTGAAAACCTTTCAAAATGTAGGGATTTTTAGTTTTTTAAAGAAGTGAAAAAAATAGGTTTTTTCAGTGAGTTGTATCATTTTGAAATTTCACAATTTAGAGTTTTTTTTTTTCTTAAAAATGGTCAATCAGAATTTTTCGGTGAGTTTAGTCTTTAAAAATTTTACAATTTTGAGTTTTTCATAAAATTGGTCAAATTGGGTATTTTGGGTGAGTTATAGGTTTAAAAATTTCACGATTTTGAATTTTTTAGAAAATTGACAAAATCGGACATTTTCGGTGAGCTTTTCAAAATTTTACGTTTTTGAGTTTTTCATAAAATGTACAAAATCGGGTATTTTTTGTGAGCTATAACCTTTAAAAATTTGGTGATTTTGGAGTTTTTCAAAGAAGTGAAAAATTAGATTTTTTCGGTGAATTATAACCGTTCAAAATTTTACAATTTTGAGTTTTTCATAAGTTTAATCAGGCATTTTTTGTGAGCGTAGCCTTCAAAATTTCACAATATTGAGTTTTTCATAAATTTGGAAAAATCAAGTATTTTTTATGAGTTATAACCTTTCAAAATTTTGTTATTTTGAATTTTTCAGTGAATTAAAATAATTAGGCTTTTTCGATAATTTACACTTTCAAAATTTTACGATTTCAAGTTTCTTCATAAAATTGGTGAAATTAGGTATTTTTGGCAAGCTACAATCTTTCAAAATTTGGTAATTTCAAGTTTTCCATAGAATTAAAAAATTAGGCTTTTTTGGTAGTTATAATCTTTAAAAATTTCATGATGTTGAATTTTTCATAAAATTGGTCAAATCGGGCATTATTGGTGAGTTATAAACTTAAAAATCTTACGATTTTGGGTTTTTCATAAAATTAACAAATCGAGAATTTTGGGTGAAAGCTTTTAAAAATTTCACAATTTAGAGTTTTTCTTAAAATTGATTGAATCAGACTTTTCCGTGAATTATAGCTTTTAAAATTTTAAGATTTTAAGTTTTTCATAAAATTGGCCAAATCGGACATTTTCGGTGAGTTATGACCTTCAAAATTTAACGATTTTGAGTTTTATATAAAATTTAAAAAATGAGGTGTTTATTATTATTATTATTATTATTATTATTATTATTATTATTATTATTATTATTATTATTATTAATCTATAGTCAACCAAAATTGGACGATTTTGTGTTTTTTTTAGAGAAATGAAAAATTAGTCTTTTTCGGTGAGTCAAAATTTCACAATTTATAATTTTTCATAAAATTGGACAAATCGAGCATTTTCATTGAGTTATTGCCTTCAAAATTTTACGATTTTGAGTTTCTCACAAAATTGCCAAAATTGAGTATTTTCGGTGAGAGCCTTTTAAAATTTCGCGATTTTGAGTTTTTAAGAGAAGTGAAAAAATTAGGCTAATTCGGTGAGTTACAAACTTTCAAAATTTCACGATTTCACATTTTTCAAAAAATTGGCCAAATTGAACATTTTCGGTAAGCGTCTTCAAAATTTAACAATTTTGAATTTTTCATATAGCCTTCAAAATTTCACGTTTATGAGTTTTTCATAAAATGTACAAAATCGGGTATTTTTTGTGCCCTATAACTTTAAAAATTTGGCATTTTTTTGAGTATTTCAGAGAAGTGAAAAGTTAGACTTTTTCGGTGAGTTATAACTTTACAGACACAGTTGATTTTTCACGTGAAAATTGGTATTATTGTGGCTTTTCGGGGCGTTTTGCTCAGAAGGCCATTTGCACCGACCAAAGTGGTATTTTTGGTCGAAAACGGACACAAATGACATTTATTGTCAAACTAGGTTTTTTTGGGCCTTTGGGGGGCGATTTGCGCAGAGGGTCGTTTTCATACGAAAAAAAGGTATTTTTGGTCGAGAACGAACACTGTTGCATTTTCTAGTCAAACTTGGCCTTTTTGGGCCTTTTTTGGGGTGTTTTGCCTTGAAGGCCGTTACCAATAAAAAAACGTGGTATTTTCATAAAATTGACCTAATCGGGCATTTTTCGTGACCTATAGCTTTCAAAATTTTACGATTTTGAGTTTTTCATAAAATTGGCAAAATAGGAGTATTTTGGTTGAGAATCTTTCAAAATTCGTGATTTTGAGTTTTTCAGAGAAGTAAAAAAATTAGGTTTTTTCTTTGAGTTACCTATTTTCAAAATTTCACGATTTTGAGTTTTTCATAAAAATGGCCTGAGCTGGCATTTTCGGTGAGCTAGCGTTTAAAATTTTACGATTTTGAGGTTTTTTTTTTTTAATTTGAAAAATCAGACATTTTTTGTGAGTTATATTCTTTCAAAATTTGACAATTTTGAGTTTTTCAGATAATTGAAATGATAGGCTTTTTCAGTGAATTATAGCCTTCCAAAATATTACGATTTTGAGTTTTCATAAAATTGGCCAAATCATACGTTTTCGGAGACATTTGTTTTGAGCTGTAGCCTTCAAAATTTGACGATTTTGAGTTTTTTCATAAAATTTACAAAATCAGGTGTTTTTTTTGTCTATAGAATTCCAAAATTTGGGCGATTTTGAGTTTTTTTAGAGAAGTGAAAAAATTATTTATTTTTTAGTGAGTTATAACCTTTTAAAATTTCACAATTTAGAGTTCTTCATAAAATTTTCCAAATCGGGCATTTTCTGTGAGTAATAACCTTTAAAATTTCACGATTTTGAGTTTTTCATAAAATTGACAAAATCGAGTATTTTGGGTGAGAGCCTTTTAACATTTGGCAATTTTGATTATTTTGAAGAAGTGGAAAAATAAGACTATTTCAGTGAGTTATAAACTTTTAGAATTTCACGATTTCATGTTTTTCGTAAAATTGGCCACATTGGACATATTCGGTAAATGATAACCTTCAAAATTTTACAATTTTGTGTTTTTCATATAATTGGCCAAATGGGGAATTTTTGTTGAGCTATATAGTCTTTTAAAATTTCACGATTTTGATATTTTCATAAAAGTGACAAAATCAGGCATTTATGGTGAGTTATAACCTTTCAAAAATTTATAAATTTGAGTTTTTCATAAAATTGACCAAATCGGGCATTTTCCTTGGCTATAGCCTTTTATAATTTGGCGATTTTGAGTTTTTTCATAGAAGTGAAAAAATCAGACATTTACGATGAGCTATAGTCTTTCGAAATTTCAAGTATTCAGTTTTTCATAAAATTTGTCAAATTGGGTATTTTCGGTGAGCCTTCAAAATTTTTCAAAAATTGACGAAATCGAGTATTTTTTTGAGTTATAGTCCTTCAAAATTTGGGGATTTTTAATTTTTCAAAGAAATGAAAAAAAAAATTGATTTTTTTAACGAGTTATACCCTTTCAAAATTTTACGATTTGGAGCTTTTCTTAAAATTGGTCAAAATCGAAATTTTTCATGAGTCATAGCGTTTACAAAATTTTACGATTTTCAGCTTTTCATATAATTATCCATTTTCGGTGAATAATAGCCATTAAAAATTCGCGATTTTGATTTTTTCATAAAATTTGCCAAAATCCGGCATTTTCGATGAGCTATAACCTTTTAAGATTTTACCATTTTTAGCTTTTCATAATAGTTACAAAATAAGGATTTTTTGGTGAGTGATTTCATTTCAAAATTTTACAATTTTTAGATTTCTTAATTTTTTTTTCCAAATGGGGTTTTTTCGTGAGCTATAGCCTTTAAAAATATCATGATTTTGAGTTTTTTTTTTTTTTTTTTTTTTTTTTTCAGGAATGTGACAAAATCAAGCATTTTCTACAAGTTATTGCTCAAATTGGATATTTTTTGTGAGCTATAATCTTTTAATATTTTACGATTTTTAATTTTTTGCAACACTTGTAAAAAAATAAGGCTTTTTGGGTAAGTCATTGCCATTCAAAATTTAAGAATTTCAAAATTTCGTAAAATTTTGCCAAATCGGGCTTTGTTGTGAGCTATAACTTTTCAAAATTTTAGGATTTTGAGTTTTTTATAAAAGTGGTAAAATCAGACATTTTTGGTGAGCTGTAACCTTTCAAAATTTTAAAAATTTGCATTTTTCCTGAAATTGGCAAAATCGAGTATTTTTTGTGAGCTAAGCTTTTAAAATTTACTATATTGAGTTTTTCATTAAATTGGCAAATTCAATTATTTTTTTGGGAGCTTTTCAAAATTTGATGATTTTGAGTTCTTCAAAGAAGTGAAAAAATTAGGTTTTTTTAGTGAGTGATACCTTTTCAAAATTTCCCGATCTTGAGTTTTTAATAAAATTAGAAAAAAATGGGTATTTTTAGTGAGTTATAGCCTTTTGAAATTTGACGATTTTGAGTTCTTTCAGAGAATTAAAAAAATTAGACTTTTTCAATGAGTTGTAACCTTTTAAAAATTTCTGGAATTTGATTTTTTTCATAAAATTGACCTAATTTTTCATTTCCGGTGAGTTATAGCCTTGACAATTTCATGATTTTGCGTTTTTTATAAAATTGGCAAAATCAGATATTCTCGTTGAGTTGTAGCCTTAAAAAATTCACGATTTTAAATTTATCATAAAATTGGCAAAATCAAGTGTTTTGGATGATAGCCTTTCAAAATTCGGTAATTTTAAATTTTTTAGTGAAGTGAAAAAATTAGGCTTTTTCATTGAGTTACCCACTTTCAAAATTTCATGATTTTAAGTTTTTTCATAAAATTGGTTTACTCGAGCATTTTCGGTGAGTTGTAACCTTCAAAATTTCACAATTTTGAGTGTTTTTTTTTTTTTTATAAAATTTATAAAATAGGATTTTTTTTGTGAGTTATAATCTTTCAAACTTTGGTGATTTTGAGTTTATGGGGCATTTTTTGGCGAGCTATAGTGTTCAAAATTTCACGATTTTGAGTTTTTTCTTTTTTATAAAATTTGTAAAATTCGGTATTTTTTGTGAGTTAGCCTTTCAAAACCTGATGATTTTGAGTTTTTCAGAAAATTGAAAAAATAGTCTTTTTTTGTTAGTTATAGCCTTTAAAAATTCTAAGATTTTGAATTTTTTCATAAAATTGGCCAAATATGGCATTTTTGGCGAGCTATTGCATTCAAAATTTTGGAATTTTGAGTTTTTTAGATCAAATTGAGCATTTTTGGTAAGTTATAACTTTAAAAATTTGACGATTTTGAGTTTTTCATAAAATTTGTAAAATTCGGGGTGGTTTTTTTTTTTTTTAATCCATAGGCTTCCTAGATTGGGCGATTTTGAGTTTTTCAGAGAAGTGAAAAAACAAAGTTGTTTTCGGTGAGTTATAAACTTTTAAATTCTCATAATTTAGAGTTCTTCATAAAATTTGCAAAATCGAGTATTTTGGGTGAGAGCCTTTTAAAATTTGGCGATTTTGTGTTTTTCAAAGAAGTGAAAAAATTTATTCATTTTGGTGACTTACAAACTTTCAAAATTTGACAATTTCATATTTTTTTTCGTAAAATTGGCCAAATTGGTCATTTTTAGTGAGCTATATATAGCCTTCAAAATTTTACGATTTTGAGTTTTTTCATAAAATTGGTCAAATGGGGCATTTTCGTTGAGGTATAGCCTTTTAAAATTTCATGATTTTGATATTTTCATAAAAGTGACAACGTCATGCATTTACGGGGAGCTATAACCTTTCAAAAAATTATAGGGATAAAGACCTTTTTGATCCCTGAGAAATACCTTGGGTGTCCAATTGGCCCCTAAGAAATGCAATTCGACAATTTGATCCTTAACATTTCAAAATAGTGTCCAATTAGCCCTTGAGTTGGGTTCCGTTCGTAAAATTTGGAGAAATTGGATGGAAAAAGTCACATGACAAGCACGTGACTTTTGGCCAAGGGTACAAGCTTCATTTCATTCTTACTAATAGAATGTGATCTATTTATATATTTTGTTAAACTTAAGGGGTTAAAAATATTTTTTTTCTTTAATTTTTTTTTAGGTCGTCTTTTTCTATCGCCGCCTTCTGCTGAGCTTTGATCCTTTGGTCGGTCACCTGCGTCGTCTTTGTCTTCTTCGCCATCAACGTAAGTTGGAGGATTTCAAGGGCTAATGCGATGGTTTAGGCGGGAGACAAGGGATCTCGTGCTTGGCATTCATCGACGGTGGGTTGAACCAGAGAAGCTCGATCGTCGTCGGAGCTAATCCGTCACGATGTCGTCGAGCCTCTTTTAGTGGAGGTCGATCAGATCTACCATCTCGCTTGCCCCACCTCTCCCTTTCACTACAAGCACAACCCCATGAAGACGATTATATCCTTTGAATCGATTTCAAATTCAAATTTCTTTATGAATCTGCTTCAATTTCTCTCTAATATTCACCATTTTTGAATGTTTTATTAGAATTTGTTTATTTTCCTGTTCGATTTTTGGATTCCTTGATTCTGATTCTTGATTGATTGCACAAGACGGATATGGTGGGGACTCTGAACATGCTAGGGCTGGTGAAGAGGATTGGTGCGCGGTTTTTGCTAACGAGCACCAGTGAGGTGTACGGTGATCCTTTGCAACATCCGCAAGTCGAGATGTACTGGGGCAACGTCAATCCAATCGGTCTGTAACTCTCTATCTCTCTCTCTCTCTCTCTAGCACACCAGTTGGAGGATAATCTGGTGGAGTTTGACCCATTCACTGTCTCGGTTTGGTACATTGACATCGTGGTTGTTGTTGGCGAAGGCAAACCCTAACCATCGGAGAATTCGAGCTGATTGCGATTCAGTTGGAAATTGAATTGAATTTAATTCACAATTTAGGATTCTTCAAATGAACCTAATAAGATCCTCTGATTTTCAATTCGAATTTAAGGTTTTCGACGGGAAATCGAGAACTTCGATTTGTGATTTGGGTTGAGGAAGAAGATGACGGGAGGGCTTGAACATGGAATTTTTTGGGGTTTTTTGAGAAGAACGGTGGAGATGTGTGGTGCGAGCGAAGAGTGTTCCTCCATCAACGTTCCCTATCATGTACGATTTCTCATTCGATTTTTTATATTTTGTGTTAGGGTTTCTGATTTCATTTCCCAATTAGTTTTGTTTTGATTTCGAAACCGTGGTTTGATTTGGGTGTCGATTCGAAACCGAAATCGAAACCCTATTTCGATTTCGATGGTGTTCATCATTTTGGTGACGATGTTCGGTGGTATTCTTCGATTTCAAAATCGAAACCGTGGTTCGATTTCGATGGTGTTCGTCGTTTTGGCGGTGGTGTTCGCGGCGGTGTTCTTCGTGCATTTTCTTAGATTTTGATTTTGAAATCGAAATTGATTTCGATTTCCTGTTTTGATTTCTAAATCGAAATCGAAACCCCAAGGTTTGATTTCGTCGGTGTTCTTTGTTTTCGATTTCGGTGTTCGTCAATAGTGTTGTTCATTTTGGTGGTGGTGTTCGTTGATGTTGATGTTTGTTTTGGTGATGGTATTCATTTTGATGTTGATGTTCATTTTCGTGTTGATGTTGTGTTTTAATATGGGAGCGAAAAAAAAATATGATTATGTTTTGCTCCCTTATTTTTAGCACAAAATTCTTAGAATATAATTGAATTGCTCCTATTTCCTCTTTCATAGAGGTTTGTATTTGGTTTAGTTGGATATGTCATTCCTTTTGTATTTCTCGGGTTTTTTAATTTTTTTTTTTTATATTTCCAAAAAAAAATGTTGTTTTGTTCCCATAAATTTGTTATTTCCATAATTAAAAAAAAAAATTTGTTGTTCCCATAATTTGTTATTCAATTGAGAAAGAAAGACCAAATTAAAAAAAAATGATTATGTTTTTTCAATTGAGAGAAAGACCAAAAAAAATATTTTGACCCCTTAAATTCAGATGACTTTTTAAAATTAACCCCATTGTATGCGTAAAGACTAAAATACCCTTAATAAAATGTTGACCGTTAGTTGACTTAACGGAATTTATCTCAGGGGCCAATTGGACACTATTTTGAAATGTCAATGGCTAAATTATCGAATTACATTTCTTAGGGGCCAATTGGACACCAAGGCATTTCTTAGGGACCAAAAAGGTCTTTATCCCAAAATTATAAATTTATGTTTTTAATAAAATTGACCAAATTGGGCATTTTCCTAAACTATAGCCTTTTATAATTTGGCGATTTCGAGTTGTTCAGAGAAGTGGAAAAATCAGTCATTTACGGTGAGTTATAACCTTTCAAAATTTTAAGATATTGAGTTTTTTCATAAAATTTGTCAAATCGGGTATTTTCGGCAAACTTTAAAAATTTTACCATTTTGATTTTTTCCTAAAATTAGCCAAATCGAAGATTTTCGGTGAGGCATGCCTTCAAAATTTAACGATTTTGGGTTTTTCATAACATTGGCAAAATCAAATATTTTTTGTGAGTTATAGCTTTTCAAAATTTAGAGATTTTTAGTTTTCAAAGAAGTGAAAAATTGGCTTCTTCAGTGAGTTATACCCTTTCAAAATTTTATAATTTGGATTTTTTCTTAAAATTGGCCAAATAAGACTTTTTCGTTAATTATTGCCTTCCAAAATTTTACGATTTTTAGTTTTTCATAAAATTGATTTGTTGATATATGTATTTTAATGATGTCAATATATGTATTTTGATGATATCATAATATGTGTTATGATGATGTCATATTAATAATATTAGACACAAATTATATGTTGCAATATGAATCATTTTTCAAATGTACTAACTAATGTAATATCTTAAGTGCAGGTATTAAGATTCAATTATACATTGTGTGTGCTAACCATTACAGAATTTTATGTGTGAAACGCAGGTATAATCTCGATATTAAGAGCGTAAGACTTAGATAAGATTAAATTTATTAAGTTAAGTCTGTAGGATGTTACTCTTAAAGAGATTATAGACTTTAGCTCATTAGGATACACGCACACACCGATAGTGTATACATTCATGATATTATGATTTAAACATATTTATTATTTGATTATATCATGATACATGTGATTGGATTGTCCAACACATGATTATTTGTCAAATTCACATCTTAATCACAATATACTTAGTATGAGAAAACTTGTTTTCAACGTGATCAAAATATACATTGCATGCATTGCTTGATACAAATAGTTATTATAAAATAACAACATGATATACTTAATCTAATATGCTTAACTTATGTTTATATCATGATATAATTTGTTCAACACATCCTTGCATGCATTAGAATTTGAAGAATGCTCTATATATGTTTACAATAATAATATGATCAATATACGCATATATTGGAATACCTTATTTAAAATGTCTAGTATCATGAAAAAATATTCAATTTGATCAAATCATCATTGGATTGAATCAATTAAATGCAAACCATTTCAAAGGTTTAAGAACACATTTCACAACTTTTTGGTCATGAACTCAAACTTGGATTTGCATATCAAATCTTTATCGGAATACTCAAATCATGTTATGGTATGTTAATTTAACATGTCTAAATGATATATTTATGATCAATTGATATGTTCATCATTACGTCTATGATTAATTGACAAATTGGCTCAAAGGGTATAAAAAATTTGTTTTCATCATGCTAAATGAATTCCAAGTGTTCAAATGCTTGAAATGCTTGTATGTGCTTAATTGGATTGTATACATGTATAATATGCTTTATACATATTGTATATACATGCTCAAATACATAATCATGTATGAATACAAGTATTAGATTTGAATTTCATAAGATAATCAAGTCGGAATACAAAAGATATTATTTTGACTTAGTGGTAGGGTAGCTCATTAAATGCTAGCCCATACCTTGTCTCCCACAATGTGTATGACATATTATCTTGAATAACTTGCTGCATATTTCAAAATTGATGAGCCTTACCTTTAATCATTTTTATCCATATTTGAATATCTCTATCATGATTTGTCTACATTCATTATTACCAACCATACTCAATTATATTCATTTAATAAATGGATGTAATATTTCACTCCCTCAAAGACAAGAATGGACTATGGGTCCTTTGCATTTAATTATACTATCTAGCATTAATGAGGTTGAAAAAAAGAGATGGAATCTTGACAGATCTGCAAAGATAATGGAGAAGAGCCTTGCATTTGTGTCTTGACAATTTGAAGAGGATTTTCAACGGTCACTTTGCTCTCAAGCTTTTCAAGTGTGATATCCTCCTACATTCTCTACATATATATAAGGAGAGAAGATTGCTGGAAGAAATTAACCATCTATCCAAGTATCAATCATGTGAGCTACAAAGATCAATCATGCAAAAGTAGTTCAAAGAGTTATACTACAAAGTGATATTCTTCTGTACCATCTCTTTGATTCTTATACTTCTTGATCACTCTTGGACTTAAAGTTTATCTATCTTTTCTTGAGTGATATTTATGAGAAACACTAAACACTAGAAAGTCAAAGTGTTATAATCTTTATAGAGAGTGTTTAGAGTTTCAAGGTTGATTTTGTAAGTTAGATTACAAAAATATTTTGAGTGTTGTATTGAGAGATTGTACTTCATATAAATATCAAAGCAAGAAAGATCCTCAACATCACTATATCAACATCAATTTGTGAAGAAGTTGAAGAAGACCAAAGGAGGCGCGTTTGGTTGTTGACGAACCAATCTCGTTGGAAAGAAGATCACGTGGAACGATTTAATCTTCACCTATAAGAAGATTATGAAAGGTTTCTCTTCACCTGCAAGAAGAGCAAAAGGTTGTAAATAGTTTGATTTTCACCCGTAAGAAGATTGTAAACGGTTTAATCTTCACACGTAAGAAGATTAAAGATTAGTGAATTAGAACTCTCCGTCAGAACGCGAAGGAGTAGACTAGACAATTTTTTTTTTACCGAACTACTATAAATCCCTTGTATCTTGTGGTTTGATTGTCTCTATCCCTTACTTTTTACTTTAATTATTTTGATTTGATTGATTATTCCGCAATATACACAAACACAAAAACTAACAAGTTTGATTTGAAATTTTAGTAGAAAGATTCACGAAAAATTTGTATAGATCAAATTCAACCCCCCCCTCTTGGATAAATCTCTGGGCCAAGCCCAACCCTAAATCTGACATTTTTTGGTAAGTTATAACCTTTTAATATTTTACTATTTTTAGTTTTTCATAAAAGTTACAAACTAGGGCTATTTCAGTGTGTTACTACCATTTAAAATTTTGAAATTTCATAAAATTTTGCCAAATCGGGCTTTTTCGGGTGCTATATAACCTTTTAAAATTTCAAGATTTTGAATTTTCCATAAAAGTGACAAAATCAAGCATTTTCGGTGAACTACAGTCTTTCAAAATTTTATAAATTTGAGTTTTCGTAAATTTGGAAAAATCGGATTTTTTTGTGAGTTACAAAATTTTACGATTTTGAGTTTTTCATTAAATTTGCAAAATCAATTACTTTTTGTGAGCCTTTCAAAATTTGGCGATTTTGAGTTTTTTCTGAGAAGTGAAAAAATTAGGTTGTTTCGGTGAGTGATATATTTTCACCATTTCGAGTTTTTGATAAAATTAGAAAAATCGGGTATTTTTAGTGGGCTATAGCCTTTCAAAATTTGGTGATTTTGAGTTCTTTTCGATAATTGATAAAATTAGGCTTTTTCGATGAGTTACACCCTTTACAAAATTTACGATTTTGAATTTTTCATAAAATTGGCCAAATTTTATATTTTTGGTTAACTATAGCATTCAAAATTTTATAATTTTTAGTTTTTCATAAAATTGGCAAAATTAGACATTTTTCGTTCGCCTTCAAAATTTCAACTTTTAAAGTTTTCATAAAATGTAAAAAATATGGTATTTTTTGTGAGCTATAACCTTTAAAAATTTGTTGTTTTTTTATTCTTCTAGAGAACTAAAAAATTAGACTTTTTCAGTAAGTTATAACCTTTCAAAATTTTACGATTTTGAGTTTGTCATAAAATTGGAAAAATCGAGTATTTTAGGCGAGAGCGTTTCACAATTAAGTGATTTTAACTTTTTCAGATAAGTGAAAAAATTAGGCTTTTTCGTTAGGTTTCCTCACTTTTAAAATTTCACCATTTTAACTTTTATGAAAAATTGGTTTTAATCAGGCATTTTGAGTTTTTCATAAAATTGTTCATAAAATTGTCCAAATCGAGCATTTTTAGTGAGCTATAACCTTCAAAATTTCCAAAATTTTGAGTTTTTCATGCCAAATCGAACGTTTTCGTTGAGGCATAGCATTTAAAATTTGATGATTTTGAGTTTGTCATAAAATTTGCAAAATCAAATGTTTTTTATCTATAGCCTCCCAAAATAGGGTGATTTTGAGTTTTTCAGAGAAGTTAAAAAATATTCTTTTTCGGTGTGTCATAGCCTTTTAAAATTTCATAATTTAGAGTTTTACATTAAATTTTCCAAATCGGACATTTTCAGTGAGTAACTTTCAAAATTTCATGATTTTTTATTTTCACAAAATTGGCGAAATTGAGTATTTTGGATGAAAGCCTTTTAAAATTTGGCGATTTTGAGTTTTTCAAAGAAGTGAAAAAATTAGGCTATTTCGGTGAGTTACAAACTTTTAAAATTTTACGATTTCGTGTTTTTCATAAAATTGGCCAAATTGGACATTTTTGGTGATCTATATAGTCTTTAAAATTTTACGATTTTGAGTTTTTCATAAAATTGGACAAATGGGGCATTTTTCATTGAGCAATAGCCTTTCAAAATTTTATAATTTTGATATTTTCATAAAAGTGACAAAATCAGGCATTTGTGGTGAGTTATAACCTTTTAAAAAGTTATAAATTTGAGTTTTTCATAAAATTGACCAAATCGGGTATTTTCCTTAACTATAGCCTGTTGTAATTTGGTGATTTTGAGTTTTTTGGAGAAGTGAAAAAATCAGACATTTACGATGAATTATAGTCTTTTGAAATTTCAAGATATTGAGTTTTTCATAAAATTGGTCAAATTGGGTATTTTCAGTATAGCCAACAAAATTTTTACCATTTTGGGTATTTCATTAAATTTTCCAAATCGGAGATTTTCAGTGAGTTATAGCCTTCAAAATTTCATGATTTTAAGTTTTCATAAAATTAACAAAATTAGGTATTTTTTGTGAATTATAACCTTTCAAAATTTGGGGATTTTAGTTTTTCAAAGAAGTGGAAAAAAAAAAAAACTTTCTTAGTTAGTTATACTCTTTCAAGATTTTATGATTTAGAGTTTTTCTTAAAATTGGCCAAATTGGACTTTCGTGAGTAGCATTTCAAATATTTACGATTTTGAGTTTCACGTAAAATTGGTCATTGTTGGTGAGTTTTAGCTTTTAAAATTTCACAATTTTGAGTTTTTCATAAAATTGGTCTAATTCAGTATTTTCGATGAGCTATAACCTTTTAATATTTTACAATTTTTATTTTTTCATAAAAGTTACAAAATAAGGCTTTTTTTGTGAGTTATTGCTTTTTAAAATTTCATGATTTTTAAATTTCATAAAAAAAAAAAAATTCAAATTGGCCTTTTTTTATGAGTTATAACCTTTCAAAATATCACGATTTTGAGTATTTTCATAAATGTGGCAAAATTAGGCGTTTTATGTGAGCTATAACCAAAATCAGGAATTTTTGGTGAGCTATAACCTTTTAATATTTTACGATTTTTAGTTTTTCATAAAAGTAGAAAAATAAGGCTTTTTTGACGAGTAATTATCATTCAAAACTTCATGATTTTGAAAATTTTAATTTTTTTTTGCTAGATCAGGCTTTTGCATGAGCTATAACTAGGGGTGTGCATCGGATCGGTCCAACCCCCCAAAACTGTCCAAACCGCCCAAACCAAACTGCAAAAAACCCGTCCAATATTAGCCTGCACATTGCACGGGTCATAAACCTTGTTACCTGCACATGAATAAGCGAGTCACAGTTTGGTCTACTTTTATACGGGTTCAACTCGCCCGCTAAGTTAAACACAAAATGACGTTATTTTGTAATGATATAAATAATATCTAAGTCGTTGCCTAAGATTTTTATCTGTTCCAACCACTGTCAATTATTCCTCTTGCATCTTGTTATCTTCGTTCTTCCAAAATTCTAATTTATTTTCCGCCTTCGTGAAGATTCTTCTTAAATTCATTCGCCACCTTGGATAATCTACGATTCTAATTAACCCAACCTGAAAATAGGTCCAACCTGCATACCATTTGGTAGCCTACGGTTTAATATAGTCAACCCGCCCACTCTAACCCATCCCAACCCGCACATCATTGGGCGGTTCATGGTTCAAACCAACTCAACCTGCCTAATATTGGTTTGGTCCGCAGTTTTGGTCCAAACTGCCCCAAATCGCCCGTTGCACACCCTAGCTATAACCTTTCAAAATTTCAAGATTTTGAGTTTTTCATTAAAAAGAAAGTGACAAAATCAGGCATTTTCGGTGAGTTATAGCATTTTAAAATTTTATAAATTTCAGTTCTTTTATAAAATTGGCAAAATCAGATATTTTTGTGAGCTCCTTCAAAATTTTATGATTTTGGGTTTTTCATTAAATCGACAAAATCGATTTTTTTTAGCCCTTCAAATTTTGGTCATTTTGAGTCTGTCAGAGAAGTGAAAAATTTAGGTTTTTTCGTTGAGTGATACCTTTTCAAAGTTTAATGATTTCGAGTTTTTATAAAATATAAAAAATCGGACATTTTTATTGAGTTATAACCTTTCAAAATTTAACAATTTTGAGTTCTTTTAGGGAATTGAAAAAATTATGCTTTTTCGATGAGTTACAACATTTAAAAATTTCATGATTTGGAGTTTCATAAAATTGGCCAAATTTTGCATTTTCGGTGAGCTATATGTCATGTCCTGCTCAAGTTGTCATTAAATATCCAACTTGTGTGCCTAAAAATCTAGAATTTTCTAGAGCACACTTGCATATGTTGGAAGGATCCGAAATAATCCGGAGAATGCTGGAACTTGCAAGATAGAGCTAGACAAATCCGGAAGACTCTAGAGTTTGCTAGAGTTATCTTGACATGGCTAGACTTTCCTAGAATATCCTAAAATCTTATGGAATGTTGTACATACAACTAGAGTTATGTAGAGGATTCATGAATATTCTAGATACATTGTAAGATCATGACAAGTGGCACAATCCTAAACATTAGTGTACTTGGTGCCACTCTATAAATAGGTCTCTTGGCCTTCCTTGGTAACAATCCTTGGGAAGTTTTCTCAAAAGAGCAATACAAAGCATTCTTCCAAACTCTTGTGTTCTTACTTTGCTCTTGTGTCCTCTAAAATCTCTAAGTCTCTTTCTAGTCTCTTTGGAGTATTGATTTTGGGTTCAAAGGTAGGCTTAGTACAACGGACCGTGCTAAGTGCCATACGATTGCAAGATAAAGTGTTAGGGTTTTATATTTGGAGAAAACCCCAAAAAACGCATCTTCTGTCTTCACACGCGACTTGGCAAGAATCGGGGGTTCATGTATTTTTGGAAACAACATCAAGCTAAACAAGGAAATAGCAACCAGAATCACTCATTCAAAGCTGCAAAAATGAAAGATATTGTGTTGATTATACTATATATTCCTAGTTTCTATTGCCCTAAATTGCAAAACGAAAAAATAGCAGCAGGAATTGATTCTGCAAACGAACAGCAACAATGACATTTTGTTCCCTCAACCGGTATGTGTTCTCACTCTCCATTATCTTTTTTTTTGTCCAACCGGTATGGAAGTTCCAAATCTGCGGTGGGAATTATAATTGAGAGTTTCATTTTAATGGTGCGATAACAGAGAATTCCAATCTGCAGAATTGGGTTGTTAGAATGGTTGCACATACGATAAGGTTTTTGATAGTTTGTTCTTGTGTGTTTCTTATAGATTTAGGTAGATAAGATCTTTCCAAAATCCTTGTTTCTAAAAGATAAAAGAGTTTTAAAATATCAACCTCAACTTTTTCATTACAAAATATGCATTTCTAGAGAGAGAGTCGTGGGTCATGCATTTATGGAGAGAGAAACCAGCTCATTCAAGATATGGATGCAGAATTTGTTTTTCTAATTTAGAATTTGTCCTTCTAATTTATTTTCCACATTCTTGATATGGGAGCCATGTGAGTAATGTCAAGAGTCCAATTAGAATTGATAGCAACACCTGCACAAAGACAATGATACATGTATGGTCCAAAGATATGACTATTCAGGAGTAAAAACAATATTTTTTTGGAATATTACTGGTTCAATTTTTGTTTTTGCACAGAATTACATTGTTGAATATTACTATACAGGTATAATTGGTTGAATATTGATGTACAATTATAATTGGGTTAAATATTACTATACAGTTATAATTGGATTGAATATTACTATACAGTTATAATTGGTTGAATATTGATGTACAATTATAATTGGGTTGAATATTACTATACAGTTACAATTGGTTGAATTTTGATTTTACAACACGCAATGTTGAGCAACTGTTTCATAGCTAAATATTACTGTACAACCTTTCATGTTTGAGAATTGTAGTACAGTTATTTTTTGGTTGAATATTTGATGTACATCTACAATTGTTTGAACAGCCGAGATGCTTGTTGGAGAGAGTAGCAAAGATGCAACTGGAACTAATACTGATTACTACAGTGAAAATACAGGGAGTGACGAAGATGAAAAATTATTGATACCCTACCGCCCAAATAAGTCGACAACAATGTCTGCTGATTGGAGGTATTTAATTCGTGAGATAGGGCAAATTTTTAAAGGTGGGGCTAATGATTTTAGGGATTATTTGATAAAATATTCCATTGAAATTGGGTTCAAATTTGATTACCATAAGAACGAACCATCTCGTGTTGTAGCATATTGAGCATATAAGATTGAGCGAGGATGTGAATGGTTTGTACGTGCGAGCATCGAGTAAGAATGATTTTTTTTACATCAAGAAAATAAACAATATTCATATGTGTGGTACTGCAGTTAGAACCAGGTAAAATGGTAGGATTAATTCCAAAATTGTGTCGAGTTGTATAAAAAACATGCTAAAGGTTCAACCACTAAAGCGCCCTATTGACGTCGTCAAAGAATTTAAAAATAACTATGGGTTGGACATAAGTTATCACCATGCATGGTGGGGGGTTGAAAAGGCTAGAGAAGATATTTTTGGGGATTATCGTAGTGGATACGACGAGTTGAGATGGTACAAAGAAGTGTGCATGAAGACAAACCCGGGAACCTATTTTGAAATTAAATATGTGATCACACCTTATTTTGTGCGATCTAATACCACTAAATTAAGTTTTGTTAATCTTTTAAATAAATTAAAATATTATAAATTAAGTTGTTTTATTTATTTTTGTAGGATTTTGGAAATGGTACAAAACCATGTTAATTTGGAGCAAAATTCAGAGAAAATGATCAAACGGATAAAAGTCGCGATTTTCGGCACTAGAATGAAGACCACTATCCATTGTTTTGGACATAACTAATTATACAGTTGGAATTCTGAGATGAGACAAGTTTCATATGAAAGTAGACTCTTTAAGCTTTCCAACGACTGGTTATAGAGCCAAATCGGAGTTCGTATGAAAAAGATACAACCGTTTGAAGATGGTCCTTCTGTGCAGCCACATAGTGCTGCGGGTCAAACCGTTTTGACCCGAACCCGGCCCGATTCGGCCCGACCTGCGCCCACTCCGGTGGACAAATTGCTCAACAACCCCATTGGCCTCTATATTTGACTTTTTGCACCTCTAGCCTCCTCTATTGACTCAAATTTACCCCAAAACTCACATTTTTGATTCTATAAATAGAAGGGAGGTTTGAGAGCAAAAAAAGTCCAATATTCCTACTTCATTCTTAGAATAGTTGTAGTATTTTCTTATTTGTTTTTCTTTTATTTCATTTTTATTTTTGGAAGGGAGAATAGTTTGGGGTACAAAGTGTAAATGGTGTTTGTGAGGATATTATCCGAGAAAATACCACTCAATGCAACAATGAGAAGCTAACTTCCTTCAACCAGGTTAGGGTTGTAGTATTGTACTTTTGAATTTATGTAATATTGTATTTTTCTTATTTAAATTTGGATTTCGTATAAACAATTGTGTGGAAGGAATTCCGTTCATAAAAATGAATTTAATTATAATTGAATTTATTGTCAAAATGTTCTTGTAGAGATTTTGATTTGAATTCAATTATTGCTAGAACATTAAATCTTGCACCTGTGGTCTTGATTTAATGGCCACACAATCGTATTCTTGGGGATTGATTATTGGTCTGGATGGTTTATGCCTAGATTTTAATTCACCTTAGATTAGTTTAATGTAGGAATTAAATACCGAAGATAGATCATGCCGGAGAATAACAATCCATATATTTTTGAGTAGTTCCGGCTTGTAGTTAGGAACACTCGTTTATACAAATCCGATTTAAATAGAAAATACGAGAAAAATATAATTCTCAAAATACTAATCCCACAATTCCTATCCTGGTTCTTTATTTTATTTTTATTTTAGATTTAGTATTTTCTTTTCTTATTTTAAAATCAAAATCGTTTTCACTAAAGAAAGAAAAAATAATTAGAAATTGATAATTACAAGACCGATCTCTGTGGTTCGACACCCTACTTGAACACCGTACTACATCAGTATCGCGGTACCAATTTAAGGGTATTATTTTTGAGCGATCAATATGATATGAGTATTGGTTGTTTTAACTGACTTTTTGTTTCATTCGGTGCTAGCATAGCTGGGTTTAAATATGTACGACCTCTATTATTTCTCGACGGAACGTTTCTGAAAGCAAAGTATAAAGGTACGTTGCTTGGCGCGACCGGCAAAGACGGGAATAACGGTAAGCGGGGGTAAACAGTCTAGTTGTTTTTTGACGTGCTAATCAATTTGTTGTTGTTGTATCCGATGTACTATTCTTCCTATACAGCGACAAAACAATTATTACTGTTAATTTAATAATAATATTCGATGTATAGTAAATATTTCATATTGAATAACTAGACTTTTGTCATTTTTTAACAGGTATATATCCATTGACTTTTGGAATTGTTGACTCAGAAACATAAGTCCACTGGGAATGGTTTCTAAAACAACTAGTTAATGTTATACCATCGGAACGAGTAATGACATTCGCATCTGATCGACATGTTGGGTTAATAAAAGCTGTGAAGAATGTATTCCTAGATACATACCATTCGTTTTGTTTGAACCACTTAACAATGACTTTGAAGGAAAAAATTGGAGCTCGTTTACTAGTGGTAAAACAACGGTTGTTGTGGTTGTTACGTGAGTGTTACAAAGCAAAAATGGAGGTCGGCTTTTACATACTACTAGCAGAACTAAAAATAGAGGGATCCAAGTATATTTCTGATTGGGTTGATGATTTGCCTAGAGAGAATTGGACAAATGCGTTCTTCAAAGGTCGAAGATATGGTGAATTGACATGCAACGCTGCAGAGACATTCAATGGATGGATTGCTGAAGCTAGACACCTGCCAATTCACAAAGTTGTCGATCAAATTCATGTTGACTTAATGGAACAACGGACAAAACGACGTAACATGGCTTCGGGGGTGAACAATATTTTGTGTGAGATAATTGATAAACAAATGCTAAAAAGATTGGAAGAATGGACATGGGTGGTGCATGAATCTGTGAATGGAGTTTTCGAGGTTCAATCAGACCCTTCTGTACTCGTGGACCTAAAAAACCAAATGTGTTCTTGTTTCGATTGGAGGGACAACAGGATACCGTATGCACACGCTTGCGCTGCTATTACAAAGACCGGTGGAGATTTGAACTCATATGTAGAGGATTACTTCCACATGTCCTTTTACCGTTTAAGTTACGAGGATGGAATTTTTGTTGTGCCAACTGCGAGGAAAAAAGAGATGAAACAAGAAGATATTGTAATACTACCACCAGTTACCAAACAACCTAGGGAACGATCGAAGAAAACGAGGATCCCATCAAAGGGAGAATTCAAGAAAGGAATATTAAAGTGTAGTCGCTGCGGTGGGAAATGACACAATAGAAAAACATGCAAAGAACCCATATGAGATGACATCATTTATTAGACTTTCATTATATTTTTTGGAGCAACAATTTCTATTTATTTTTGAAAAATTCAACATTCTTATGGATGTTTTCATGACTAGAATCGTTTTATCAATATATTTTCATTTTTTTCTAGTTTGTTATGCTAATTTAATGTTTTGGTTATATTCTTGTGACAACTGAAAAAAAATGGTAACAAAAAAGAATCGATTATTTTAACCAAAATACATAATATTTAATGAAGTTTAGCGCGCATAATTTTTTGAGATACATTTTTCATAGAAATCTATGATTTCTTCTATATAAACATGACAATTGTCTTGATAAGGCATCATATTTTGAGCGGTTTTTTATTTCAATTCCACCTAGTTAAGAGCAAACATAATATCAAGCATCAAAAGTTTGAGAGAGAAGACCTAAATCTCTTACACCTACTTGAAATATACAGATAAGAAGCTTATAGTGGAGCTTTTAGTATCAACTAAACAATCCCTATGAGCCAAATAAAAATGGTTAGCACAATGTACGTACATTAACAGAGAGAGAGAGAGAGGAAGCTCAAACAGGACATACTCATGATCACCATTAATATAAGCAAGTAACAATCCACCAGATTTCTCATTTGAATTCTTACCAACAAACCTGAGCCCCCCTCCCCTGGCTGCAAAATAATATCAACTCACAACAATTACTGTGAATATTAAGTCACAGTAATTTTTATTGAACCGGAATAATTAATGCACAGTAATTTTTAATAGCACAAAGACTTGTGTCCGATAGCATTATTCGTCTTAGACATTTCATACTTGATTACATAACAAGAAATATACCTACACATCGAGATTAGTCATGAACCACATCCATCATAAAATGTCAAACGCCAAATAAGTTTAGAAACAAGTAAATCATTTAATCAAAATAATATAAAAAAAGAATAAAAAATTTTGTCCATGAACCCATTACACTCAACTGCTCTGCGCATAAAATGAATCAAAAGCCCAACAGCCATGTTTGTCATTTATTATGTTCTTGATAAGATCCACCATTTCCACTGTTGCTATTCTGGCTTTGCATTTACAGTTGACGTTTACTCATTGCCCAAGGACGAACTGCCTCATTATAAACGTAACAATTACTCCACAGTCAGGTCTGCCAAAAAAAACATACAAATTTCTAGTATGATATCGCATATTCTTACAAACTGAATACAAATCAAAATCCACACTTACCGAACAACTTTTTGCTGAGGTGTGTCATAAACAGGCTCCAAAGTTATCGACTGTTCTTGTGTAGAAGCGCTTGACGAAGTCGCATACTGAGTGAAATAGCTGGTAATATACTTCGACTATATTTTGAAAATAATGAAATCACCAGTTAAAATTAAACAAATAATAAGACTAAATTAATGTAAGAGAGTGCAATTGGAATGTAGGATTATTATTGTAAACTCATAATCAATTAATGCGTAAAATATCTAAAATCTTATTATTGGCATTCTCGAAATGCGGATCATGTGAATTAAGACTGTACAACGAGTTATAGTAATTTAATGTCCCATGCTCTATCTAGAAAGCAAGTAATATCCAATACGACGGTGTAGATTTTCTCCCAGGCGTGTTTATTGGGAACATTATCGTCTTGTATTTCCCAGCAATACCTATATTGAATTGTTTGTCCATTTGTTCTCGAATGATTGCCTTTTTATTCTCTTTAACGTAAGTCTATCATCAAAATCAACACAAAATTTAATATGCACTAAAAAACTAGAAATAACAAATGCACCAAAATATTAAAAGATCAAACACCGTGGCAAAGGAAGTTACCCAAGAAAGACTAGGCATAACAAACACTCTGTGGGGAGCATCAACATTTGAGCTGCCATTAAAAATTTTAATTTGGCGATGGTGTATTATCTTGGCAAACATATCTATCACCTACAAAAGAATAAGGCAAAAAAAAAAAATCAAGTTTATGTATTCATTAAAATACATGACATCCAGTATATTTTCTTACCCTACTAGACAATTGTTCTCTTTTTAGGAGATCGATTATGTCGCCGAAATGGACGCCAAGGAAGCCATCCAATCCAATCCATGCTAGGTCACTGCAGAATGAAAAATTAAATAAAAAATTGAATAGTAAATCTAAGAAAAAAGTACAAATTGATTCGAAGTAAATATAACGAATACATACACATCATCATGTGTTTCATGTATGGATTTTATTTTTATCCCAATCACTTTCGTCTAGTAATTTGGCTACCGTGCATATTTTTTTGTTTGGGAGTTTTTCGAGTTTCCTTCTAGTCATTCGACGTATTAACGGGATCTCGTCCACATCAACCACTACCTAATCACACCTCTTTTTTCTTCGCTTTTTAACCCCCTCGTAGATGTAATTTGACTTTCATGCGGGTTTCCTTTTTTGCCATTTGATCTTTCTCACCATATATGTTTGTAGTGCGACATGTTCAGGACCTTTAATTTTTGGAAACGAAACTAATTCGGCAAAGGATTTTTTGTCGCGTAACTGTTCCGCATCACTGATAGTAGTCCGTTCTGCCAAATCATCCAATTGTGTCATTAACGATGATATCAACTCATCACGAGATTTCAACTCAATCGAAGATGCATGTTCTCAGCAACCAACTCACTATTCTAATTCAATGCATCTTCCAACTGTTTTTTGATTTCAGTAATATTGTCTGGGGGTTGTTGGCCAAGGGGATGTACGTCAGCTGCTGATGCAGTTTGGGCCCCGAACACATAAAGCTCTTCCATAGCTGATGACACTAGATCATCGGAGATTATCTTAAAACATTAGAACACACAACTTAATATATAGGAACAATCAAGAAATGGTAAAAGATAAAAGTTTTCCCCCCAAAATTAATAGCAATTTAGATATACAATGAACAACAAAATAACACGGAGCGAATGTTACAGAACAACATATATATCAACATGGAGTAGACAATTATTGATGAAACATTAAATTTCCAAAAGAATGTATTAAACTATAACTAAACTATTACTGTACAGTAACATTCTTATAAATGATACAACAAACAAGTAAATATTACTGTACAATAATATTCTTATCAATGATACAAGAAACACGTAAATACTACTATGCAGTAACATTCTTATTAATGATGCAACATACAAATAATATTTCAAAGATGCAATAGGCATTAACCTGATCTTCACTTAGTTCATTCACCCTATGCAACACGTTCTTTAGAGAAGATAAATTCCACTGGGTGAAACGTGGAATGCCGATCCAACTGACATCCCCCCTCCCTCCCCAGACACACCTTGATGGTTGTAGTCTGGTTCTAACAAAGTTGAATGCTCGCAAAACATATACTAAGAGTAATATGTAGAAATCAAAAAAATTATTACATCAACGAACAAAAATATATACAATATTTGATACTGCAACTATAAACAACTTACTAATATAGCGATGATACAACCATGAATCGCGTACGGTTTGTCGATTTTTTAAGGATAGACTCATTTACCTCATTCGCAACGGCATCAGCCCATACGTATTCAGACATTGCACGCAAGTCTTCTACCATTTGCACAAATGACCATCCAATATTTGTACCGGTGGTTGCAAAAAAGCAAGTCACAAAAGCGTATAAACACATCAACCTTATGATGTCCTCAATGTCGTCGTGATCTGTCCGATCAATAATCTTGTCGATTCTTTGTAATATGACTGTTGTTGAGATTTGATCCACTCCAGCAAAACGTCGTTCAACAAATGAAGTCACAATCTTTTTCGCATAAGTGTGTTCAATCACTTTGGTCCCATTTGCTATCCCAAAGAATAACGATATATCCCTTGAACTCAAATAAATACACTTACCGTCAAACACAAACGCTTTCCTACTTCTGCAAAAAACACATTTGCAAAAATACAATAAAACAATGTTAAAAAAATTATAGGTAACTAGTAAATATCAATGCAACGAAATTGGATCGAGATGATAAGTATAAACTTTACCAACTATAATACTTGAGCAGTGTCAATATGTCCTGATCACTTTTAGTTCATTGATGGATCACAACATTTCCATCCACAGATGCTTTAAAGAAAGGCCAAAGCGGAGTGGACGACATAACCTCAATGTGGGAAAGACGAAACTTCCTTCGTGTTTTTCCCATTAATTCACACAAGCTACGTAGATTACATCTATACTGTTTACTTCTTGATTGCTTATGTGATAATGTATCCTTGTCGGATCCACCCACCATTACCTGCATAACAATTACAGTGCCATACAAAAACTCAACTTCTATACATTTACCAATGTAGAGGAAGAATGGGATAAGTGAAACTAGAAATTTACTGGGTATGGTTTCTTACTAGATAGTAAATAATTCAATAAACATAAAAATCTCAATAATTGTAACCTCAACAAGGAAAGGGGAAGAAGTTTGAAAATCAACATGGGAAGTCAAATATTTACTATACAGTTACAATTTATGTATAAGATACTACATCAAACACGATTTTTACTGCACATTAACTAAAACAACGATATTTTGCATCACACACATATACACATGAATACACACATTTTTCCAGGTTATATGGAGAGTTATGTTATGCTTAAATCCACAGGCACCAATGGCACAACTATCCCATGTCATCAAATTTCAGAAATAGCACGAATACAACTCAAAAGCATGCAATTTTTATCCCTATAATTTAATACTCAGAAATATGGTAGGACCTAAAGAGCTATGAAACTATCAATGGAGTCCAATTCTTCATCACTAGCTCAAGCATAAGGTTTGAAGCTCTTCGAAGAATCTAATCTAAGCATTGGAGTCCCGATGTACCACCAACACATCAGCGACGTTTACGACTCTATAAATCAATCAATTTTTTTTGCTACACATTAACTAAATATCAATTCTTACACCACAAAAACGATTCGATCAAAATCCCACATCAACAGTAAAACGTAACAAATTGTGAATCCAAAACAAGTCTTCAAATCGTGATTTTTGCTACACAGTAAAAATCACAAAATTGATTGCTAAATAGTAATATTTTCCAAAAATTTGGGACTGGAAACAGAAACAGATAACAGAAACAAAACCATCTCTGTTTGTGATGAAACCAAAGGTAAATACAAGAACACAAATTCATATATGTAATTTTGCTACACATTAACAATTCAAACAACCCAAACAGTAAATATTTGAAAAAAATCAAGTACCAACAAATCAACCATGAAAATGAATAAACCCCCACGTCAAAATCCGATTTTTGTACAGTAATATTCACCCCATTATTTCAACCAATTAGAACTAAACAGTAAATATTCAACCATGTAAGTCTGTGCAAACAAAAGATTCAACGATTTCAAAATAGGGACCCAAACATGAACAATATCAAGAAAGTGGAAGAAAATTAAAACAACTCATTTTAATTTAGCTAGGGTTTTTTTCAGTTACCGTTATTCGACTGATACTTGATGACACCGGTGATTGATCTTACGGTGTTGGACGGCAGGGACAACGATTTTGGAACAGATACTCAAGACAGACGGTGGCGAACGGAAGAAGCGGCAAAGAACCTAAAATCGTTCACTACAGACGGGCGGCGAATGACTGATCTATGGTGGAAGGAAAAAAGGTTTGCGATTTTTTGGGGAAGAAGGTGAATATCAACTTTCTATAGCAAGATTTTGAGGATGGAAGATTCGAATATGGAAATTTGAGAAAGAACACTTACCATGTAGATTCACTATTTACGCGTCTCTTCAAACGAGTTCCCTGCACGGAGTGAATATGGGTTTTTGGTTAAATGAAAGGTATGGATGGGGATATGTCTAATATATTAGTGCGCCTTGCAGCCCATATTAAAATAGCCAAATAATTAATACTAGGGTTATGGTCCTCAATAATACCAAATCGTCTTGACGGCTCACTTCTCCCCATTTGGAAGTGAATCACGAATCCCATTGAAGAACTCCGGAGGTTTGGTTGAGGAAGACCACGTACCCGCTAGATCCGCGTTCTTCTCATGATCGATTGTCACATGATTCCGCAACAGAAGTCAATTGAACATAATGGATCCAGTTACGTAATTTACGTGTACATTAGAACTCATGGTCATTTGACATGTTGATTAAGGTGTTAGAGATTTGGATTTATAGGGAATAAAATCCCAACATTTTAGTTTTTCAAAAAAGTAAAAAAAAAAAATAGGCTTTTTCAATGAGTTATACCCTTTCAAAATTTTATAACTTAGAGTTTTTCTTAACTTTTGCCAAATCAGACTTTTTCGTGAGTTACAGCCTTTTAAAATTTTATGATTTTAAGTTTTTATAAAATTGGTCATTTTCAGTAAGCTATAACTTTTAAAATTCACGATTTTGAGTTTTTTCATAAAATTTGTCAAATCTGACATTTTCGATGAGTTATAACCTTTAATATTTTATGATTTTTATTTTTTCATAAAATTTACAAAATAAGGCTTTTTCGGTAAGTTATTGCCATTCAAAATTTCACGATTTTTAAATTTCATAAATTTTATCCAGTCGGGCTTTTTCGTGAGCTTTTCCTTAATGTGGCAAAATCAAGCACTTTTCGTGAGCTATAACATTTTAATATTTTATGATTTTTGAGTTTCTCATAAAATTTGTCATTTTTGGCAAGCTACAGTCTTTAAAATTTCACGATTTTGAATTTGTTATAAAATTGGTCAAATCCAGCATTTTCAATGAGCTATATAGCCTTTTCATATTTTACAATTTTTAGTTTTTCATAAAAGTGACAAAATCAGGGTTTTGTTTTATGAGTTATAACCTTTCAAAATTTTATAAATTTGATTTTTTCATAAAATTTAAAAAATTGGGTATTTTTGTGTGCAAACCTTCAAAATTTTACAATTTTGAGTTTTTCATTAAATTGGCAAAATCAATTATTTTTTGCGAGCCCTTTAAAATTTTGTGATTTTTAGTTTTTCAAAGAAGTGAAAATTCGATGAGTGATACATTTTTAAAATTTTACGATTTCGAATTTTTCTTAATAAAATTGGCCAAATCGAACTTTTCCGTAAGCTATTGCCTTTCAAAATTTGACGATTTTGAGTTCTTTTAGAGAATTAAAAATATTAAGCTTTTTTGATGAGCTACAGCCTTTAAAAATTTCACGATTTTGAGTTTTTCATAAAAATGGCCAAATTTTGCATTTTTGGTGAGCTATATCCTTAAAAAATTTACGATTTTGAATGTTTCATAAAATGTACAAAATCAGATTTTTTTGTGAGCCATATAACCTTTAAAAAATTGGATTTTTTTGAGTTTTTCAAAGAAGTGAAAAATTAGATTTTTTCGATGAATTATAACCTTTCAACTTTTTACGATTTTAAGATTTTCAAAAAATTGGCCTAATCAAGCATTTTCTTTGATATATAACTTTAAAAATTTCACGATTATGAGTTTTTCATAAAATTGGCAAAATCGAATATTTTTTGTGAGAGCCTTTCAAAATTTGGCGATTTTGAGTTTTCCTGAAAAGTGAAAAAACAGACTTTTTTTTGTGAGTTATTGTCACACCCTACCCTAGACACCTATCACCTGAGGCCGGCGTCACGTCGACATGACATCCCCTAAACGTCCAACCAACCAGAAAAATAACATATATATATATATAATAACATATATAGGCATACAACTCATACAACTCTTCCCAACTAGGACACATCTGTCCCCGAATATATATACAACAAAATACTATCGGCAAAATAATAAAATTGAACCTCCCACGGATTCGCCTCAGACAGCCTATTCTCAAACGACACTATTGCTGAACTCTACCTAGTGCCAGTAGGGGACCGACTCCGAACCGCGGTACCTGAAACCAAATTTTTTATCGGTGTATTATCTTCATAATAAAAATATTTTGTATGGATCAAGTATAATAATAATAATTTAAATACCACATTTCAAATAATAATACAAAAATCGCATACCACCTGGAAAAAACTCCGTTTTCCTGTCACCACAGAAATAAACTCATAGATTTATAATATTTCAACCAAGTAGTGAAAATTCACCAGAATATTATATCTAATCAAATAGTGTAAAGCAACTCAAATAATAGATACACCAATCCAGTGAAAAGTAATATATATAAATTTATCCAACCGGTTCATCGTATACAACAAAATACCCCACCACCCTCCGACTAGCCATAAGATCGTTTTAACCTCACGATCAAGAGTTGCAACGGTACCGTACCACCCGCAGGGTTTGCAATCCTTGACGGGTCAATCCACATCCCTTACGGGAAGAAAATCCACATCCCTTACGGGAAGCATATCCACAACTCTTATGGGAAGAAAATTCACATCCCTTACGGGAAGAATATCCACATCTCTTACGGGAAGAAAATCCACATCCCTTACGGAAAAAATATCCACATCCCTTTCGGGAAGAAACACATCTCTTACGAGAAGAATATCCACATCCCTTTCGGGAAGAAAATCTACATTCTTTACGGGAAGAATATCCACATCCCTTATGAGAAGAAAATACTATGGCATATTCAGACCAAACATTAATTTTCACATAAAAAACAAACGACTCAGTCCACAATCATTTTTCTACCCTTTTAGAAATCAACTAGATTTAACAAATTATTTTTCCACAAACACCCAAAATCGCTTGATCCATATAAGTTGCAAATTCGTTTAATTTTAAATAAACACATTTTTCATAATATATACGATTATACAATTTGTAATTTACGTAGAAGACAGTACACTCACCTCGATATCCGTTCGGCAAAATTACTACTGACCACACTCTACCGGAACACCAGTGCCTGCGAACCTAATAGTAATAGGGTCAAAATTAATAATCTATTTAAAATAACCTAATCATGCAATGCAGACCCTAAATTTCACAATTTTCCTGTCCCCACATTTTACTATGAAAAATTATCATTAGGCCAGTTTCGCTTCGTTAAAATTTTACTGTATAAAATTTAGTAATATGAACGGTCCCAAAATTTATTATTCCAGTTACGAAATTTTGATGCTAGTAGTTAAATTTAACAAACATAAAATTTAACGAGAAACGTTACCCTTTCCGAAACGATTGTCGATTTTCTTTTTTTCCTTAAAAAATTTAGTTTCTGCTCCTGCACTCACCGCCTAGGCGAAGGACCCATAGCCTCGGCGAACACGCTTCTTCTCTTCTTTGTTTTGTTTACTAACTCGCCACCGCCTCGGCGAGATTTTCCACCCCTCGGCGAACACCCCCCTTTTTTTTTCTATTTGCGTTCTGATGCTTCACCGCCTAGGCGAAGCTTGTCACCGCCTAGGCGAACGACCGTCTTCTTCGTTTTGCTTCTGCTTGCGATCAGACCAGCCGCTTCCTTCTCTTTCCTCACCAGTTCACCGTCCAACCACCATCAACGATCAAAACACACTCACACACCACTCTGACGACCCCCACACCACCTTCTGATCATCCCATGCACACACAACACGCTCTTTATGGCAAAACACACACGGAACACACACATACGCACACCTGTTTGAACACACACACACATAGACAGCGGTTGGGCAATGGCGATCATTTATACACACATCGACGATCGTCGTCGACTGATCAGCAACCTACACAACGTCGCACAGAACCGACGAACAACACACACACGGACAACGAGCTAAGCACACACACCTACGTCAGAACAACTCCTGCCGACTGAACCTTCCTCTTTTTTTCTTTTTTTTTTTCCCTCTAATTTCTCCTTCTTTTCAAGCTTTGGATCGTGATTTTTCTTGAATCATTTAATTGCATGAAATGTTGTGTTCCTCCTTCACTCTTCTGATTGCCACGTCGCTCATCCCTCACCGTTTCCTTGATTATTTTGTTTTTCTCCCGCAACTGATGTATATATATATATAATAAACTTTTGTTTAATTGCTCTTTTCTTCCCCCAACTTCTTTAAATCTTCATTTTAACCTAATTCACATTTATGATTTTCTTAAATTGTAATTTAACCCCTAAAATTTTAATTTTATAACTTGAATGACAATTTGAATCCCAAATGTAGAATAAATGTCTCTAAATTTGCAATTTGATCCATAAACTTTTAATTTGGATATGAATTAACACAATTTTACCCTGTATTTTTCCAATTGCTTTAAAATGCAACTAAAATGACGTACGTGCTAAAATTCAAGTTTTACAGTTATAGCCTTTAAATTTTTACTATTATGCGTTTTTCGTAAAATTGGTCAAATCGGATATTTTCAGTGTACTAGCCTTCAAAAATTTAGAATTTTGAGTTTTTTCGTACCAAATCGAGTATTTTCGGCAAGCTATAACCTTCAAAATTTGACAATTTCAAGTTTTTCATAAAAATTGTAAAATCAAGTTGATATTTTTTATTTTTTTTTAGCTATAGCCTTCCAAAATTGGGAAATTTTGAGTTTTTCTGAGAAATGAAAAATTTAGGCTTTTTCGTTGAGTTATAGCCTTTTAAAAATTTATAATTTAAAGTTCTTCATAAAATTGGCTAAAATTGGTATTTTCAGTGAGTTATAATCTTAAAAAATTCACGATTTTGAATTTTTCATAAAACTGGCAAAATCAAGTATTTTTGGTGAGAGCCTTTTATTTGGTGATTGTGAGTTTTCCAAAGAAGTGAAAAAATTAGGTTATTTCGGTGAATTACAAATTTTTAAAATTTCACGATTTCATATTTTTCATAAAATTGGTCAAATTTGACATTTTCGGTGAGATATAGCCTTCAAAATTTTATGATTGAGTTTTTCATAAAATTGTCCACATGGGGCATTTTATTTGAGTTATAACCTTTCAAAATTTAATGATTTTGATATTTTCATAAAAGTGACAAAATTGGGCGTTCACAGTGAGCTACCAAATTGGGATTTATCCTAAACTATAGCCTTTTATAATTTGGCGATTGTGAATTTTTCGAAGAAGTGAAAAAATAGGCATTTATGGTGAGTTATAGGCTTTCAAAATTTCAAGATATAGGGTTTCACAAAATTGATCAAATCGGGTATTTTCGGTGAGCTATAACCTTTACCATTTTGATTTTTTTTCATAAAATTAGCCAAATTGGAGATTTTCGGTAATATATAATCTTTAAAATTTCACGATTTTGAATTTTTCATAAAATTGGCAAAATCGGGTATTTTTTGTGAGTTATAACCTTTCAAAATTTGAGAATTTTTTGTTTTTCAAAAAAGTGAAAAAAATAGGTTTTTTCTGTGACTTATACCCTTTTAAACTTTTACGATTTTGAATTTTTCTTAAAATTTATCAAATCAGACTTTTTGTGAGTATAGCCTTTTAAAATTTTACGATTTTTGAGTTTTTCATAAAAATTGTCATTTTCGGTGAGCTGGCCTTTAAAATTTCATAATTTTGAGTTTTTCATGAAATTGGCCAAATCCGGCATTTTCGATGAGTTATATAACATTTTCATAGTTTACAATTTTTAGTTTTTCTTTAAAGTTACAAAATAAGGCATTTTCAGTGAGTTATTGTCTTTCAAAATTTCACGATTTTTAAATTTCATAAAATTTTGCTAAATCGGGATTTTTCGTGAGCTAGACCTTTCAAGATATCACAATTTTAAGTTTTTTCATAAATGTGGCAAAATCAGACATTTTCGGTCAGCTATAGCCCAAATTGGGCATTTTTTTGTGACTTATAACCTTTTAATATTTTATGATTTTTAGTTTTTCATAAAAGTTGCAAAATAAGGCATTTTCGGTGAGTTATTACCATTCAAAATTTCACGATTTTAAAATTTCATAAAATTTTGCCAAATTGAGCTTTTTCGTGAGTTATGACCTTTCAAAATTTCAAGATTTTGAGTTTTTCCATAAAAGTGACAAAATAAGGCATTTTCGGTGAGTTATAGCCTTCCAAAAATTTATAAATTTAAGTTCTTCATAAAATTGAGAAATCGGTTATTTTGTGAGCTAACCTTCAAATTTTGACAATTTTGAGTTTTTCATTAAATTAATAAAATCGATTATTTTTTTGTGAGCCCTTCAAAGTTTGGTGATTTTGAGTTTTTCATAGAAGTGAAAAAATTAGGCTTCTTCGAAGAGTGATGTCTTTTCAAAATTTCACAATTCTGAGTTTTTTGGCCAAATCAAACTTTTTCGTTAGCTATAAGCCTTTCAAAAATTGGCGATATTGAGTTCTTTTAGAGAATTGAAAAAATTATGTTTTTTTCAATGAGTTACAATATTTAAATATTTCATGATTTTGAGTTTTTCATAAAATTTGTAAAACTGGACATTTTCGGTGAGCTACCTTTCAAATTTCACGTTTTTTAGTTTTTTTTTTTTTATAAAATGTACAAAATTGGGTATTTTTTTAGACCTGTAATCTTTAAAAATTTGGCGTTTCTTGAGTTTTTCAGAGAAGTGAAAATTAGACTTTTTCCGTGAGATATAACATTTCATAATTTTGAGTTTTCATAAAATTAGCGTAATCGGACATTTTCTGTAAGTTATAACCTTTAAAATTTCACGATTGTGAGTTTTTCATAAAATTGGCAAAATCGAGTGTGTTGGGTGAGAGTCTTTCAAAATTCGGCGATTTGAGTTTTTCTGGGAAGTGAAAAAATTAGGCCCGTTGGATTATCCACTTTCAAAATTTCACGATTTTGAGGTTTTCTTAGAATTGGCTAAATCGGACTTTTTCGTGAGTTATTGTTTTTCAAAATTTTACGATTTTGAGTTTTTGATAAAATTGATCAAATTGAGCATTTTTAGTGAGCTATAGCATTTAATTATTTTACGATTTTAGTTTTTCATAGAAGTTGTAAAATCAGTCTTTTATGATGGGTTATAAACCTTTCAAAATTTGATGATTTTGAGTTTTTCAAAAAATTAGCCAAATTGGGCATTTTTTGTGAGGTATGGCCTTTCAATATTTTGTGTTTTTTAGTTTTTCATATAAGTTTTCAATATTTTGTGATTTTTATTTTTTCATAAAAGTTGCAATTTTGCTTTTTTGGTGATTTATACTCTTTCAAAATTTCATGATTTTAATTTTTTTTATAAAATTGGCCAAATCGGATATTTTCGGTGAGTTATAACTTTTCAAAATTTTATGATTTTGAATTTTTCATAAATTTGGCGAAACCAATTTTTTTGGAAAGGCTTTCAAAATTTGGCGAGTTTGAGTTTTTGAGAGAAGTAAATCAATTAGGGTTTTTTTGTGAGTTATACTTTTTCAAAATTCCACCATTTTGAGTTTTTCATAAAATTCATCAAATCAGACTTTTTTGTGAGCTTTGATATTTCAAAATTTCACGATTTTGAGTTTTTTTTTTATAAAATTGGTCAAATTGGCCATTTTCATTAAGTATAGCTTTCAAAATTTCACAATTTTAAGTTTTTCATAAAATTAGACAAATCGGGCATTTTTGGTTGGCTATAGCCTTCAACATTTCATGATTTTGAATTTTTTATAAAATTGGTAAATTTGGATATTTTTGGTGAGTTACAACATTTCAAAATTTGACGATTTTGAATTTTTCAGATAAGTAAAAATTAGATTTTTTCAATGAGTTATAAACTTTCAAAATTTTGAGAATTTGAGTTTTTTTTTTTTTTTTTTTTTTTTTTTTTTTTTTTTTATAAAATTAACCAAATCGGGCATTTTCGTTGAACTTATAATTGTCACAACCCGTCCCGGACACCCGTCATCCCGAGGCTGCCGTGACTACAACATGACATCACCAATACCCAAATAGCCAAACGAATGACAATATACACCTACTGTATAATACAACCATCTACTATGGGGGACACACCTGTCCCGAAATTTTATTAACTAAAAGTATTTATCCATGAACCTTTTATAGGTTCGCCTTTGACAGCTTCTCTCCATCGCCTATGTGACTCCATCACGTAGCTCTACCTAGTGCCAGTAGGGGATCGACTCCTAGCCGTTCACCTGCGAGTGTACTGCCTTCTTAGTAAAATATTTTTAAAATATTAATACGTTCTACATATTTCCACAATTAAGTATGGGTCAAGCGTAAGCATATAAGTAATGAAAATAAAGTGATAGAGATAAGTTCCATCTAGTATAAAATCATACCAATCATCATAATAAATAATATCAAATCAACCAATATACGTAAAATACCACATCTCAAGCACCAATCTCAAACACACACCTCCAACACACACACACCGGCCAGCCCTAGTGATCGTTTTAACCTCACGATCGGAAGTTGCAACGGTACCGTAACATTCATAGGAATGCCTTCCTACGAAATATCCACACCCCTTTTTGGGGAGAAATATAATCCACACCATTTACGGGGAGAAACCACACCCCTTTCGGGGAGAACAATCATGGCATCGTAAAAAATCAAATACAGCCTCATCGAAACACAACTCAATAAATATCGTCTACTCAACATTGTCAAATCACCACGCCTACCACTTTTCTTCAAAACCAGTTTTTAAATTTAAAAATCATATTTCACACCTTCTTTTAAAGAAAACATTCGATTTTATCAAAACCACTTTTCCATCCTTTATTTTTAGAAAACCAGGCATTTTTAGAAAAATAGATGTTTCTTATTCTCTTTTTAAAAACACCGTCTAATTTCACCAAATCCAGCGGAAATTCATTTCCAACTTCTTTTTAAAATCTATCGAAGTCCAGTTTACCAATTCATTCAAATCCTACTTGATCCATATCGTTTATAAATTCATACAGTTTAGGTAATCACAAATATCATCTCATATATATAGAAAATAGTTTGGTAAGAAGACAGTACACTCACCTTGATTCCCGCGCTGAAAAACTATTACCGTTCAAATCCTACTGGGACGCTGGCGCCTGCGAACCTAATAGCGATAGGGCCTAAATTAATATTTTATTTTAAATAATCCAACATGCAATGTAAACTCTAAATTTCCTAATTCCCTATTTTTCAAGTTTTATAGTGAAAAATTATCATTTTATCCGTTTCGTTACGTTGATATTCACCCCTACTAATTTATTCAGATTGACGATTAACAAAATATCAATATGGTTTTGAAATTCCTTCTATGATTATGAAACTTTTAATACCAACAATCTAATTTAACATAAATAATACCTGTTTTAAAATTTTCCTGGTTCCGAAACCCCCGCCAGCCACGAATTGGGTTTTTAGATTCTACTGGGGTGGTTCATGTATTTTTTTTTTTCTTTTTCTTCCCTTTTTCCTTCTTTTCTCTGTTTCTTTCTTTTCTGCTCGCCTACTGGTTCCGTTCCCCGTTTTGATGCCGCCGGCCACTTCTCTCTCTCTACTATTACTACCCACTGGAGGCTTCCCACGCTTCGCCACCCTCACCGCCGGGCCTTCTCCAACCCCCACTACTGATCACCAACCACCACCGGCCACCCTATCACTAAACGTACCTACCCACGAAACTGCCGCCACCCCCGTTGACGGCCAACTCACGCCGCCCCCTTCACACACACACGGTCACACACAACGTTCGGAACACACACATACGGCAACCATAGTACTCACTATCACATGCACAGTAGACCCACACCCGCACGCACAGCTTTCTCTCTCTAACTCACCGCCAGCAAAAACCGGCGACAGCGGCGGCCACCCCGACACCCTCATCTAACCGAACGGAACACGCCCACAACCTGATCTCATACCCACATGCAACCCACACGCACAGCCATACACACCAACACACGATCGGTACTAAAAAAAACAGAGCATCTATACTCACAACGTCGGAACGGAATAGCGCACACCCTCCTCCGGCTGCATGACGGTTTGAACGACGGATAAACTACACACATACACAATTCTAATCGAATGGAGGGCCACCACCAACGCCGGACTGCACCCCATCGCTGGCGAACTCACTATCCCGAACCTTCTCCTCTTCCTCTCGGTTTTTTTTTTTTTTCCGATTTCTTCTTTTAAGGTGCTCTCCTACCGAATCTCACGCATATATATATATATATATATATATATATATATATATATATATATATATATATATATATATATATGCATGTTAATAGTGGATATGTTTTGTTCCCTTCACGCCACGTCGCCACTTACCGCTTCCCTGTGTCTCCGGCCGCATTTCACGGCACCGCCCCTAATTTGGTCATGTATATATATATATATAAATAAATAATTTTTGTCTAATTGCTCTTTCCTCCCCTCTTCTCCTTAAAATCTTCATTTTAATCAATTTTGTTTTTTTACAAGTTTCAGAAATTATAATTTCACCCTAAATTTATTTATTATTATTTTATATATCTTTTCCCTCTTTTGTCAATTTGAATCTCAAGTTTAAATTTAATGTTTCTAAATTTTCAATTTTTGCCCCTAAACTTTTGATTTGAATTTTTAATTAACAAAAATTTTCCCCGAATTGGGATTCCCAATGCTCTAAAATGTAATTAAAATGACGTGCGTGCTAAACCGGGGTCTTACAACTAAACCTTTAAATTTGACGATTTTGAATTTTTCATAAAATTAGACAAATTGGGCATTTTCGTTGAACTATAGCATTCAATATTTTACGATATTGAGTTTTTCATAGAATTGACAAAATCTAGTATTTTTGGAGAGTTATAGCCTTTCAAATTTTCAAGACTGGCCAAATTGATTTTTTTTTTTTTTTTTCATGAACTATAGTCTTTAAAAGTTTGACGATTTTAATTTTTCATGAAATTGACTTGATTAATTTTTTTCAGTGAATTATAATTTTTCAAAATTTCACGATTTTAATTTTTCATAAAATTGTGAAATCAAATTTTTCGATGAACTGCCATTTAAATTTGACAAGCAATTTGAACTTTACACAATTTTGACGTTCTAGAAGTTTCCCTATTACACCATAAAATAATGATGTGACGTAAAAATAGCGAATCAAAATTTACAATTTTGAGTTTTTCACAAAAAAACATACACACAATCTTGGTTAATGGTAAGGCTATAGCTTACTAAATCCTAAACACTTAGATTGCATTTGCGTAAGGGAATCCTAAACACTTAGATTGCATTTGCGTAAGGGATTTATCAAATAATGAAATTTCAAAATTCTGAATTTTGAAATCTCTTTATTTAATAAATCTTTTATTTGGATAATTATTTGAGTTGAAGAATTTGATCGTATAATTTTATAATTTTTTTATTTGAATAGGTAAAATATTTATAAATAGAATTTAGAAATTTATTAAATTTTAAACTTATATAAATAAATACTAACAATTTTAAGTTGGGGGAAATCAACAGGGCAACAAATCACTTTACCAAATGTATCCATAGAAACCCTAATAACAAAAGCAATCAACGATAAACAAATCAATCTAGGTCCTCTCACCCCTAATTCTCATCGCAAGCTGAAGTCTTGAGCGATCTCACGCACCAGCAGCCTTGGGAACGAGAGATTTCAGATCCGTGCTCTTCTGGTACTTCCGTATCTCCCTCATAGCGGACTTGCTTGCAGCTTTAGTGGCAAGTATGTCTTTCTCGATTCTCGACGGCGTGAATCCGGCGAGCTCGAATGCCAAAGATTTCGTCTTCAAATCGACCGTTTGCAGACAAAATTTTTATGGGTTTGTGTAGGTATGCAATGAGGACGAAGGTTTGACGAAGAGGAAGTAATTGCAAATACCCTGATACGATGGATTTTGTAATTGACGTGTTTGAAAAGGATTTACAAATTCTATTTTTTTCCCTTTTTTTTTTGAATGGAAAGATTTGACAACTTCCTCTTCTATAATACTTGGTGGAATTCTGTAAAATAGATTTGTAAAATCCTTTAAACAAAAGAAATCCCTTACCTAAATCCCTTTACCCAAACCAACCTTATAGTCCCTCATTGCAAACAACAATATTTCGGGAGTTTTTGATTAAAAATCAAAAAGTAATGAACAATAACTACACTATAACTCACTGAAATCATTAATTGTACACAATTTTTATTCCACAATTGAAATCAAATTAATTGTTCACAACGAAATTTCAGTGTTTTTGATCAAAAATCAAGAGCGTAGAAGAAAATAAGAAGGCTATAACTCACAAAAACCACCACTTATTTACTTCTATTTGACTAAAAACCGAAATCTTGAAATCTTGGATAATAACAAGACTATAGAGATGCCTTCGGGAAGACGGACACAGGTGGTGCCTGGCTGTCGTCAGTTCGTGCCATAAGGTGTTGGATTAAATTCCGCAACGAGCGCAACTCTCGTGTTTAGTTGTTTGCTCACTAAAAACCTAACACACACACACACACACACACCCCCACACCCAAAAGCTCACTAAAAACCTAACACACACCCAAAAAAACAAACCACACCCCCTACACACACAATCATACATACTGTGCATATTCAGATGGATAGCTATCAAGGAATGACCTTACCAAATTGCTACAGTATTCCACATTTCCAAAGACACAATTCAACACCCCCCCCCCCACACACACACACAAAAAAAAAAAGGCATATTCAAATCAAATTGCTTTCACACACGCAATCACTTCAAGCATTAATAGATATCAAGAAATCACCTTTCAAAATGCTATGGTATCCCACACACACACAATACCATGACACAACAAACAACCCCCCCCCCCCCCCCCCCCCCCCCCCCAAACACACACACACACACACAAGGCATAAATAGATATCAAGATATCACCTTTCCAAATGCCATAGTATCCCATACTTCAACACACACATACACACCCTCACACAATACACACACACACACAATATATCAAGGAATCACCTTATCAAATTGCTGTAGTATCCCACACTTCAACACACATTTCACACACACACAATACAAGCATAAATAGATAATCAACCAATGACCTCATAAAATTGCTATAATATCCCACACTTCCAAACACAAACACACACAAAGCATGTGAAAATTATATTTTTGGACCCTAAAGTATGGGGAGGGTGTCTATACGGACCCTAAGCTTTGCCAAATCAGACAATTGGTCCCTCAAGTTTCACATCTGTTTCAATCGCACAATATTTAAAATGTTGTCAATGATTTTGGATGGAAATAGATTGTGCTCGACACGGTAGCCTTCTAATCGAGATATTTTTATTATTTCATCACTCCACTAAACCCAAAGCGTTTTCCTCTAACATTTTCTAACAAGATTCTTCTGAAGAATGAGCGAGAAAAACCATATTCATTGTTAAGAAAAAGCCTTAGTTTTATAGCAATAAAATGACGAAATATCCCCATTAGAAGACCACGTGTCGAGAACAACTCATTATCCATTGAAACAAAGGTTAAACTTGAAGAAGAAAAAACGACATAGTTTTAGAGTGATAAAATGACGAAAATATCCCCATCAGAAAGCCGTGTGTCAATAACAACTCATTTTCCGTCTAAAATCATTAATAACGTTTTCAATTTTACAGGATTAAAACAAATGTACAAACCTCAAGATCCACATCTACACACACCCTATATGAACCAAAAATGTAACTCCCACCCCCCACCAAGCACATTCAAATGAATAGACAATAGGGAATTACTCGATCAAATTTGCTATAGTATATCTATCTATGATTATAGAGTAAATAGTGCTAAAACTAAAATTGAAGAAATGAGAAATCACATGATGAATGTTGATCAAAAACCCATTATGCATAGTTCATCTTTATCATGATTTTGTTGAAACAAATCATCAAAATCACATCCAAATCTTCAATTAATGTGTGAAAGCATACACACTTTCATTCTTGATTTAATCCTAGAAAAATAATTTAAAGCAAATGTTTTAGCGAAAAGCATATATCAAAACTGTGATCACCACCATGAAAGCTTTCCAAACCAGTAGGAAAAAAAATGGGAAAAAAACCTTTTAGATCGGAACATATCTCTTCAACATCTGCTTGCCGGTCACCGCCACACCCACCACCACGCCGCCGATCGCGCCAGCCACAGCTGCTGACCGTGGCCCCGCCGCCGCCTTGTACAACGCCCCTGTGCCAAGTCCCGCCACCACGCTGTTGATGATGTCATCCGTGTCTCTCGCGGCCACCATTCCGCTCTCCATCCCGGCGTATAACAACCCTAGAACCCCAGCTCGGTTCCCGAACTTACGACCGGCGTGTCCCGACGCGTTCAAGATCCGATTCACCCGGAGCTTCGTGGTGTCGCCAGGCTCCGAAGATTTCACGCCCTCGAAAAAACCCTTTCCTGCTCCCGCGACAGCTCCGCCGAGATAACCGATTCCGGTATAATAGGTGAGATTCTCCCCCCAGGATCGACGCTGACGAAGGGATTCCTCATGGAAGATGTACTCAGGCGAGGTGGGAAGTTTGTATAGAGTTTGGATCGGAACTTGAAGATCTTGATAAGGGTTATAGAGTCGATAATTCTCCTTGTTGTCTTCGTCTCTGTTCGAAGGTCTTGGCTGGTAAGCCATGGCGGCCTGCTATAATCTTCAAGTTTTGGGTCTAGGGTTTGGCGATTCGATTCGATTCGATTTCTCGCTTCCTCTTCCGTTCCCCAATTCAAGGAACCAGAAGACTCGACGTGAGAGAGAGAGAGAGAGAGAGTAGGGTTCCGCGAAATAAGCGGAGAGAGAGAGACTCGAATATCAAAGGCGACTTTTTGAAAAAATCGGGCCGGTTCGAGTGACTTTTTGAAAAAGTCGGTGATAAGGTTGAACCGGTTTTCTTTTTCTAGAAGATTGATTGGACCGGTTCATTCGGAGCGGTGAACCCAGATCGGAGATTTGCACGAGAGATTATGGTTTTTGTCAGCAAAAGAAGAAGAAGATCCGAACGTCAAAAGTGAGGTTATTGTTCGTCAATTTTTATTTTTTTTTAATTTATAGTTTACATTATTATTTTTTACATCTAGTTTGATGACGTTGAAACAACGGTTATTCCAGCAACCATCTTCTCGATTTTTTTACTGATCTTTTGTTTACGCCAAAATTGCATGAAACACAGTTTATCAACAAGTTGTTGGAGCTCTCGTTTGCCTTGAAAAATGGCGAAATGAAAATTATTGAGGATGACACGGCATATCCAATAGCTGTTAGAGATATTTTAACGTATGTTAAAAATTTTATATCTAGAAAAAACAATGGTTTGCAAATTATGGAAAGTTATAGTTGAGTGATCGGTCTTACATTCAAAATTGATGTGATAATGATTTGAATTTTATAGTTTAAAATATGATTTATCGTATATTATTTTAACAATTACAATTTTCAGATTAATTTTTGCACGTTTTAAATAAATGTTTTTTCCAGGTCGATTAGTCGTGTACTAGTTAGTCAAATAAATCTTTTTCTTTTTTTAAAAAACAAGAAAAAAGATACAATAAATTATGTGAACTAAAAGTGACAGTGCACGTTATTCAGTACTCCAACTCTCTACTGATAAGCCCAATTCGCGCTAACTGAATTTTGAATCATGTGTTTTATGTTTGTTATCGTGCTTTAATCTTTTTAATTTAGGAGTTAAGATTGCTCTGATTGAAATATCTGACTCTATATCGAATAAACTGTATTTTTATAAATTAATTTTACACAAATCTTAGTCTAGTTAAATTTTCTATTAAACGATGTTGAGTTTAGATTAGGATTTTACCTTTAGTTTTATCGTTTTGGGTAATTTAAAATTTCAAAAATTATTCTTAAAATTTCGAAAACTGATCTTAAAAATCAATTATAACATAATTATTTCAAATTAAAACACGATTCTAAATAGTAATTAATAATTCGTTACCGACAAAATTTAGAATCGAATTTAATTCTTAAAAAATTAAATTCATTGGTTAAAAAACGGTTCGATTTGGTTTGATTTTGAATTTTAACCTAATTTTGATAATTTTTTATTGTATCCCCAATTTGATTAATTCAAAACGGCGTAGTTTTGAGGTCAAAAAGAGACGCCACCATATCGCGGAGGAAACAGTCGTTATACGCCACCGTGTAAAGATGAGAGGGACGCGTTCACCGGCCACTTCGATCGTGTCATGCTCAATTATCCCTCCTCGCCGACGGCATTCCTCTCTTCCGGCGACCGTTGGATTGCCGCCGGAATCGTTTGATGGCTACGGCGGTGATAGTAGCCGTTACTGTAAGAACTCCTTTAAGTATTGGGAGAAGTTCTATAAGAACCACCGGAACAAGGTACCCTAAATTTTCAGCAGTTCTCTGATAGATTTTCTTCTTCAGCAGTTAGAATTTTGAATTTTTCAGTATTTAAAGTTTTGATTGAAGTCTGATTTGCAGTTCTTCAAGGATCGGCATTACTTGGAAAAGGATTGGGGGCGGTATTTTGAAGATGATGATTCAGTGTCTGTGAATGGGAAAGTTGTTTTGGAGGTTAATTGATACTACTCGCTGCTCCAATTTGCTTTACAATTAGTTTATTGTAGCAGATTCAGCTGAATTTGAATTTGAGCTTGATTTTTTTTCCTTCTAGGGATTGAATTTTCAGCAATGTTTACGGCCCGTTTGGTTACTGTTTCAGTTTCCTGATTTGTGTTCCTACTTTCAAAATTTTGAGATTAATGTCCAAAAACGGATTTTGGTAAACACGTTTCTGTTCCCAAAATTTTGGGAGTAATCGGGGAGTAATTTTTGGATTCCTTAAGAATATGAGAAACAAAAAAATGTTGATTCCTATTCACTCCCACAAAGTTATTCCCACTTCCAACCTGCCAGCTGGGGAGTAATTTTTGGATTCCTTAAGAATATGGGAAACAAAAAAATGTTGATTCCTATTCACTCCCACAAAGTTATTCCCACTTCCAACCTGCCAGCTACCAAAGAGCAAATGTTGCAACCAAGTGTTTCTTATTTCTGTTCTCATAAATTAAAATAAATAATTTCAGGACAATGGTTGTTACCAAACATGTTTCTATTCTCGGAATACTCTAGAACATAAACAAAATTCTCATCCCAGTTTATTGAAAGTTGAAACAGAAAAGCAAAAACACTAACCAAAATGCCACTGTAATTACTAATGGTTCTTGAAATTAATTCTAGAAATGCTCATGGAAGTTCTTAAATATCCGAATAGCGTGGTCTTCTTCTGATTACAGTTTTCAATTTGGGGAAGTTTTCCAAATTATGAACAACTACATTAATCTATCCTTCTGTAAAACCAAATTGGTTGTTCTTAATTCACAGGTTGGATGTGGAGCTGGAAATTCTATCTTCCCCCTCCTTGCTGCATATCCCAAACTTTTTGTTCATGCTTGCGATTTCTCGCACCGAGCAGTAGATCTTGTTAAGGTTGGCTCTCTCCCTCTCTCTGTCTCGAAAACATGATCATGTTTGATTTCCTCTTCATCATTTGATTTTCATATCTCTCCATATGTAAATGCTAGTAAAGAGTGTAAAAAAAGAACATTTAAGCTAGAATCAAAATGGTTAAGTAGCGCCCCGTTTGGTTACTGTTTTTGTTCTTTGATTTCTGTTTCCGCTCCCAAAATTTTAGGATTAATGTACAGAAACACATTTGGTAGACACGTTTCTTTTCCCAAAATTTTTGGAGTAATTTGGGACTATTTCTTGAATTCCTTAAGAATCTAAGAAACAAAAAAATGTGGATTCCTATTCACTCGCACAAAACTATTCCCACTACTATCCTGCTGACCCCCCCACCCCGCCAGCCACCATACATTTAAATAACAAAAGAACAAATGTTGCAACCAAACCCGTTTCTTTATTTCTGTTCTCACATATCAAAAGAAAAAGTTTCAGTATAATGGTCATTACCAGACATGTTTTTATTTTCGGAATACTCCAGAATAGAAACAAAATTCTCATCCCATCTCATCCCAGTTTATTGGAAGTAGAAACGAAAAAAACAGAAACACTAACCAAGCGCCATCTAGCTGATTTGATTGTTTTTAAATTTTCCAACCGAAGAACGAAACATAGAAGTTCATAAATTGACTAATTATAGAATTATCCTTTTCGCCTTTTGGAGGACAACCAAATGGACCCTTAAGAGTATACTTAACGTTTGATTGTTCTACTTGATGCAGTCGAATACAAATTTCAATGTAGACCGGATTAATGCATTTGCCTGTGACATATCAACCGATGATCTCAATGAAAATGTCATGGCCTCTTCAGTTGATATTGTTGCCTTGGTAAGTAAGAAAAATGAATTGTATGCTCTTTTTTCTATTGTTAGTAGTTCAATCCATGGCTTCCTTTTCTATATGGAACTACTGCTATTGGCACTCCATCTATATCCTTCTGCGCTGCTCCTTACACTTTTTTTATGTCGTCGTTGTTTTTCTTTTGATGATAATGTCCTTCTTAAATCGTTTTGAGATATTTTATAAGTGTCCTACCGAAACTATCCCCAACGTAACTAGTATTCTATTATCAAAACATAAACAAAATTTTGAGAAAACAATAAAGTATTTTGTTCTCAAAATTTTTTAAAAAATGGTTTTTGTTTTTCTTACAATCTATTTTGTAACAAAAACACATTTTTTGTTTCTGTTTCTAAAATTGAATTATTCTTTTGTTTTTTAATTTTTTGTTTATGTTTTGAGTGTGTTCTCAGATTTTTGTTTTTATCTTGGAACATTTTTTTTTTTTTGCTAGATTTTGTTCATGTGATGAAAAAAAAATATTTTTTTTATTCGTTGATTTTTTTACGCACATTAAAATATTTAAGTATTAGTTGGGAATAATTTTTATACTATGATCGTAAAAGATAATTCACAAGGGTATTTTCGTCAAAAACAAAGAAGGGGAGTGCAAGTGGATATGATTGGAGTGCCAATAGCAGCTCCCTTTCTATATGCTAAAATGAATTTCCATTTTCAACTGTTTTAACTGCCTATATAAAAGCCTAATACATTAAGCAGATTTTTATGTTGTCTGCAGTTTCTCCATCGAAGATGCCTCGGGTAATCGAGAACCTTAAAAAAGTACTAAAGGTAGTCTGAAATTATATTAAGGTAGTGTTTGGTTTCATGGAATTGGAAGTCTGAAATTGGAATTAGAAATAAACCCGTGTTATTTCCATTCCATGGCGTCATTTCCGTGCTACCAAACGCGACCTTAAGGAGATGATACTTCTATAAACATTATATTCTATTCATACCGTTTTGCTGAAATAACGTTGAACTGTAATTTCGATTTGCAGCCAAATGGTTATGTTCTCTTTCGAGATTACGCTGCTGGAGATTTTGCTCAAGTGAGTGCCTCTGTTTTTCTGTTATATGAGTAGAGATTTTAAGGGTTTGTTTGGTTACTGTTTTTGTGTCCTGATTTTTGTTCATGCTCCCAAAATTTTGGAATTAATGTATAAAAACGATTTTAGTAAACACGTTTCTGATCCCAAAATTTTGGCAGTGATTTGAGAGTAATTCCTGAATTAAAAACAATTTCAGCACAAACGGTCGTTACCAAATATGTTTCTATTCCTAGAAAACTTCAGAACGGAAACATAATTCTCATCCTAATTTATTGGAAGTAGAAACAGAAAAGCAGAAACACGAACTAAATGCCACCTAAGGGTTTGTTTGGTTGTCCTCCAATTCGCAAATAGACTATTTTATAATTTTTCAATTTATGAATGGCTATATTTTGTTAATTATAAAATTTAAACGCGCTCAAATTAGTTAATTACCATTTTGGATATTTATTTTTTCCATTGATTTAGGTAAGATGTAGCTAAGAAACTCGCTAAACTAAAACAATTATTTTTCGGGTAAATTAGTATTTGATATTATAGTTAATAAAATAGCAATCCGGTGCTACAAAGCTCCCGCCATGCGAGGGACATAGAAGTTAATGTTAACTGAATTTTTGTTAAGAAGTAAAAAATAAGTTGATCCATAAATAGGATAAAAAAATTTAAAACCTGAAAGTAAAAAACTCATTTAAAATTGGAGAGACGTACAAATCAATTCATATTATTTTTGAAAAATAAAATAATTTAGACAACCAAATGGGTTTTTGTGCATTTGTCTTTTATATATATATATGTGTGTGTGTGTGTGTGTGTATTATATGTATATCTTATAATGTGTGTGTGTGTATATTCCATATTTGTTGTTTGATGGCCTACTTCTGTCTTCTTAGGTGAAGCTACAAAATAGAAATCAAATAATTAGTGAAAATTTCTACTTTCGAAGCGATGGAACGGTAAGTATTTTTGTTAACAAAGATTCATATTATGAAACATGATTTTTCATATTGCCTTCTCTAATGGTTTAAAATTATGGAATTTTTTTCAGTGTTCATTTTACTTCTCGGAACACTTTTTATCTGCATTGTTTACAAGAGACGGCTTCGATATTGTTGATATCAATACATACTGTAGAGAAATTGAGAACCGTTCTCGAAATATAACAATGCAGAGGTACTTATATATGTGTGTGTGTATTTAGTTGAATTCAACCATGTTTTTCTCTATCTAAATGCTTGATTCTCTCTATTTATATAGGCGGTGGATACGAGCCATTTTCAGAAAGATTTGATTGAGGCGTTTTGTGTAAAACGAAGACGGTGCCCTGATAATTTTAGTTTTTTTGTGCCATTTGTTTAGTGTTTATGTTTTTTATTATTGAAAAATTGGAAGAAAAAAAAATAGAAATACGGGAACAAAAAAATATCATGTTTTGTTACGTTCTCATATTTTTAGATCAAATTTATGAAAACATAACATAATTATTGCCATATACTTGAATTCGAGTTGTTCCCAATGCATTTTAGGTTGAATGTAACTTTAATACTAGTACCTCTCCTATGGTAGAGATGGTGCTTGTATTGACATGTATCTTAAATGTTTTTTCAATTTGTAGTTCAAACACGGTACATTGTCATTTGATTCTTAAAATTTAAACGTAATAATGGATTTTTGATGAACGATTCATAAATTTTGAAATTCATATGCTATAGTAATTCTTTCAAAATTCGAAGTTAATGTACGAATGTTGCTGTAATTTTTATAATGTGAAAAATTGAATTGACTCTTATATTAAACAATGATTTTAGACTTTCGACAAAATTATTAGACTTCTTACAAAGTTAATATACTGAGTAGATTAAGTAAATGGTAAGTTGTAATATTTAAATTTTATGACAAAAAACCTCAAAAAAAATTTGTTCCACATATATATATAAAATCATATTGTTATCATATAACTTATCAAAATCTAAATTTACAAAAAATAATAATCACAAATCAAAATAACAATAACACTACTACCAAAACTTAATTATTGAGGAAGTGCGCATTTAAGATCACCTGGTAAGATTATTAGTCGAGGTGTAAATAAGCTTGTCCGAACACACTTTACCGCCCCCAAAAAAAAAATCTACACCAATAACACTACTACCAAAACTTAATTATTCAAAATAACAATTTAAATGCCCTCCAACACTCAACAACCACATGCTCTCTTTTCTCCTTTTTTGACATTGTCATCTTCCAAAAAAGTACTAAAAAAGATAAATATTTTTAAACTAATCAATGAAAATAACACAAAAAAGAAAAGCCTCAAAATTGCAATAAGAACATCAAAACATCCAAATAACAAATTCAACTCAAAAGACTAACAAAATGAAACCCATCAACATATAGTTCACTTTACTAAGAGGTCAAGGGTTCAATCCAATCCCTTCACTATAATATAATAAGCATAAAATAAAACAAGTTTATTATGTATAATTGTATATCTTCTTAAGCTCCATCATTGCATGAGCTAAATTACATCACTTCTAGCTTTGGTTTGCTACACACTGTGTGTGTGTGTGTATATATATATATATATAACACCCCAAAATAGATTTTACACACCCCACATTTACATTTTTTCCAAACCATAATTTGGAAGAGAACCCAAAAAGAAAAAAGAAAAAGAAACAAAATTTGTTTGAGCATAACGTGAAAGAACTTCATTTGAAAACTAAGGCGGCATTTGTTTAGTGTTTCTGTTCTCATATTTCTATTTTTTGGTTCACAAAAGAACTCGGAAAACAAAAATAGAAATCTGGGAAGAATTATGTTTTGTTCTCAGAAATTTGTTCTATATGACAACAAAAACACTAAACAAACAAAACTTCAATTTTTAGAAAATTCACCAGGTCGAATGACCCTCAAAATGCTTTTCTTTCTGGTGGGGATGGGGGGGTGCGGACAGCCGATGTTATTCTTCAAGGAGATTCCCCAATGTTGCATTTGAGTTGTTGCTTCCATTTTCTGATTCGTATATCGTTGTAGAATTGCTGCTGCTCACTTCCTAGTTAGACGAGAGAGAAAAAAAATTGTGAAAATTTTGTATGATTTTGACAATAAAATGTTGAAAATGCTTCTGCGTTTAATAATTTGTTAGGAGCCCCAATTGTGATGCCCGTAAGTGCGCACGTGTGTGTCTATATATATTTATATATGTGTGTGTGTCTATATAATGGAATATAAGAGTGTTGAGAAGCCTTCCCTTCACGAATCCTGTTTTTATAGTGTTTTCCAATCGCATTTAATTGTATTTTATTTTATAAGTATGAACCAAATATTTCTCGTGCATAACATTGGTAAACGCAAGTATATGCATAAATAATTAACAAAATTAACAATTGTATTTATTTCACTTTTTCTCGTGCATATCACGGGTAAACACTAGTATAATATGTATATAAATGCATATAAATAATGATATGTGTAGTTCACACCAGATTAATTTATAATAGAAACTAGTATATACTCTATGTCTAAAAACATTAATTTTATTTTAATTCATTAATCTTGAATATCCTATAGTTAGTTCATATACGTTAATCATGAAAAATCATTTCGTTGAGAATTTGTTATTTTAGTTTCTCGACATAGTCTAAATCAATGGTTGAAAATGTCTCAAACCACCCAATAGTAAAAAATGTCTCAATATAAAATATGTTATGATTTCTATATAGACTGGTATAAACCCCATGTCTAAAGACACGGATCACAGAAAAGAGAGATCGGTGGCTAGGAGAGGACTGGGTAGGGTGCAGAGAAACAGGTAGAGTTGAGAGAGTGAGAAAGAGAGACGGCTAGGAGAGGAGTGTGTAGGGTGCTGAAAGTTCGGGGTGTAGGGTTTATGTTTTGATGGCCCTTGGAGGTAAAATCTGATCCAAGGTCAAAAATATCTCTTGAATAAATGTTGAGTTGTTTTATCATACAGACATATGTGCACGTGCGCGCATCTGTGTGTATATATAATATATAGTAACTGACCCGGCTCAAAGGTGATGATACCTATGTATATGTGTGTGTGTATTTGCATTTATGTATCACATTGTCGTTTCAAATGTAAAATATGTGCTAATTTATTATATAGAAAATTAGAAATATACATACATACATACATGTGTGTGTATATATGTGTATATATAATAGTAACTGACCTGGCTCAAAGATGATGATACTTCGTAACTCGAACCAGGCGGACTCCCTCCATACATGCCTCTGCCTCTGCCTCTGCCTCCATGCTCCAACCCAAACTCCCTCAATCGATTCAGTTCAGGCAACAAAACCGATCTGAGGTCCGGCCTATCCTTCTTCCTCAACTCGCAACACTGCAAAGCCATTTTCGCAAACGACATAGCCTCCTCCAACGGCCAATCTTTGACCGTCTGATCAAGAATCTCCGAAAACGTCTCCTTCTCGATCGCCCTAGATACATGGTGGGTCAAACCCATCGGGGGCTTAGCCGTAATGATCTGTAACAACATGATGCCCAACGAATATATGTCCGATTTAGTACTGAGCATACCCGTCTGTTGATACTCAGGATCTATGTAGCAGAACGTCCCAGCTGCCGCAGTCATGTGGTATTGGGTGACGCTGTCGGCTACAGACGGAGGGACAAGCCTGGCGAGGCCGACGTCGCTGATCTTGCTGACATAGTCTTGGTTCAAGAGGATGTTGGCGGGTTTTAGGTCGCGGTGGACGAGGGGCTCTGGTTTTGCCTGGTGGAGAAAGAGGAGGGCGGTGGCGATCTCGGCTGCTATTTTGAAACGGATTCTCCATGGCATTGTGGGAGTGTTGTTTCTACGGAAGAGACGGTCTTCTAGGCTTCCATTTTCCATGTATTCATAGACAAGGCAGCCGTACTCAGGACAGGCGCCGAGGAGGAGAACCATGTTTGGATGTCTCATACAGCTTAGTACTTCCACCTGCATAGAGAATATGTAGTAAGGGGTTGAGCCTTGAACTCTTTTACCTCTCGAAGGAAAGGAATAGTTACATTGATCATCAGTAAACCACATGGTAAACTATTTTACCTCGAGATCTTTGCATGTCTCGTAAGTTGTGTGTGTGAGAGTTCTCTTTCTCTCACTACACACACTCCCCCCCCCCCTCCTCTCTCTCTCACACACACACAACAACTAGGGATGACAATTCAAACCAAACCGAAAGATAACCGAACAGTTCGCTTTTGAAACCAACTAAATGGTTTTGATTGCAGTTTTGGTTTTGAAATTAAAAACAGAAGCGGTTTTGTTTTTGGTTTTGAGATAGTAACACCATGAAACAGAACATCATAACCGAATCGTCCAACCGATATTTTAGATATATTTTTATGATATATATACCCTCATTTTTTATTTATTTATAGTTTAACCCCTATAAATAAATATTTGGTTGTTGTTGTATTATTTATAGTTTAACCCCTAGTGTATCTATCTATCTATCTATCTATATATAATTATATATATATATATAGGGTTTTGGTTTTTGTATAACATTAAAAAATATCAAACGGTTTTGCGGTTTTGTTTTTCATTTTCATTTTGTATAAAGTTAAATGGTCTGGTTTTAAAACTGTTTAAAAAAAACGAGGATTTTAGTTTTGATTTTGGTTTTGTTTTTTAGTGAAACTGAACCAAAACCGAACCATTGACATCCTTACACTAAACCCTAAACTCTCTGTTCGAGTGTATGTTCTATTACCTAGAGACAGCACATAACATAGATATTATGGAGATGGCTACAACAGTAAAAAAAAAATAATAGGGATGCACATTAGGTCATTGAAAATATACCTCTTGCTGAAATTGCTTTAGGCCTTGAGAAATATCTGGCCTCAAAACCTTGATTGCAACAGCAGTGTGATCGAGGCTCGCTTTGAAAACAGGTCCATACCCTCCTTCACCAATCTTGGCCGATATGGCGAAGTAATCAGTTGCAATTTCGATCTCTTCAATGCTGTATCTTCTATACCGAATGTCAGAGCGTGCCAATGCATCCATGGCTTTCTTCTTCTCTTCTGACTCTTGCTGAGCCTTATGTTCAGCGAGTTTTCTCTTTTGGGTCTCTAATTCAGCTAAACGTTGAGCCATCTGTGCCGCCTCAATAGCAGCCTTAGACTTCTGTTTTTCCATCTCCACCATGGCTAATGCAGCTTCTTGACCTTGTTTGGCTTCTTCGAATTTGCGTGTCTCCACTGACTTCCATTTATCAATCTCTCTTGCCTGAAATGTAGGTACTAGTCATTTAGGCTCCCTTTTTTTTAATGTTTATGCTCCCAAATTCTTGTTTTCGTTCCCAAAATTTTGAAATTTAAGAACAGAAACATGTTTGGTATTTCCACAAATGGTTTACATTCCTTCCCAAAAAAACATTCTCAACTTTTTTTTTCTCTCACTTAAAGGGACAAGGTGTTATTTTTGAAACTCTTAATGAGGCCCTCTCTTCAAATTTTTGTTAGAAGTAATACTTTTGTTTGTCCTTTTATTCAAAAGAAACACAGTAAAGTACTGTGCAGTAATTACATTATTTAGTTGTTAATCTTATAGATGTGCTATTTTGCTATAGTTTACGAAAATTGATTATCTATGTAAGTGATTCTTTACAATTAAAGTATAACTAAATAAATATATATATATATGAGGGCTAATGTTGTAACCAAATGTGTTTCTTGTTCTCATAAATTTTGAAACAATTTCAGAACAATTGTTGTTATCCAATGCATTTTTTTTTCCAGAATTATTGAAAATAAAAACATAATTCTCATCCCACTCTTTAGAATAGAAACAAACAAACAAACAGAAACGTCAACCAAATGCCACCTTAGATTTTCATTCGAGTATCAAACGAACATCAATCTGATTAAGTGTATACTTTACCTTCTGTTTAGCATTCAATGCTTCTCTGCAGGCTGAATTGTACATTTCCATGGTTTGCTTCAATTCAAGCCTCAGTCGCCGCATTTCATCCTCTAGATCTACCTGGAATGTAATACATTCATATTAGAACTTGTAGAACTCAATGGCCCTAACTCACTCTCAAAAGACGTCTTGTAAGACGAGGATTGCCCTAGGCTTTATATATAGCTTCGGATGGAGTAACACAAGCAATGTGGGGTTCAACACGCCCACTCACGCGCAGGGTGGACTTTGACAAACCACTGCGAACGGATATCGAGAGAAGAGTCAAACATCGATGTGGGATTCAACACACCATCTCACGTGCAGGGTGAACTTTTTCACAAAACACTGCGAACAGACATCGGGGGACCAAACATCAATGTGGGATTCAACACACTCAACATCAGACAAGAGTTCTAGCTCTGATACTCCATGTAAAAAGCCAATGAACCTTACTCACTCTCAAAAGACATCTTGTAAGATGAGAATTGTTCTAGGCTTTATATATAGATCAGGATAACGTAACACAAGCGATGTTGGATTCAACAGAATCATTAGTTTCAAATGACAGGTTATTCTCATGAACCCCAAATTTTCTTGCCTAACCAAAAAAAAAAATAAGAAAAACACTTTCTTTCAATTATCCAAGGTGAAAATCCATTTGAAAATGCAAACCCTGTTAGTATGTTTGAAATTTTGAATATAAACATGCATTTCTCCCCCACCTCCTCCGGTCTTCCAGATCCATTACTAATACACTAATATACATGTGCTTTGAAACAAAATCCACCATTAGGATTTGAAAATATTTGTTGGATATCCATTGAAATAAAAGAAAAAAAACAAAGAACGGTTTACTTCTATACCATTTCCAAATACTTAAAGATTGATCATCCAATCGATCGGTTTTCATGGTTGAGAATCCTTCCATATTGATCAACTAGCAAGCGTGCATGCCTAAATGCACATTTCAATGTTATTCTAATACAATTTAATTTTATGTAATTTTAAATTTTGACTAATTAATTACCTTAAATGATTAATTTTATGCAAATTAATTATAATCAATAGAAGGCAAGAATCTCTCCAAACTTTTCAATTGAATACTTGATATTTAATCCACATCCCCACTAATTCATCCCAGCCGTTGACAAAAATTATTATGGTTCTGATTTGTAATATAAATGTATATCAAGCCCCTAAAAATAGTCATATTGAACTTACTGAGGATTGGGAGTTGGCCAAACTCCGGGAAGCATCTGATGTCATAGCGGGATCCATGTTCTCAAAGGACATTTCAGACGATTGGAAACTAGGCGGCCCTGAAAAACCACTGGAGTCCGATGAATAACCACCATTATTGGGTGGACTCCCCTTGGGATGAACCCGATGGTTAGGATTGGGCAGTGAATGTGAAGGAATCTTGCTGGCGGGAAACCTGTCACGTGGAGGAGTATGCATTAAATCATTGATCCTTGGAACTCTTTCGCTAATTGGAGTCCACATGAAATCGCTGCTCCCATCAAATGATATTCTCTCAGTTTCATTGCCTTGGCTATATGTTCTGCAGAAGTAGACATAAACATTAGGGTGTTGTTTGGTTAACAAACCTGTTAAGCACATTTTTCGTTTTTGAAAACGAAAAATAAAACTACTTTTACTTTTATTCAAGAACAATCTTACAAAACAATTTTCACTATTGTCCATCAATCACATCACCTCTTTTTTTATGTTATATTTCAATTATTTTTTAAAAAAAAAATACTTTCTATTTTTTCTCTCACATACATACATTTTTAATCAGTCACATCAAGAATCTCCCTCTTTAATTTTCAAAAATTTCAATCAACCACAGATCACTTCTACTTTTAATTTTTTAGCACATTTTTAGTAAAGATTATGTCTTCAAAAATTTCTAAAAAAACAAACCAAACGAGTTTTCATATTTTTCACTTCTTTTCAAGAAACTCTTTTCAAGTTCCAAACCAAATAGGCCTTAGATTTCTTAAAATCAAACGTACCACAATGCTATAGCCAATGTCAATTACAGTTTCACATAGTAGTCATGAAATATCTTTATACCTAGTTAAGTCTTCACAACTAGTTGAACTGGTAGACATAGGAGGCCGACTAGCTGATCTAACATTATGAACTTTTCCTTTTGCGATAGCATAAACCGAACAAAAGTCTGGTACAGATCTTCCCAAGTTAGTTGGCACGTCTAAGTTTCTAAATGCCCTGTAAGAGACAACAAAAGTCCCAAAAAATGAATTATAAGATTAATAAAAAATAAATAATAATAATAATAATAATAATAACCACTTAAAAGATTAATAAAGATGGGGGAACATGTAAGTGATGTGCCACCTACTTATCACTTATCACTTAAAATTACGAATTTTTTGCTATCACAATTATCATTAAACTATCACTAGTAGAAAATATATGAAAATAGAACTACAAAGAGATAAAATACTAATGAGAAAATATATAAAGGAGAGAAAATTGAAGAGAGAATTTTTGAGAGGACAACTTTTAAAAAAATGTAGGAACAAATTGTACAGATGCAAAATGTTTATTAGAAAAAATATTAAAACAAAAAAATAATTAATAAACTCAGCACTTTTAAAATTTAACACTTAATTTTTAGTTTTATCAAGCGAGCCTTAGTGATGACGAATGAGCATTATTCCACCCAAAAAAGTAGAAGGACAACACATGCAAAAATTAGGCAAGATGCGAATGCATCACCAAAAGAAAGGAGACTACATGTAGACGGGGTTATAACGTAGAGAGAGTAAAACCCTACAAAACCTTAATCACTACATTTCAAGAAAAATATTAAATATATTAATGGAAACCATTTTCCTCCCCTGGAGTTTTGTATAACATCAAACAAATCCCTTTTCTTTTCATGATTACACTGACCTCCTTTCTATTATGGTATTTTGTATCAGATTCCCCCAATATCAAACAGATCAATTTACAAAACATAAAACCACAACGAAGATGAGTATATACTATATAAATATTATCCCTCGAGGTAAATGATATTGTTCCTATATCAACTGTTCGGTTTTTTTTTCTTTGAAGGGATCGCAGTTAATTATGCTAGTGGCTTCCTACCTAAAGAGTATCTAAAATGAACTCTCTAGAATCCAGGATACAGACAATACACACACACACATGCATAGAAAGAGAGAGAGAGAGAAACCTTGTTAGTGCATTCCGGCTTGAAGCACCCGCGACAATGGTGCTGATGGAGTTATTTTTTACGAAACCAACTAATGCATTTGTAACATCAGCGTCGTGGAGGACCACCTCCTTTGCTCGAATCTGTGACAGTCAACTCTCGTAAAATTAGGCTTACCTCATATTGTAATTTTTAAACCCAGTAAACTGATATTACTCGTGTTAACAGCTTCTTTTGTTTTCTTCCCCAAAATTCTTGTTCAAGAAGAGAGTACAAAAATTTCATGCCGAGGTGAGCTTTAGGTACCAAATGAAGAGGAAAAAAAAAGGAAAAAAGAAAATAGTTGTTCATGCACGGAGCGATTCAATTAATTAAGGGCCCGTTTGATTGTCCTCCAATTCGTAAATTGTATTATTTTTCAATTATTCAAGTTATGAAATTTTATAGTTCAGCGTTTTTGGTTGTAATAAATAAAACAATTGGCTAGCTAACTATTTTAGTCCTAGTTCGGATGTTATTTTCTCATTTAAATAGAGTAAAATATAATTTAAAAACTTAACTAAAATAAAACAATTGTATGTTTCTTTGTCCAAACAAATAATAGGTAAATTTGATTAAATTATTAGTAAATGGAAAAATATCCAAATCAAATCATCAAAAGTAAAGTAATTCATAAAATATAATAATATAGACAACCAAGCAGACCATAAGTTGTTTATGCGTGAGATACGCATACGAAGGGCTAACTTAACTAAAATAAAACAATTGTATGTTTCTTTGTCCAAACAAATAATAGGTAAATTTGATTAAATTATTAGTAAATGGAAAAATATCCAAATCAAATCATCAAAAGTAAAGTAATTCATAAAATATAATAATATAGACAACCAAGCAGACCATAAGTTGTTTATGCGTGAGATACGCATACGAAGGGCTGACAAAACGGACATTTACACGATGACACGACACGAGACCGACACAAAATTATCAGGTCTGGGTTTTGCTTATCAGGTATCGGGTCGTTATCGTGTCAAACTCGATAACACAATAAGAAATAGTGCAGGTTATCAGGTTGACCTGATAAGCCGATAGGTTACACGATAAGACACGATAATAATTTTGTGTATTCAGGTTACACGATAACTTGAGACCTAATAAGTTACCCGTTAATTTAATAAATTATTTTTACACTCCCAAATTATCCAATATTATAATTTAGTACCTAATATATATATTCACATTTCCCTAACCCTAGCTCATTTGATATTCATTCTCTTGTGTCGGCTGCTCACTTCGTTCTTTCCCTCCCTTCTTTGCGGACCGCCGCTGCTCCACAAGGACCACGACGACCGCCTTTGCTCCACGACGACTGCTGCTTCTTCTGTCCAAGCTCCAATCTCGTCGATTTCGCTCAAACGCCGGTCCACTAGTGCACGACGACGTCGATTTCACCACTCACCGTTCGTCCAATTGTTCGAACTCTCAGCCATTTGTTCAAATCTTAGCCATTCGTTCAACTCCTCCAAGTAGCACCGCCGTTTGAATCTCAGTGAAATTAGGGTTATCATTTGAATCTCAACTATTATAACTGTTATCGTCGCATTTCATTTTATTTTTTTTTCATTTTTTGTAGATCTGAAGGGTTAGGGCTCAATAGATCTATTTTTGTCCACAAATTTGTTATAATTTCTGATTGTTTTTCATTTCTCAGTTCCACCGTTTGTCGTTCGAATGTCAACCGCTCGTTGAATTTTCTATTAATTGGTGTTATGTGAATGATGTTTGTATTTGTATTTTTTTTTTTTTTTGTGACATTGTAATGCTGGATTTTTTTCTTGTTCGGTTTGTTTTGGTTGAACTAGGGTTTTTTTTTTTTTTTTTTTTTGTAAATAAATTTTGTTAACATGTTGTCAACTTAACAGATCGTTAACGTGTAATGGAAATCTATCAGATAATTTTATCGTGTCGTGTTTACCTAACAGGTTTCGTGTTTTCGTGTGACACGAAAAATTATCGTGTTGTGTCGTGCTGACACAATAATTTTCGTGTCGTGTTCCTATTTAAGTAGTCTAACATGATATGCTTATCGTGTTGTGTTCGTATTTGCTCTTCTCGTATTATCATGTAATGACATGTTCCATGAATTGCCAGCCCGGATGCATAGAAAATGTTTTGCCTGTATGAAAAAGTAAACCAAGGAGAATCAAGGCTTAAGTAGTTACCCCTTTGCGAGCACAAAATCCACGGTAAGGAAGGAATAAGTGCTGTAATTCAGACTGCGTTGGTGCGCGGCCTTCTTCAGGAACAACATCTTCTGCAGAAGAAAATAACACATGAGAAAACGCAAATGGAGGAGGATGATCCTTGATTCCACAATGCTCATGACTAGAAGACTTTGACGTATGAAAACAGGTGATACAAATCATACTCAAACTACATAGATCTTACATCTGCATTTTAATGGAACCCATGCAAACCTTAACAAACCATAATATAATACGATCATTACAGCTCTTTACATGATGATTTTCCAGGAAATGGATGATTAATTAAAGGTGAAATAATTTCATTCCATCATGTGCTACTATGCCATCTCTTATACAAATTGCATAATGCCCTAACATCATCAAATGTTTAAGAACATGATGGCATTAAAATTGCATAATGCCCTAGATCATCAAATGTTTACAAGGAACTCAAGATTATAGTCATTTCTATTGAAATTTGAAATTTCAGGCGATTATTAATATATTACAATGTAGCCTGATCATGATGGTGATGATGATGATTACGATGATGAACTTATGAAGGAGCGAGGTACCTACGCGGTTGCGAGCTTTGCTGGGTCTTGACGTGGACGAGGACGACCTGAGAATTCCTTTTCAGGAGATTCTCGACGGCCCATTTCACGGCATGTTGGCTGTTCTTGTCTTTGTCTATAGCAATCGCCGTCGCTAGGATCCCGGTCCCCTCTCCGGAGCGAGGCCCGCTAGCCATCTCTGGATCGAATCGGCGTCGGGTAGCTCAGATGCGCGCAGATTTGCCCTAACCGCCCCCAGCGCTGCCGCTGCCGATTCCCCCGTCTCACAACCACAAGATCGCAGAAAATAGAAGACCAAACAATGAAATAGGATTTGGATACTGTTTTTTTCTGCCATGATCGGTTTTAATTCCTGAATTAAACCCTAAATTTTCGCGAATTCTTTTGAACGGTTTGAACTAATTTTGACGGCAATTGAATCTCATCCTCTGTTTTGACGAATTTGACTTTGGCCAGTCTTCGAATTTGCAATTTTGTAGCTATGAACGTCCACATTCATCGTCTTCATCCATGTGTAGGACTTTGACTGATCGAAGCTCTCTGTTCAGCTCGATTTCGCTCTAAATAGAAACGGTTTTGAAAGAGAGTAAAATACACAATTTGCCCTCAATTTTTGAATGTCACTAAATGTATCCCTAAACTTAACTTTTTCCCAATCAATTCCCTCATCTTTTGAAAGTGTCTCAAATTTGTATTTTCTTGACTGTGCTTGAGAAATCAAGTTCTCGATGACTTGTGTTTAATAACATGTAAAGAATAGACTGATGGATGTCAATGCTTATTATGTAAGGGATTCACTAGGATTAGCTTTGTTGGTATTGAGAATTGGTAAACACAGCCAGTATGATTTGGTCAAGTTCCACGTGTTTTTTTTTTTTTGCTGAGTTGGAATGCTAAGGGGAAGTTCTGAGTTCAGGAGAGCTATTGATTAGGAAATTATCAAGTGTTCTTCAAATGCATAGCTGAGGTCCAAAGAACAGATGTCCAGAAAGCGAGTATTTGCACAACCCAACGAAACCCCTGCGGCGTGAGAATAAGAACTCGAGAAGAAAAGGCTACACAAATGCTTCAATTGAAACAATAAGCATTCATTGGTATTTATAGGAGTGGAAGGCGATTAGTATCGCTTAATCAGTCTTGAGTGCGGTTAATTAGTCAAAATCGTACGTCTAGCTTGTAATAGAGTATTTGAGGAGATAACCCATATTGAAAGCCCATGGATTTAATCCAATTTCCTTGAAGAGACTTGCCTAGCAGAAGGTGATCCGATGAGGTCTAAGAAGATGGAGAGGAGTGACACGGCGAGTAAACGAAGAAAAATGGCCGAGTATGTAAAAACCGTTGTTCAGAGATTACGGGGTTGAAGCTTCTAGGTGGAGTACTTGAACAGAAAAAAATGACTAAGTCTTTGCTAATGGTTGTGCAGAGACTAGGAGATGAGTGGAGAGGAGAAATGGACATGTGACTGGGGCTCAGGTGTTGACGAGGTGGCGTCTAGAAATACCACCATCAAGCTTAGACCATATTGGGTAGGTGTAACTTAACTGGAGAGGTGAACCAACAATACCTATCATATGAGGTTCATGCAAACTAGAGAGCAAATAAGAATTAGATTGTACCAAAATTTAGTAGTAAGAGTTACTTTTTTTGCTCGGGTTTCGTAGGCCAATACCTATCATAGTATGATGTGAGGCCAGCTAATTGTACTGAATATTCAATTCTCCACTACGAACATTTAGAATGTACTTGATCTCTCAAAGTAGGGAGCAAATTTGAAAAAATTAGTGAAGTACGTACATTTTGATCTATAAAGACCTTACAATCTAAAATTAAATGTACAGTACTTTTTTTTAAGTCGGGTGCGCCAGGCTGAGGCAATACTATAGCGCCAGGCCCACGAGCGAGGAGCAAGCCAATGTGATGGGCCCTCCCTCTAAAAAAATGAGTTAATATCATGTAGACCGTTGGCCCACGTATTAGATATTAAATTGGTAAGAACATAAATTACATTTGATCTTAGCTATATCAAGTGTATAATACTTTTCTACTAATTTTATTCATTAGCTATTTCTTTATATAGATTAAAATGAACTTGATCTTGAGAAAATTAATTTAACAAGAAATTTTCATAATAATTTTAAAGATTAAAATATGTTTTAACTTCCAAATGGACATGCTATGAATTATCTATATAATTCCCTCACACGGCAAACACTGAAGAGAATATACCACTATCCACTAGTGGTAGGAGGATTCCAAGACTCGATATCGTTTGATAACGATGATGAGTAGCAAGCTCTAGATACAATACAAAAGTCTATTCAACTCGTATGTGATAATGAAACGACTAAATCTCTAACGACATGTTTGGTTGGATAGAATCGAAGGCGGAATGGAATCGCATTCCGCCCTCGATTCCTATTCCGTTATTTGGTTCTCCAATGGAATCACAAAAGTGATTCCATTGAAATGAAATTGAATGGAATGGGATTCTATTTGAGATGGGGTGGAATGTGATTCCAACCCAATGGAATCAATATCTTAAATTACATGATAACCCTTGTAATTAAGTCCTTGAAAATTGAGAACAAAAACAGAAATTAGAGAACACAAATTGAAATTAGAGAACAGAAAGTTGGGAATAGAAATAGAAAATTGAGAACAAAAAATTGAGAACAGAACTAGAAAATTGAGAACAGAAACTGAAAATTGAGAATAGAAACAGAAAATTGAGAACATAAACCGAAAATTGAGAACAAAAACATAAAATTAGATAACAGAAAATTGAGAACATAAACTGAAAATTGAGAACATAAGCTGAAAATTGAGAACAAAAATATAAAATTAGAGAACGAAAAATTGAGAACGAAAACTGAAAATTGAGAACAAAAATATAAAATTAGATAATAGAAACAGAAAATTGAGAACAAAAACAGAAAATTGAGAATAAAAATATAAAATTAGATAATAGAAAATTGAGAATGGAAACCGAAAATTGAGAATAAAAATAGAAAATTGAGAACAAAAACAAAAAATTGAGAACATAAACTGAAATTAAAGAATAAAAACTGAAAATTGAGAACAAAAATAGAAATTAGAGAATAAAAACTTAAAATTGAATTGAATAGTGAAATATAATAAAATGAAGAAATAAATAGAATAGTGAAATATAATAAAATTATTATAACCACCCAAGAAGATAATAGAATAATAATTTTATAAGGGCAAAATGAAAATTTTACTATATTTCACTATTCCATTCTTTATTTCATTCTATACCAACCAAACAAGATAATGTAATAGTGATTCCATTTACAATTTTATTTCATTCCTTCTCTCATTCCATTACTTCTTCCATTCCATTCCACCCTCATTCCATTCCGTCCAACCAAACATGCCGTAAAGAAAAGTCGCACTGCAAGAAGAGAATATACCACTGTCCACTAGTGGTAAGAGGATTGCAAGACTCGATATTGTTAGATAATGATGATGAGTAACAAGCTCTACATACAATACAAAAGTCTATTCAACTTGTATACGATAGTGAAACGGCTAAAACTCTAACGGCTCGTTTGGTTGGACGGAATGGAATGAGGGTGGAATGGGATGGAAGAAGTAATGGAATGAGAGAATGAATGGAATGGAATTGTCAATGGAATCGCTATTCCATTCTCTTGTTTGGTTGGTATGGAATAAGGGAAGGAATGAATTAGTGAAATACAGTAAAATTCTCATTATGCCCTTATGAAATTATTATTCCATTTTCTTATTTGATTAGTATGAAATGAGTGAATGAATGAAATAAAATATAATAAAATTCTCATTATGCCCTTATTACAAAATTTTATTATATTTTACTATTCCATTCAATTTTAAGTTTCTGTTATCTAATTTCTGTTTTTGTTCTCAAATTTCAGTTTCTATTCTCTAATTTCTGTTTCTGTTCGCAATTTTCAGTTTCCGTTCTCAATTTTTCGTTCTCTAATTTTCTATTTTTATTTTCAATTTTCAGTTTATGTTCTCAATTTTTTGTTTCTGTTCTCAATTTTCTGTTTCTGTTCTCAATTTTCAGTTTCCGTTCTCAAATTTCTGTTATCTAAATTTTCATTTTTGTTCTCAATTTTTAGTTTATGTTCTCAATTTTCTGTTATCAATTTTCAGTTTTTGTTCTTAATTTTCATTTTTTGTTCTCAATTTTCAGTTTCTGTTCTCAGTGTTATGTTCTCTAATTTTATGTTTATGTTCTCAATTTTCTGTTTCTGTTCTTAATTTTTTGTTCTCAATTTCTGTTTCTAATTTTCTGTTCTCTAATTTCTATTTATGTTCTCTAATTTTTGTTTATGTTCTTAATTTTTAATTTTTGTTCTTAATTTTCAAGGTTTAAATACAAGGGCTATTATGTGATTTAGAATATTGATTTTATTAGGTTGGAATCTCATTCCACCCTATCTCAAATGGAATCTCATTCCACCATATTTCATTCCAATGGAATCACAAAAGTAATTCCATTGGAAAACCAAATAACGGAATAGGATCGAGGGTTGAATGTGATTCCATTCCGCCCTCGATTCCATCCAACCAAACATGCCGTAAGAAAAAGTCGCATTGCAAGAAGAGAATATACCACTGTCCACTAGTGGTAGGAGGATTGCGAGACTCCATATTGTTAGATAACAATGATGAGTAACAAGCTCTAGATACAATACAAAAGTCTATTCAACTTGTATACGATAGTGAAATGGCCAAAACTCTAAGGAAAAGTCGCACTTGTATAAATGTTTTTTCATAATTAAAAAATAATAATAACAATTCAACATAAGATTAAATTTAAAACAATCAAAGTATTCTTATTAATACAAATATAAAAATGTTTATATAACCTTAAATATTACATTTTACACCCCTTGTTTTCATCTAAATTTTAATAAATCACAAAATAAAAATATATTATATTACACTAAAATATTGATATCACGTACAACAAGGGAGTGGATCCACATATGTTTTCTCCGGCGCCGGCGATTGCCAGAACGCCCTACTTCCGAACACCAGAAATCCGACAGCGTGACCGACTATAGCTGCAATCAACACGCCGACGTTAAACGACATCACCGCCAGCATCACCAAGTAAGCCAACCCCACCCTCGCCGTGTGCACGGCGGTTTGAATCAACCCCACCGCCACGCTCTGACGATCGTCACTGATCCACTGGCGGTGAGACAGACCCTCCACCAGCACCGCCACCACGAATACGAAGATCAACGCCAACGCGTACATGCCAGACCGCCTCCCCGGCCAACCAGAGAAGAGAATCTCGGCGTTCTTTCCCCAGAAAAAGGTCATGTGAGACATCATCATCGTTGAGTCGCTGGCCATGTGGTGGTCTGGCGCGATGGCTGACAGCGGCGTCATCCCTTGCATGCCGTCCATTTTATCCATTGAGTCTCTTCTTTAGGGTTACGAATAAAATTTTCCATATATAAAGAAGTAGAAGATTGTAGTACGCGCGTACTACACATACTGCGTATAATAGCCGGCCTCATATTATCCGAATTTGTCTACATGCTTCGATGTTTTTAACTAGGTTAATGGGATTTAAATTACAGTTTGCACCCTAAATTATAGATTTTATTACACTTTGCATCTTAATATTTTATTTTTTTATTTTTCTTATCTAGAAGTTTCACATTTGTGTTTAATTGACCCGTTCAATAGTAACTTGTTTAAAAAAAAAATCCTTTGCTAGAGCCCAACTCGCGTTGACAATCAGTGGCGGATCTACTTATTGACTACACAGACTCAAGCTCCTCCCTAAATTTTTGAATTTTTTTATTATTATCCCTATACCTTTAAGAAAAATCAATTAAAACCACTTAGATTTCTACATAAGTCCCAATTAAATTATATATATATATATATATATTAAGTTCTCGAAAAAAAATAGTTTGTTCTCAACCAATTTTACTCGTGTTGATAGTAACTTGTTTATTTTTTTCCTTTGCTAGAGTTCAACTCGTGTTGATAATCAGTTGTGGATCTACTTATTGACTAGAGGGACTCGAGCCCCTCCTTGAATTTTGAAAATTTTCATTATTATCTTATATTTTTGGAAAAATCGATTAAAATTTCTATATATATATATATATATATATATATATATATATATAAAAGTAACTTTTGGAGAAGAAAAGAAAATCCATTCTCAACCATTTTTCTGAATCCGCAAATGTTGATAATTGATACCCTCATATGATTAACAAGTGTTTAATCCCAAAAAAATTAAATCGGGTTTAGTCACGAGGGCTAATTAAACAAAAATATTAAATATTAAACCGCAAAAAAGTGAAAATTATAAAATTAATGTATAAAACACAATAAATTGCATTTGGGGGGATACAAACTGTAATTTAGTCAAATACAATTATTTTTGCATTGAATATAATTATATCAATTATGCGTTACTTAGTTTTAAAATTTTCAATTAATAACGTAAAATCTATGACAACATAATTAAAATATATTTTTTTATTTATGAAAAAAAATCAGAAAAAATTAACCCAATAATAAATGGTCTTAAACCTGATTTTTCATAATTATAAATTAATTTAATTTAATTAATTGTTTGACTTAATTATTGGAATGATTTCATGCCTTCTTATGCCATGCTCTTTCTATTAGGGCATGACTCTTGCCTTCCTTATATTTATTGAGCATTTTTTTTATATCTCAATATAAATTGGTTTTTATTTTTATTTTATAAATTAAATTTCTCAATTTTTTATTATATTTGAATAATAACGTATTGATATATCCGCTCGTATTAGCAGATAATTAAATCACATAAATAATTAAACTCAAACTAACTAAAAATAATTTATTTATTTTTTATATAGATTTGGCCTCCTCTTATTTCTTAATCTAAATTATATTTTTGGTTCCTAAAATATAGAGCGAGTATATGGATCCTGAAATTTGTCAAATTACACACTTGGTGATCATCTCAAAAGAAGAACTCAATGGCAGTTTAGGTGTATCGGGATAAACGTTTTAATCATAGTTGGTATAAGGAGAGAGTCTTTCTTGTGATAAGTGCTTGTGATAAGTGCTAAGTGAATCTTTTGTTAAGTATAAGTTCTGTGGTAAAAGGCCTTGTAGAGTGTTTCTTTTTCCTAACTCGGGGGGACTAGTACTGCATGTCACCCCATTGGGTCTTGGGTTTTGGTGAGAGGGGAGAGTACGCAAGAGCTATACTTGGAAGTTTCTTGCTCAAACCTTTGCTGGAATCAAAAGAGCAGTTACTGTAGTTTGGCACTTATGGATGATCTGCTTTTAAAGACCTTGAGCTCCTGTGATTGGTTTTGATTTTACAAAAAAATGTTGTGTTGCATGTTTTTATATGTTTTTTTGTAAGGTAATTTTGGTGTATAGTTATTGGGGTGTTTCTTGGATATATTTTTTTTGTATTTTTTGGACCGAGTCTCAAGATGTCTTATTTAGTTTTAGGAGGGTCTCCTATTAAGGGATAGCAGTCTCCGATTGAAATATTTTGTAATTTTGTTTACCAGTGTCTTGAAGTCCACATGGAATTTTTTTGTTGTGTAGTAAGAGAGACTTTTCCCCTTATCGTTATACAATCAACTCTTATAAAAAAAAAAAGTGCAAATTGACAAATCTTAGGGTCATCGACACCACCCTATACTTTAAGGACCAAAAATATCACACACACACACACATATATATATATATATATATTATTTCTTGTTAATGATTTGAATTGATCGATGTTTATCATTTTCCTCCTTTATTTTCTTATCTTTTATATGGAAAAATCATAGAAACTATTTGGCATTACTTTTCAAAGTCCTGTGGAAGTCTTCCTACATTTATGATTTCTTTTAAATATCGATTATGATTTCTTTTAAGAAATAAATGGTATTTTGTCAAAAAAAAATTTATAAATTTGTATGTATATTTTTAATTTGTGTTTAATTGTGATTCATTAAAATTATTTGACGATGAAAGAAAATTTTAACAATTTGATGGTTCTTTTATTCCATTATTCCAATTTCAATATTTAGCATTGTTTTGTTTAGATTTTTGACTTTTTATACAATTTGTTTGTTTTACTCTAAAATATGGTTTTAAATTATTCCAATTCTAAATGATTTTTTTGTTTTTTTAAATTAAGATTTCTTTTTCAGTCCGTGGCAGTGGCGGTTGGTGGGTGGCGGTGGCAGTGGCAGTGGCAGTGGCGTTGTCGTTGAAAGGGTAGGATATAAATATAATTATTTAAAAAGTTGGATAAAAATATAATTTTAAAAATAAAAGGGTACATTAATCTATATAGGCTGAATAGTTGAAATTAGATTTGAACGCAAAATGACCAAAATACCCTTTGGCCGTTATCATTGAATAGCAATTTGAGCAAAATTGGAACAAAATTGAAATGTCAATGAGAAAATGTGTCTATTTCCAAATTTGGGAGTCCAATTGAACACCAACTTTATTTGTAAGGGATCAAAAGTGTCATTATCCCGAATAGAAAAGAGAATTTAAGGAAAGTTCTATGTAATATATAAATAATATTTATTTATAAAGAATGTATAATTTTATTATTTTATATCGTTACAAGTTTTAATCTTGATTATTAGTTATTAGTGATGTTCAATTGTTAGTTATTATTGATATTCAAATTAAATAAGTGCATAATGTTAATTTCGATTATTAATTATTGTTGATGTTTAAATGAAATCGGTCAATTCTTTATTTTGTTTTCGTTATTTTACACCACTGCTTTCAGACACGGGTTATACGTTTTTGTGTGTGTATATATATATTATTTCTTTTTAATGATTTGAATTGATGTATAGTCATTTTCCTCCTTTATTTTTCTTGTCTTTTACGTTGGAAAAATCATAGAAGCTATTTGGCATTACTTTTCAAAGTCGTGTGGTGGAAATCTTCCTACATTTATGATTCCTTTTTATTTATTATTTTTTAAATTACATTAAAAATTTAATTGAATATATATTCTCCTAAAAGAATTACATCAAAACTATGTTTGAAAAAACAAAATATAATTTTAATAAAACTCAAAAACGATTATTTTGTATTGTCAAATTAATAATTTTATATTTAAGAAAACTCCCTCCGCTGAATAAAAATATTTATATTAAATATTATATATTTTAAACTTGTAATCTTGAAATAATTGAGAAAAAAAATGAGATTATTTTTTAATAAAAATACTAATACAACCATTCAAAAATAATTAAATCAACTATTATTGCATTTAATATAAATATCTTCTTCAAATAATAATTAAAATTGTAAAATAAAATAACATTAAATTGTAAAATAAAATCTTAATTTTATATATATATATATATATATATATATATATATATATATATATATATATATTGTCATCTAAGGAGCAAAATTTGGTATTTATCAAATTTAGAACAAAAAAATATATACATAAAACATAAATATTTATTTATTTCATCCTATAATAATTCGAAAATAAAAACATTATTTATTTATATATTTTTTTTCCTATTCTTAATTCACTAAAAAAAAAAAAAAGTATTTCGAAAATACAAAATAAAAATCATAACTGATATCTTCTTCAGCAACTCAGAGGCGGCAGATCCGAGGTTTTCCGGTAAGGCGGTTGCGGCGGCGCCTTCTTGAAAACCCTACTCCCAAACAGTAAGAACCCCACCGTGTGCCCGGCCACCGCCGCGAGAAACACGCCGGCGTTGAAAGACATCACCGCCAGCATCACCATGTAAGCCAGACCGATCCTGACGGCGTACAAAACGGTCCGAAACAGTCCGGCCACCACGTGATTCGAGTCGTCTCCGATGAGACTGCAGTGGGAGAGCCACTCGACGAGGAGAGCGACGGAAAATACGAAGAGGAGCGCCACCAGGTACATGCCCAGGTCGTCGGCGCCGGGCCAGCCGTGGAAGAGGATCTCGGCGTTCTTTCCCCAGAAAAACGTCATGTGCATCATCATGTGGCGGTCGTGCATGTTGTTCATCATCCCCGCCCTGCCGTTCATCGTTACCGGAGGAGGAACCGCGCCTCCCATGCCGTGCATGTGGCCGCCGTCGTTCATTTCTCCGAAGAATTCTCTCTCTCTCTCTTTCTCTCTCTACAACTGTCCTCCTTATCTCCGCCAAGGAAATGGAGGTTTATGTGGGAATAAAAGGATAAGTACACTGTACAAAGAGAGGATGAGGGGCAGTACTGGAAATTACTTTTTTGTCGTACAATAATAAAGGGTAAATTTGTCATATTAAATAAAGGGTAAATTTGTCATAAACCAATATTTTTAATATAATTTTAAATCTTTATTTTTGTCGATAAATTATCATAAATGTACACTAATTCCCCATCTCCGCCGGCCCCATCCCCAACCCCCTTTGTCCCGTCGTCCCCCCACCTCTTGCCCATGACATTCCCCAATCTCTCTCTCTCTCTCTCTCGGACGCAAGTGGTTGAGTCAACAACGTTATTCGTTAGAGAAAAAAATAGTGAGAGGAAGAAGATGGAGAAAAAAAATATAAAAAGATAAAAATTATGTATTAATAATATAAAGGGTAAAATAGTAATTGAATTAATTAATATTTATTTATTTATTTTACATGGTATAGAGTTAGTGATGAGGGTATTTTTGGACATTACCGAGTCAGCACCTGCGACCTAGCCCCGTGTCCACTATCGTCAACAGTTTCTCTACAAATCTGACAAAAGGCCTGCAAGCTTCTCTAGATGGTCCCAAAAACCCAAGCCCATTACTTTGCAATTTTACTATGCAATCTCTATTTCTATAAATACCATGGGCTATCACACCCGAGGTAAGGGTCAATTATTATTTACATGCATGATGTGAATTTTACTATTTACATACTTGACACGAACCTTAATATTTATTTCTCTAAGTTAAAGCATATTGTATTATTTCCCCTAAGATCTTACTCTCACGCCGGATGGACTTTTTGGGAAACTCCCGGTTAGGTTACGTGTGCAGATACAGATCACTGAGGAGTAGGACTCTAGACTTCAGCACGTCAACCCTTTAGGTTGATCATTCCAGCTCACTTGAGGACTTTTCAACCCCGCATCCGACTCAACAACTCCAACTCCAACAAGAAGACCCGCCTATCGTCCAACTGAACCATATTCGAGGTGTGGTCCAGTTGGACGATGCACCAACAGTTTGGCGCCGTTTGTAAGAACGTGCAAAAAGCCTTCCTCTGATCATTGCTCTTTGCTCAGCTGAGCCTAAATGATCATAAGGTCTGACTGAACAGACAGACCCAGAACAGAAGAAAGAGAAAACATGTCAAAAACCCTGAGGGCACACCCCCCAGCTCTCACCAACGAGGATAATTGCCCCCAGGACCAGACATGACCATCTACTCTGCCACATGGGGCTGCGGGCCAGACCTCGGTAGTTGTGAAGGCATCTCGGGTTGATCTCCTTGAGCACCAAATGGGCGAGCTCAAGTCATGTATGCAGTTACTCCTTGCGCGCCTGCCGCTAACCCCCGTCCAAGAGGGACCAGCTCTCCAGATCGTAGGGCCCGAGGAGTGACCCCGAGACCACGACGCTCTTGCAGAATCTTTGAAGGGGTGTACTCCTAGGGACCGCCATCTGCCTCGCGACCACGAGTCTGTAGGACTGAAGAGGGCCCCCCCGGCTACGTCAAGATCTTCTCATCCATGAAGATATGGTGCCAGGAACCGACCAGGGCTACCCTTGGGCTCAGCTTCCAGCCACATATCAAGAACCGACCTGAGGGCCCGTCATAGGCAGGGGTGGGAACTTACTCGCCGCCTTCGCGCCATCGCTATGTCCGAGCAGCGGCCAACCTTGTGTGTGCAACTCAATGGTGGAGATAAGCAACCCTTCGTCCTACTTGAGACGGAGACGAGCGCCCTCCAGCCTGTCTCCAATAACGACATTCCAACCCCCTGAGTCGTGGATGATTTTCCAGATTTGCATCCCGACTCTCGGCGTCGCGGAAGATTTTCCACGGTTACATTCCAACCCTTGTAGCGGATGATTCTCCAAATCAACATCCCGACTCCCGAAGTCGCGAGTGATTCTCCACGGTTACATTCCGACCCCCTAAGTGGCGTCTCGGTTCTCGGCGTCGCGAGTGATTCTCCATGGTTGCATTCCGTCCCTCTGAGTCGCGGATGATTCTCCAGATCCGCATCCCAACTCTCGGCGTCGCGAATGATTCTCCTCAGCGGCACTGTCCATGGCCCTAGGCAAAGACAATAAGTTTTTTCAAAAAAAATTCAACATTTTTATGACCAAAATACCCTTCGGCCGTTATCATTGAATAGCAATTTGAGCAAAATTGGAACAAAATTGAAATGTCAAGGAGCCAATGTATCTATTTCCAAATTTAGGAGTCTAATTGAGCACCAACTGCATTTGTGAAGATAAAAAATGTCATTATCCCAAATAGAAAAGAAAATTTATGGAAAACTCTAGTATATAAATAATATTTATTTTTAAAAAATGTATAATTTTCTTATTTTATATCGATACAAATTTTAGTTTTGATTATTAGTTATTAATGATGCCCAATTGTTAGTTATTATTGATATTCAAATTAAATAGGTGCGTGATGTTAATTTCGATTGTTAATTATTGTTGATGTTTAAATAAAATAAGTTAATTCTTTATTTTGTTTTTATTGTTTTACACCCATGCCTTCCAACACGGGTTATACGCTTTTATATATATATATATATATATATATATATATATATATATATTATTTCTTGTTAATGATTTGAATTGATGTATAGTCATTTTCCTCCTTTTTTTTTTTTTTTTTCTTGTCTTTTACGTTGGAAAAATCATAGAAGCTATTTGGCATTACTTTTCAAAGTCGTGTGGTGGAAATCTTCCTACATTTATGATTCCTTTTTATTTATTATTTTTTAAATTGCATTAAAATTTTTATTGAATATATATTTTCCTAAAAGAATTATATCAAAACTATGTTAGAAAAAACAAAATATAATTTTAATAAAACTCAAAATCTATTATTTTGTATTGTCAAATTAATAATTTTATATTTAAGAAAACTCCCTCCGCTTAATAAAAATATTTATATTAAATATTATATATTTTAAACTTGTAATCTTGAAATAATTGAGAAAAAAAATGAGATTATTTTTTTATAAAAATACTAATACAACAATTCAAAAATAATTAAATCAACTATTATTGCATTTAATATAAATATCTTCTTCAAATATTAATTAAAATTGTAAAATAAAATAACATTAAATTGTAAAATAAAATCTTAATTATATATATATATATATATATATTGTCATCTAAGGAGCAAAATTTGGTATTTATCAAATTTAGAACAAAAAAATATATACATAAAACATAAATATTTATTTATTTCATCCTATAATAATTCGAAAATAAAAACATTATTTATTTATATATTTTTTTTCCTATTCTTAATTCAGTAAAAAAAAAAAAAGTATTTCGAAAATACAAAATAAAAATCATAACTGATATCTTCTTCAGCAACTCAGAGGTGGCAGATCCGAGGTTTTCCGGTAAGGCGGTTGCGGGGGCGCCTTCTTGAAAACCCTACTCCCAAACAGTAAGAACCCCACCGTGTGCCCGGCCACCGCCGCGAGAAACACGCCGGCGTTGAAAGACATCACCGCCAGCATCACCATGTAAGCCAGACCGATCCTGACGGCGTACAAAACGGTCTGAAACAGTCCGGCCACCACGTGATTTGAGTCGTCTCCGATGAGACTGCAGTGGGAGAGCCACTCGACGAGGAGAGCGACGGAAAATACGAAGAGGAGCGCCACCAGGTACATGCCCAGGTTATCGGCGCCGGGCCAGCCGTGGAAGAGGATCTCGGCGTTCTTTCCCCAGAAAAACGTCATGTGCATCATCATGTGTCGGCCGTGCATGTTGTTCATCATCCCCTCCGTGCCGTTCATCGTTACCGGAGGAGGAACCGCGCCTCCCATGCCGTGCATGTGGCCGCCGTCGTTCATTTCTCCGAAGAATTCTCTCTCTCTCTCTTTCTCTCTCTACAACTGTCCTCCTTATCTCCGCCAAGGAAATGGAGGTTTATGTGGGAATAAAAGGATAAGTACACTGTACAAAGAGAGGATGAGGGGCAGTACTGGAAATTACTTTTTTGTCGTACAATAATAAAGGGTAAATTTGTCATATTAAATAAAGGGTAAATTTGTCATAAACCAATATTTTTAATATAATTTTAAATCTTTATTTTTGTCGATAAATTATCATAAATGTACACTAATTCCCCATCTCCGCCGGCCCCATCCCCAACCCCCTTTGTCCCGTCGTCCCCCCACCTCTTGCCCATGACATTCCCCAATCTCTCTCTCTCTCTCTCTCTCGGACGCAAGTGGTTGAGTCAACAACGTTATTAGTTAGAGAAAAAAATAGTGGGAGGAAGAAGATGGAGAAAAAAAATATAAAAAGATAAAAATTATGTATTAATAATATAAAGGGTAAAATAGTAATTGAATTAATTAATATTTAATTATTTATTTTAAACGGTATAGGGTTAGTAATGAGGGTATTTTTGGACATTACCGAGTCAGCACCTGCGACCTGGCCCCGTGTCCACTATCGTGAGCAACTTCTCTACAAGTCTAACAAAAGGCTTGCAAGCTTCTCTAGATGGTCCCAAAAACCCAAGCTCATTACTTTGTAATTTTACTATGCAATCTCTATTTCTGTAAATACTAGGGGCTATCACACCCGAGGTAAGGGTCAATTACTATTTACATGCATGATGTGAATTTTACTATTTACATACTTGACACGAACCTTAATGTTTATTTCTCTAAGTTAAAGCATATTGTATTATTTCCCCTAAGATCTTACTCTCACGCCGGATGGGTTTTTTGGGAAACTCCCGGTCAGGTTACGTGTGCAGATACAGATCACTGAGGAGTAGGACTCTAGACTTCAGCACGTCAACCCTTCAGGTTGACCATTCCAACTCACTTGAGGACTTTTCAACCCCACATCTGACTCAACAACTCCAACTCCAGCAAGAAGACCCACCTATCGTCCAACTGAACCATACTCGAGGTGTGTACTAGTTTTACGCACCAACAGTTTGGCGCCGTCTGTAAGAACGTGCAAAAAACCTTCCTCTGATCATTGCTCTTTACTCAGCTAAGCCTAAATGATCATAAGATCTGACCGAACAGACAGACCCAAAACAGAAGAAAGAGAAAACATGTCAAGAACCCTGAGGGCATACCCCACAGCTCTCACCAATAAGGATAACTGCCCCCAGGACCAGACATGACCATCTACTCTGCCACATGGGGCTGCGGGCCAGACCTCGGTAGTTGTGAAGGCATCTCGGGTTGATCTCCTTGAGCACCAAATGGGCGAGCTCAAGTCATGTATGCAGTTCCTCCTCGCGCGCCTGCCGCCAACCCCCGTCCAGGAGGGACCAGCTCTCCAGATCGTAGGGCCCAAGGAGTGACCCCGAGACCACGACGCTTATGTAGAATCTTTGAAGGGGTGTGCTCCTAGGGACCGCCATCTGCCTCACGACCACGAGTCTATAGGACTAGAGAGGGCCCTCCCCAGCTACATCAAGATCCTCTCATCCACGAAGACATGGTGCCAGGAACTGACCAAGGTTACCCTTGGGCTCAGCTTCCAGCCACGTATCAAGAACCGACCTGAGGGCCCGTCGTAGGTAGGGGCGGGAACTTACTCACCGTCTTCGCGCCACCATTGTGTCCGAGCAGCGGCCAACCTTGTGCGTGCAACTCAATGGTGGAAATGAGCAACCCTTCATCCCACTTGAGACGGAGACGAGGGCCCTCCAGCCTGTCTCCAATAACGACATTCCAACCCCCTGAGTCGTGGATGATTCTCCAGATTTGCATCCCGACTCTCGGTGTCGCGGAAGATTTTCCACGGTTACATTCCGACCCCTGTAGCGGATGATTCTCCAAATCAACATCCCGGCTCTCGAAGTCGCGAGTGATTCTCCACGGTTACATTTCGACCCCGTGAGTGGCATCTCGGCTCTCGGCGTCGCGAGTGATTCTCCACGGTTGCATTCCGTCCCTCTGAGTCGCGGATGATTCTCCAGATCCGCATCCCAACTCTCAGCGTCGCGAATGATTCTTCTCAGCGGCACTGTCCATGGCCCTAGGCAAAGACGAGAAGTTTTTTCAAAAAAAATTCAATATTTTTACAACTCTGAAAACAAGACCAAGCAAGAAGCGACTTGTCAAAAACATCGAGAGTAAATAGTAAACTCTGAAGTATCTTAGCTATGCCGCTCAAAAGCTTACATGCTCGCGCGCCACCCGAATTAATTTTAGGATATTTTCGGGATATTTTTTGGATATTTTCGAGATATTTTTATGTTAATTTCGAGATATTTTCGGGATATTTTCAAGTTAATTTCAAGATATTTTCGGGATATTTTCGAGATATTTTCACTCGGCACCCAGATGGCGACCGGCACTGCCCTGCCACGCTACTCTTAGCCGGCATGGTCCAGATGGTGACGGGCACCGCCCTGTCGCACTACTCCTAACCAGCAAGGTCCGGATGACGACCTTTTTCCAAAAAAACTGTCCAGTAACACCGTCCAAAAGTTTCGCCTCATTTCCTCTGGTCGACATCATCTTATCTTACGCCCACCGCCCTGCCGCGCTACCTATGGCCAATAGAGTGCAGATGAGTGTCTTATCCAAATATATCGACTAGAGTTCCAGGTGAGCAGCGCCCTGACATGCTCAATACACTCTCTCCACAAGCCTTATCTATCGAGAGAATAACAACGGAGAATAACATGTGCTAAAAAATTCTCCACAAATTGTGCAAGGAGAAAAATCATCCTAAGTGTCCAAATTTAACTTCCCTAAAAGCTAGAAGTGAGATGAGGGGGCAAGCCTCAAAAAGAACACTTGTTTCAGCCAAAAAATTGATATCCCTGACCGTCTTGTTTCCTTCACCACCCAGGGCTAGGGAGGCTACCGATGAGGGTATTTTTAGGCATTACCGAGTCAGCACCTGGCCTTGGCCCCATGTCCACTATCACTAGTAGTTTCTCCATATGCTTGACAAAAAGGCCCGCGGGCTTCTCCAGATGGGCCCAAAGACCCAAGCCCATTATTATGCAATTTTACTGTGCAGTCTTCATTTCTATAAATACTTGGGGCTCTTACGTCCGAGGTAAGGGTCAATTACTATTTACATACATGATGTGAATTTTACTATTTACATACTTGACACAAACCTTAATGCTTATTTTTCTAAGTTAAAGCATATTGTATTCTTCCCCCTGAGATCTTACTTTCACGCCGGATGGACTTTTCGAGAAACCCCAGGTTAGGTTACGTGTGCAGATACAAATCACTGAGGAGCAAAACTCTGGACTTCAGCACGTCAGCCCTTCAGGTTGACTATTCCAACACTTGAGGATTTTTCAACCCCGCATCCGACTCAACAACTCCAACTCCAACAATAGGACCCGTCTGTCATCCAATTAAATCATATTCGAGGTGTATACCAGTTTTACACACCAACAGTTAGTAAAATTAAAAAACACATGATAATATGATTTGGACTAAAGTGGTTGAAATGTAAATAGTGTTTATACCACTTATCTCTCATTTTTTTTGTCGTTAACTAGATATTTTTCATGTCATTTTACAAATATCAGTCAACCTTTTTTACCAATTTTTTTTTTATAAAAATGCATAAACGCCCTTCTCTTATATATATATATATATATATATATATATATATATATTATTTATTTTTATTCTCTTACTTTTATAAAAATTTATTAACACTTTCCTTATTTTTAAGATTATATTTAGTACTTGAGTCGTGGATGATTCTCCAGATCCGCATCCCAACTCTCGGCGTCGCGAATGATTCTACTCAGCGGCACTATCCATGGCCCTAGGCAAAGACGAGAAGTTTTTTAAAAAAAAAATTCAACATTTTTACAACTCTGAAAACAAGACCAAGCAAGAAGCGACTTGTCAAAAACATCGGGAGCAAATAGTAGACTTTGAAGTATCTTAGCTATGCCGCTCAAAAGCTTACACGCTCTTGCGCTACCCGAATTAATTTTGGGATATTTTTGGGATATTTTCGGGATATTTTTTTGGATATTTTCAAGATATTTTCGGGATATTTTCAAGTTAATTTCAAAATATTTTCGGTCGGCACCCAGATGGCGACCTGCACTGCCCTGCCACGCTACTCCTAGCCGGCATGGTCCAGATGGTGACGGACACCGTCCTATCACACCACTCCTAACCAGCAGGGTCCGGATGACGACCTTTTTCCAAAAACATTGTCCAATAACATTGTCCAAAAGTTTCGCCTCATTTCCTCTAGCCAACATCATCTTATCTTACGCCCACCGCCCTGCCGCGCTACCTATGGCCAGCAGGGCGCAGATGAGTGCCTTCTCCAAATATATCGACTAGAGTTCCTGGTGAGCAACACCTTGACATGCTCAATACGCTCTTCTTACAGGCCTCGTCCGTCGAGAGAATAACAACGGAGAATACCATGTGCCAAAAAATTCTCCACAAAATTGTGCAAAGAGAAAAATCCTCCTAAGTGTCCAAATTTAACCTCCCTAAAAGCTAGAAGTGAGATGAGAGGGCAAGCCTAAAAAAGAACACATGTTTTGATATCCCTAACTGTCTCGTTTCTTTTACTGCCCAGGGCTAGGGGGCTACCGATAAGAGTATTTTTAGGCATTACCGAGTCAGCACCTGGGCCCTGGCCCCATGTCCACTATCACTAGCAGTTTCTCCATAGGCCTAACAAAAGGCCTGCGGGCTTCTCCAGATGGGCCCAAAGGCCTAAGCCCATTATTATGCAATTTCACTATGCAGTCTCCATTTCTATAAATACTAGGGGCTATCACGCCCAAGGTAAGGGTCAATTACTATTTACATATATGATGTGAATTTTACTATTTACATACTTGACATAAACCTTAATGCTTATTTCTCTAAGCTAAAGCATATTGTATTCTTCCCCCTGAGATCTTACTTTCACGCCGGAAGGACTTTTCGAGAAACCCCAGGTTAGGTTACGTGTGCAGATACAAATCACTGAGGAACAAAACTCTGGACTTCAGCACGTCAGCCCTTCAGGTTGACCATACCAACACTTGAGGATTTTTCAACCCCGCATCCGACTCAACAACTCCAACTCCAACAATAGGACCCGCCTGTCGTCCAATTAAACCATATTCGAGGTGTGTACCAGTTTTACACACCAACAGTCAGTAAAATTAAAAAACACATGATAATATGAAATGGACTAAAGAGGTTGAAAATGTAAATAGTGTTTATATCACTTATCTCTCAATCTTTTTGCCATTAACTATATATTTTTCCTGTCATTTTACAAATATCAATCAATCCTTTTTATCAATTTTTTTTTTTTTTTTTTTTATAAAAATGCATAAACGCCCCCCTTATTTTTAAAATTATATTTAGTACCTTTGTCATTTTTTTATTCCTTCTTCTCTCTCTTCCCCCCCTAAACTCTTATCTCAACAATGGCATTTTCCTGTTCAACAAACCCTTTACCGTCTTCAATTAATACTTCCAGCCTCTTCATCTTTAAACCAAAAACCTCACATGCATTGCACGAATTAGAACAAATCAAAGCACAAAAATCACAAAAAAACGTCTCTCTCTCTCTCTCTAAAACGCCGTCGCACGACCCATCGGACATGATGCGAACGACGATTAAAACCACGACACTGCATACGAGAAGTTTATATACATAATACGTGCATTACTCGTCTTACTGATTGAATTGTCATTTTTTGAAGAGAGAGAAAAGTTCTATAAATCCAATGTAAATATTGAAACCCATGAAAGCAAGCCCAATATGAGTGCTTACAAAACATAATCCAGTCCATAATTTGGCCCAAACATTTATGTTTTATTCGGCTGAAGCCCAAAATGAATTTTGATGGGAGGGATTGGTATGAGGGGTAAAATAGTAATTTAAAATTTATTTTCAATTCTTTTTTAAAAAAAATAAACTTTTGGGAAAGTTAAATTTTTGGTCGGTAAAATATAGGGTGGGTGTCTATATGGCCTCTGAAGTTTATCAAATTGCACATTTGATCCTTCAAGTTTCATATTTGGTTCAATTCTGCAAAACTGAAAACGTTGTTAATAATTATGGACGGAAATTGGTTTGTTCTCAACACATGACCTAATGGGGATATTTTTGTCATTTCATCACTGCACTTAATCTACGACGTTTTCACTTAATAATGATTCATGCTTTTAGACAAATCATTGTTAGGAATATATTTGTAAAATATCTTATAATAGAGTGATAAAATGACGAAAATATCCCTATTAGAATACCACGTATTGAGAACAATCCATTTTTCGTAGAAATTAACTAAACAAGGTTTTCAATTTCAAGGGATTGAAATTTAAAGAGGTTTTTGCACTTTGCACCCCTAAAGTTTAAAAGATGCTCTTGCACTTTCAAGTTGAACATTTTAAACCCAAATCGTGTGTCAATTGCATCAGAATCATTAATCCCATAATTTTTAACAGAATTCACTCATGTTTATGATTTTCGTGCTTGACACGTGAATGATTTTCGTCAGACACAATGATGGTGTTAACAATTTGAATTTGCTTGACATAATTTTGATACTTTCGAGTTTAATATGTTCAAATTGAAAGGATAGGGACTAAAGTGAGATTTTTCTAATACCTTAGTGGCACAAAGTGCAAAAACCTCTAAAATAAATGTAAAACTCCGGATGACCAAAAATGCAATTTGACAAACCTCGGGATCCACAAAGACAATATTTTAGGGACAAAAGATATAATTTTCTCTAAACATTTTTTTTTTTTAAAAGTAATTTTCTAATTTATTATAATTATAAGTAAAAAGTGTAAAATATAATTTTTTAAAATAGAGGTGACAAAATAAAACGGATCAAGATACAAGGAAATAAAGGGCAAATACTCCTAAAAATATTCCTATTTTTTTATTTTTTATTTAAAAAAAAAATGGTTACACAATTTATAAATATTAATAAAATAGTATAGATGTGTACATTGATGTGATTTTTAAAAAATAATAAAATTATAATGGCCAACTTGGATATCTATTAATTGATATCTATATGAATCAAATCAAAGCCAACAATTATTACCGATATTTTTATTAGAGTGCAACAGTTATATTTTTTATTATAAATAAAATTAAACTTCAAAAAATTAAAATTAAAATTAATAAATTATTTAATATTAATTGATATTTATACCCACAAGTCGAGTCGGTCTGATAATATCTGTTTTCCCTTTTACTTTTCCTCTTTCTTTTATTCTCCTGGATTGGATCGAGTTGTAATTTTTTTAAATATTTAACAATTTTACTTAAATTTGAATCACGGGATAAATAATATATTAAGACATGCAATTAAAACCCACTATTTTTAACAGTCGACTGATTTGTCAAGTTGGTAGTTTTCAGAAAATTTTTCTAAAAAAAATTAAAAATGAAAAATATTTCAATCATCGATCCTCCCTAGCCCCTACTCCCAGTCAAAGGACTTCCAGCTGGTCATACTGGTATGACGAAATAACAAATGTGTCAACTCATCAATGAGGTTGGACCTTCTGTCCCAGAACCAAAATACAATGCAACAAAGTATAATTAACCCTTAATTATTATAATTTGAAAAATAAAATAAAAAAGACATATATTGACATGCAACCAATGAAATAACTTCTCTCACGTCTCACCCACCCACTCACGCAACCATCTTTTTCTCAATCAAACAAAGCCTTAAATAAATAAATAATTATATATACATACACACATACATACACACACATATATATATATATATACATGTCATCCAATTTTGACCTTACAAAGTGCAATCACAAACGTCATTTTCTACACTACACCTTTATTTTTCCACACTTATTAATTTTTGATTTTATTTTTTCCTACCAATATCACACTATTTAATCAATAGGTCCATTCTTGGGGCAATTGTAATTCCTCGTGGTCCTTTTCCTTATGGAGTTGGGATTTTGATTTTGATTTTGATCGACGTCTTTTTGTTGAAGGATTTTTCCCTGACATTATATTCGTCTCTGTGGAGAAAAAAAAAGAACAAAAGATTCCGATGTCATTTTCAATATTTGATGTACAGTATAAGTATTTGATGCATAAATTTATGAATACTGTATCGTGATATAATGTGTTTGTATACATATAAATTAGAAAAAAAAAAAAAAAAAAGCGGTGTTTTTATTTAGTCCATATAGTCCACGCGCTACAATAATTTTTTTTTAGAAAGTCAAAGTCACCGTCAAAAGTCTAAAAGTCATTTTACAAAATGTTATTGTAATTTTTTACATGGAAAAATTACAATAATTTTATATTTCTGAAAAAATTATTGTACCACGTGAACTGAATGGATTAACCGTTAACACAAAACCCATGAAGAAGCCTTAGAGAAGAAGTAATACCTTGTTTGGAGGAACAAGGAGAGAAAGCACCACAACCGTTGGATCTTGACTGCCCACCCATATTGTTGAAGTGATGGTTTAGGGTTTCTATTACTCTATCAGGTATTAATACTGTGGAGCATCCTGATTTAAAAAATAATAATAATAATAATTAAACAATAAAAATAAAATTCTCATACTTATATTTCATAATAAAAAATAAGGCCCGTTTGGTTACTATTTTTTCTATTTTTTTATAATTAAAAAAACTATAATTACTCTCTTAATTTTTTTTATCCCTATAATTTTAAAAGAAATTAATTATTTTTTAAGAATTTACGGAAGTTTCACTTGAATTATAAAAATATTTAATAAATTTAATAAAAGAAATTAGTCCTCCCTCCACTAATTTTCTGGATCTGTAAGTGATAGCGCAGAGATAATATCTTAAAATTAGTCATAAATAAACAGTCTATTAATTGAACCATAATTCATAAATGGCTGAGAAAATATTTTTTTTTTCAATTTTAATTTTTTTTTAAAAAAAAATGTTGAAAATCATATTTTTGCTATTTTTAAAAGTATTTAAAATCGTAATTTTTACTCTTTTTAATTTTTTAATTTTTAGCCAACGAAAAATAAAATAAAAATAGTTCTATCCACTCATATAAAATTTGGTTTAAAAAATAAATTTCACCAATTTTTTAGAATATTATTTTATTTTATTTTATTTTTTGAAAACAACAACTTAACTTTCCAATAAAAGTAGAAGGGGTAAAGTAAAAGCTTTTAAAGTTGAGGGATCAAATAAAATTAGATCAAAATATAAGGGGTCAAAAGGAAATTAATCCTTGTATAATATTGGGGGAAGTCCACTAATACAAGTAATTGTCTTGCACCACTATTTTAAATTATTAATTATCACTAAAGTCATAAGAAATTCATTAAAATAATATTTTTCAATTATTCTAAATAACTTTAATTATTTAATTAATTCAAGTGGATTCCCGCCACTAGCTCAGATGTTCGGTCGACTCCCTCCCCTTTGTGGGGGTACGGACCCCTACGAGTGAGTAAAATATAATACATAAAGATGTAAAAATAATTTTTTTTAAAAAAAAAAAAAAAAAAAAGAATTTAAAGGAATTGTTTGGTTAAATTTTTAATTTTTTTTTTTTTTTTTTAAAACAACATTCAAATTATGAAATTTTATTTGATTTAATTTTGAAAAAAATAATTATAAAAAATAATATTTATCACTGTGTCAAAATTTGAAAAATAAAAATAATCAGATTGATTGACATATAATATTAAAAAAACAAAAGCAAAAATGATATCTATTGACCGAAAGTGTTGAAAAATTAATATTAATATATATAATAATTAAAAATAATCTAAAAATAGATTGAATATTATAAAAATTATTTTACAAAAAATTAAACTGTGTTTTTAAAAATAAATAATAACATTTTAAAGAGATTTTTTCACTTTTTACACCTAAAGTTTTAGAGAAATTTCACTTTAGTCCACGTTCTTTAAATTTGAACACATTAAATCTTGAAATATCCAAATCATGTCAAGTTAGTCCTTCTGTCATTCTTTTATGATGAAATTCACCCACGTCAGTAATTCCATATTTAACACGTGACTGATTTTCGTCATAAAAAATAACGAAATTACCGATTTAAACTAACTTTACACGATTTGAATACTTCAAGATTTAATATGTTCAGATTAAAAGCACAGAGACTACCTCTATTTAAAATCGTTAATTAGGTCAATAATTAATAATATTTTCAAATTATTAAAAAAATAATCAGATGTGCCAAAACTTAATGATTGATGAGAAGATTAATTAATATTAGTGGGGTCCAAAGTGTAGACAAAAAGGAAGTTTTTCCTTGAACGGAATCTCAAAAAGAGATACCAAAAGAATCCAAAAGTTATTTTAACCTCACATTATATTGGGAGATTCCGAATCAAAATTATTACACTAACGACCCCACAACTTTGGAAATATAATAATTTAGTATCAAAATCAATCATAAACACCTCATTTCACCCAAGTTAATCACATTCATTGCTATGATTGAACTAAAGTAAAGGACCATTATACCCCCATATTAGGGATTTTTCCCTGTCTGTAGTTTGGATTATTTGGGTAAGCAGTTTTCCTAAAAAAAAATCGTAAAACGATCTTATCAAACTTAATTTCATCGGTGAATTAAAAATATGTTCAAATACCGTAATACTGCTAATTTATAATATATACCAATTGTATATCCGTGCCTGAATGCAAAGATCTTATTTATATAATTAAATAAAAAAAATACAAGAAACAAAATAGAATAAACGTCACTTTGATAATTCAAATAAAAAATTAGTAAATATCTAACTAAGAGAGGCGTGCGTCAGAGAAAGATGCGTGTGCGTGTAAGAAAGAAACAAAAGCATAAGCGAAATCGAATATAGATGAGACGGCGGGTAACCCTAATATTAAAATATTGTTCGATTTCAACCATTGAATTAAAATTTGATCCAACTGTGTAAAATTTGATTATAGAAATAAACGAATTGTTTTACTATATAGATATTACCTGATTTTCTATTTGCATCCGTTCGATGATTTGATCCACGGGGCAGGAAGACACCGGTTCCACTGTACCCAGTTCCCATCTCGGATCCTCCAAGGAAAATAGCCCTCATACCCGACCCGTTTCGTATCGGACCTTGACCCGATCCAGGTGCCATTCCCTTGTTTTTGTGTTCTTTTTGATGAACTTTTTCATATATCATATTGTGTTGTTTCTCTACCTGATAAAGCTAATTGAAAAAATTAAGAAAATATTAAGTTTAAATAAGTTTGATTAAAAAATGAATAATTATACATATAATTTTAAGTTATTTTTTTAATTAATGGGTTTTTATTATTTAAAAAAAACGCATTTGATAGTGTAGAGATTAGATTTTAGTAACTAATTTTTTAATCCCAAAACAAATCCTAAATAATTGGAAAAAAAAATCGGTAGAGACCGTTACTCTATCGATCATTTTTTAGTATATAAAAAATAGCTATTTTTTATTTTTTTTTAAAAAAAAATACTTAAAATCATATGTGTTTGTGTATATATATATATTTTAAAAATTTTAAAAGTTTTTTTTTGTAAATTCAAAACAAACACTCCTTTTAAAAATACGTAATTTTTCTTAAACTAATAATAAAAAATACTTCAAAAAAAAAAAAAAAAAAAAACTCTTCTTTTAAACAGAGTATTTTTTTATTTAAAAAAAAATATTAATTTATTTTTTATTAATAGAATAAAATTATTAATTAATTAATTAATTTATTTATTATTTTGAAATCCTACAATGATGTAAGCATGAAAATAATACTCTTATCAATACTAAACTTGTAAAATATTAAAAAATCAATTTTTAGTGGATCAAATGACCTAACTACCCTTCCTTCATCCCCTCATATAAATAATTACTTTTGAAATTTGAGTAAAAATTCATGCCCCAAAACGTCAAATAATTAAACAAAACATGAACTATTTTTTAAGAAATAAACAATAAAATATAGTGTAGGGACTAAAGTTAAAGGTATAGTACAATTAAAGTGTGCAAAGTGTAATTAAAGATGGACTTACTTCCATGGGATAATTCATCTGTTCATCACCATAAGCTTGTCTGAAGTAAAACCCGGTACCCGGCGATTCGGGTTTCAAAGACCCGCCCGTATTACAATCGGATTTCTTTTCGGGCGACCCGTTTGCCTTAAAAAAAATTGAATTAACACAAATTAAAACAATTTTTATTTATTTTTTTAAAAAAAAAATTGATTTACTTACAATATCGTCTTCTCTAAGCATGAAATCAGCCATCTGACGAGTTAACTCGTTGAGAAAATCGTTCTCCTCCGTGTCTAACTCGGTCGAGCCCAAATCCGACCCGGATGGTGTACTCAAACCCGAAACAGACGACCCACTTGACCCAAATCCGACAGAACCCGTTTCGCTGCTTCTCTCGGAAATACACATGATGTTCCTGGTCTGACCCGGGGAATCTTCATGGGTTTGGAGCTTTGATGGAACAACAGTTTCTCTGTCATGCAAATCCACAGCCATGTTCAGACAGATTCTAGAGAGAGAGGTAAGAAAGAGTTAGAGAGAGAAAGAAGAAGAAAGAACTAGAGAGAGAGAAAGAGAAGGATTCTTAGAGGAGGAGAGAGAGAGGGATCTTAAGAGGAGGAGAGAGAGAAGAAAGATGGAGCTAGAGAGAGAGGTAAGAAAGAGTTAGAGAGAGGAAGTAGAAGAAAGAACTAGAGAGAGAGAGAGAGAAGGATTCTTAGAGGGGGAGAGAGGAGGGGGCGAGTGATAAGAGAGAGAGAAGAAACAGCTAGAGAGAGAGAGAGGGATCCTAAGAGGAAAGAGAGAAGAAAGAAGGAGCTAGAAAGAGAGGTAAGAAAGAGTTAGAGAGAGAAAGTAGAAGAAAGAACGAGAGAGAGAGAGAGAGAGAGAGAGAGAGAGAGAGAGAGAAGGATTCTTAGAGGGGGAGAGAGGAGGGGGCGAGTGATAAGAGAGAGAGAGAGAAGAAACAGCTAGAGAGAAAGAGAGAGGGATCCTAAGAGGAGGAGAGAGAGAGAAGACAGAAGAAGAAGGAGCTAGAGAGAGAGACGGATATTCTAGGAGGAGGAGGGAGGGGGGAGCGTGATGAGAGAGAGAATAAAAAGCTAGAGAGAGAGAGGGAGATTCTAAGAGGAGGAGAGAGGAGGGGGAGAGTGATAAGAGAGAGAGAGATTCCAATTAATAGGAGGGAGGAGAGATAAGAGGTTGATAATATATAGGACAGAGGTAAGTGGAGAAGACATGTCTAATGATCTGTTTGGATTTTGGGTTCCCTTTAGCTAGATTTTAGAAATAATTATACTTTTAGCCCCTAAAGTTTATTAAATTACACATTTGTTTCAATTCCACAAAAAAATTAAGACGTTATTAATGATTTTGAAAGAAAAACGGGTTGTGCTCAGCACGTCGTGTTCTAATGTGTCAATTTTTATTATTTCATCACTACACTAAAAACTAAGGCCCCGTTTGGTAACCGTTTCCATTCCAAAATTTCTCATTCCATTCCCAGATTTTTGAAAATTCTGTTTGGGAATAACGTTTGGTAATTTTTGCTTTCGTTTCCATTCCATTCCCATTTGAGAATTGTATCCATTTTTTTCTTAAAAAATGAGAAATAAAAAAAAGTTATTTTTCATAATTCTCATTCCATTCCCAAAATTAATTTTACTGTTCATCCGTCGACCGACCACCGTCCACTGCCGCCGACGCCATCACCGTCGCCGGCGGTGGCCATCTCTGGCGACTGCCACCAATCACCTCTGGCCAGCTGCTGCCGACCGTCTGCCACCGTCAGGTCCGTCACCCACCCGCTGTCGCCGGCCAAAACAAAAAAAAAATCTCAAAATAAAATAAAATTTGATTTTAGGATAAAATCGTTACCAAACGCAATTCTCTTCCCAAAAAAAAAAAAAAAAAAAAAAAAAAAAAAAAAAAAAAAAATTATCGTTACCAAACGTGATTCTACTCCCAAGAAGGAAACAAAATTCTCATCCCATCCCATTGTTGGAATGGAAACAAAAATGGTTACCAAACGCCACCTAAGATATTTCCCTATAATGTTCCCTATCAATGATTTCGTCAGAAGAATGAGAGAGATAAACTGGAATTATTGCTAGAGGAAAGCGTCTTAAATTTATTAAAATGGTAAAATGATAAAAATATCTCCATTAAAAAGTCACGTGCTGAGTGTTACGGTCTAAACTTGTCCTGTGTTGTTCTCGCACATGACTACTTAGTCTATTTTTTTCATTATTTCTTGTAAAAAGACTCAATTATATTCCCTCGAGAATAATGATGCCTATTGTCGTCACTTTTATTTTTTTACTTAAAATACTATATGAGAAGACATATCATTGTAAATATTTCACACCTTATAACCTTCAGTATTAATATAATAGTTGTTTTCGTAATGATATTCTCACTATACTATTACATGTACTGTTGTCGTGAATCTCGTTACTATCAAATATTGTTGCTTTCGTTGTTTTAGATTATCGGATCTCCAGATTTGCTACTAGACTGAAACTATACGTAGTGCCACACGGTCCATTTTTCAGGCTCAAAGGCTAAGCCTGTGACACTGAGTACAACCCCGTTTTCAACCCTGTGGGATTAAAACAATTGTAAACTTTAGAGATTAAATGTGCAACTTGATAAACGCCAGAGTGTATATACACACTCACCCTATATTTTAGGGGCCAAAAGTGTAATTTTTCCCTTGATTTTTAGTTTTGATCTGAGTTTTGGTTCCGGTGGTTGGCGGGTACGGTTTGTCTAGCAACCCCACCAGCCATCCGTTACCCGGTTGTGTACTGATTGAAATTATTAAATACACTATTAGCCCCTAAAGTTTAGAATAATATCAAATAAGGTCATTATTGTTTCACTTTTGTTAGTTCCTAATGCTAATTTTCGTTGAAATTAGGGTTGTAAGAAATAACTGCGTACCCGACCCGCCCTGACCCGCCCTCAGTTCGGTCGGAATGAACTCTAATTTTGTTTCCCGATTAGAGTTTGTTAATGTTGTTTTGTTTCATTTTATTGTATGTATTATTGTTGTTTTTTTCATGGTTGGCTGGGTATGAACTGTCAGTAATGTCTTATTGTATTTAAAAATATTTAAAATAATTAACAAATTTAAAAAAAAAAACATTTAAAAATTCGGTCCGGCCTGATATCAGCCCGAACCTGAGATACCTGAACAGTGCAGGTATTCGGATAGTTCGGCCCGATTTCAGGCGGGTTCAACCCATTAAAAAAATTCGGATTTAGCCCTAAAAAATCGTCCATCTCCGACCCATCCGCCCGATTTACAGCCCTAGTTGAAATCATTGACGATGGTTAGTTAAGGAAAAATATAGCACATTGATCACATATTGAAGCAAAAAGTCGGGGATGAAATTGATTAATTCTATGATTTTAAGGACTTAAATTACAAAAAGTTAGAAGTAATGACCTATTTGACTCTATCCCAAAATTTAGAGTCCTAATATATAAATACACATTTGATAATAAAAAATTATATGTTGTACCCTTTACTTATATTTTAGTGTTTATATTAGTCCCTTAACTATCAAGTTGTTTCGGGGCCTTGGCCGACCACCTCCCTCCTTCTTCATCGGGCAATTGCCCAATCATCTTCCCAGTAGTCCGACCCATGCTCCTCGTTTATTCATCAATCGTTGTTGGGCCATTTGGGACAAACCCATTGGGCCCTATTGGGTCTCCATTGTTAGACTAGATGGTCTGAGCCTGGTGGGCCCCGCAAGCTCAACCAGAGCCCAAGCCCGCATGCTCCGTCACCTTTTTCAAAGAATCAATTGATAAGTTGGTCGGATTAAGTTGTAATCAGACCGAATTAGGACCAATTCTCTCGTTTCGTTAGGTTTTTGATTCACCCTAATCCAAATTTTTCATCTATATATATGTCAATTCCAGTAAGGTTTGATATATATAGCATTTATCATCTTCCTGTCCTTTTTTTTTTCTCGATTCAAATATTTATTCTCAGACTCAAGGGATTTCGCTTGAAAACACCTCGGTTGATCTTTCTATTGACATAGGCTAACGGGTCAGATATTTGGCAACCAGCATCAATCGTGAAGAACAACTCAATTCAACTTCCATTATCTGTTGACAAGTTTTGTACACAAATAATATCCACACAAAATGTGGCAACATGACATAAGAACTCATGGACAAACATACAATTACAAACAAAATGCATGTTAATGAGTGAAAAAGAAAAAGATTTTGAAAAATTGGGTCTATAAAGTTAAGGGACCAAAGTAAAAATAAAGTAAAATTAAGGGGTTATAATCACAATATAAATTAAAACTTGATTGATTGATTAGGTTGAATTCCATTTCTATAATTAACGTAGGTAAAGGTTGTGGTTGACCATTTGGCCACCAGCAATTAGATTCAACATTTTTTGAAATCGAGGGGTTTTGACATTTTGCACCCTTGAAGTTTAACCAAAATCTCATTTTGGTCCTTGTAATTTCATTTTGAACATGTAACACCTAAAACTTTCTTAATCGTCCCACTACATATAGTCCAAGTCATTATTCCCAATACAATTTTGGACAGAAAAAAAAAAACCCCACCTTCTATGCTCTGACTTAGGGGGTGGTCATGGGCCGGACTTTTGCACAGGGTATTACAAAAAAAATGTTTAGCCCTAGTCTGGCCCTACCAAAAACAATTAAGCTCACCTATAATTTTTTTTAATAATTTTAAAATATAAATAATAAAATACAAATAAAAATACATTTATCCACATTCCACACTAAAAAAAGAAATACATTCATCTATATCTAAATAAAATGAATACATCCATAATTCGACATTAGGGTTAGAACTTATATATATATCCATAATTCTGACATTGCTCATGGGCTCAAAACTTAAGCCCAAGTCCTAAAAAAGGGTATCCCAGGCCCATGACCAACCCTAGCTACTCTGACTCTTTAGAAGAGGATCTATAGGTAATTTCAACCTCATCATTCTCTCTCATTGTATTTCTCACCGAAATACTTAGAAATATACATATAACATAATACACCCACACACACATAGAGAGATTACAGTTTTTTTTTAGAAAATTTTGAAGGATAAAGAAATAGGTTGAAAATTCTTATAAAAAGGTTCTTAAAAATAATTGGGTACACGATAATTGACTGTTTATCGTCAAACTTAAAATGGAGTTATTGATTTTGACTAAAGAGGGATGATTACAAAATTTCAAGATGTTGTGTTTAAATTGCAACTATAGGGACCAAAGTGAAATAATGGTCAAACACTAGGGGTGCAAATTGTCAAAAACCTTTAAATTTCTATATAATAAAATAGACAAAAAAAATTTCAAAATCTAAAAACTTTGAAAATATTACATCATAGGAATTGCAAGCTATTGGTAAACCACAAAATCAAATCCACAAGGGCGTAAGCATTTGACCGTACCCCCTAAGTTCAAAATTTCTTCTTTAGTTCAATTTTATTGGTTGGTCCAGCAAAATTTCTATTCTAATCCAACCCAACCTAAAAATTCTGAGATTAATCTTTGAGAACGCGTTTGTCAAACATAAAACTCAACCCAACCCAATTCAAAAAATGAGAATTGATTCTCAAAATCCTAAGAAAGTGAATTTTTTTTATTTTTAATTTTTTGCCCAAAAAACTGAACCCAAAATGAGCATACGCTCTGAATTTATTGAATTGTTAATGAGACCTCTTGTTCGAATTTCATTCCACGCATTTTGGAAACTCTTCATTTTTTTGACTTTTCATTTGCCGAACTCGTTCTTCTCCTCCTACCCAAGCCATAGGTTACTGTCTGTTTGAAATCGTTCCTCCTCACCATCGTCTTCGCCGTTCTCCTACTTGTTGTCGTCTTTGCCGTCCACCTCCTCCTCGCAATCGTCTTCGCCGTCGTCTTCCTCGAAATCGCCGGATTCCTTCCTTCGCCACTCGTTCCTCCTCCTCGCAATTGTCTTTACCGCTCATTCTTCCTCGCAATCATCGTCGTCGTCCTCGCCATCGTCTTCGCCGAACTCATAGCTATCGTCGTCCTCGCCATCGCCCTTGTCCTCGCCATTTAGGGTTTTGATTTCGTTCACTCTTTAGGGTTTGGTTGCTCGTTCATTTTCAAAATAGTTGTTCGTTCACAAAATCGAAATCGATTTCGTTGCTCGTTCATCAAAATCTTTGTAGAATTCGATTGCCCTGTTCGGTGAAGATGAAGACGAAGGAAGAGAAAAGAAACAAGAAGAAAAAGAAAAAAAAAAAAAAACAATTATGGGAAAATAATTCTAGGATAATATCGTTACCAAACGCGATTATGTTCCTAGCGCAAAAACAAATTGTCGTTACCAAACGCAATTCTGTTCCCAGTAAGAAACAAAATTCTCAACTCAACCCAACTCAATCTATTCCAGTTGAGTTGAGAAAAATGGGAACATTAACCAAACACCACATGAGTCTTCAATTTTATCAAAATTGAATAGTTTTTTTTGTAGTCCGCCTTTTTGAATATTTTTTTTGTGTACCCCGAGGCTTCTACCCATCTACAGAATTTGTATTTCTCTATCAACCCCATCAGATTGTCATTTTTGAATCAGTATTGACTCTGATACCATTTGCGATACTCCATGTAGCCTGCTGCCTTAATAATTTTTAGACAGACTCCACACCACCCAAAATATTTAAATCAAATAATTCACATAATACTTTATATATCAGATAATTTTTTCTAATACGAAAATTACTAGAGCCATTATTCTATAATGCCAAGTTTGATTTTTTTTTTTTTCATTATTATGGATGTTATATTCTTAAACAAACAAATTACCTACGAGTGATTTGACATCTATTTTGACTAATAAAAGGCACATGCAAATTGAAAAATTCAAAGAACAAGAAATTTAATCAAATAAATATAATAATAAAAAATTTCCTTGAAAATTCAACGTTTAAATTCCAATATAAAGTCACCCTCCTCTTTCCATTAACCAATGGAAAAGTTTTAGAGAAAAAAGCAAGGCAAATGTCATTTGATCACCGCCGTTCCCCGCTGCTCCACCACCCAAACAACGACGGCGCTGCCTCCCAGAAGCCCAAAGCCGCCGCAACAACCACCACCACCACCGTCCACACACCGGCCATCGATAGCATAGTCAACGTGAACTCCCTGTTCACCTTCGCTGTCTTCCTCGGCCTCAACCTGAACACCTCCTCCGCCTCCATCGCTTCCAACGCCGCCTGCTCCGCCGGACCTTCCGTCGCCGGATACGTCGTCTGCTTCCATGTTTACTCCTTCGCCTCGTTCTTATTCTCCAGCATGGTCGCGTTGGCCATCAAGGAGCTCATAAGAATCGCCCATCGAGGCACCGTAGTCGGCGTCGAAGGACACGGAGTTCCGATCTCGATCTGCAACACGAAGCTCCTCCAAGTCGGGACATTGGCGTCGGCGGCCGGATCGATCCTGGGTTGTGGGTTTTTGACGGCGGCGCTGGTGAATTTGGTTCAGGTTAGGCTGGGGTCGTTGGCCTGCGCCGACTGGTACAACTTGACGGCCGTCATCTCGATGGCGACGTTAGTTCCTTCCGCTCTTTGTATATACATGTACTTTGTGTTGCATGCCTTTACTCAAAAGAAGGATAGATTATAGGTTTATCATCTATATTATAAATTATTATTTTTTTATTTTTTTTTTCATGGATTTGAAGATAATAAATAATATTACATTGAAACTTATGTGAAAAAAGTTTCTTTAAATTTTTTATTGACAATTGAATTAAATTATATTTTATATTCTATAAATTTTATATTTATATTTGTTGGTGCATAAAACTGGTACACACCTCGAGTATGGTCCAGTCGGATAACAGGTGGGTCCTCTTGCTGAGGTGGAGTCGTCGATTGAAAAGTTCTCGAGCAAGCTGTGCTGGGTCCTGGGAGGACTGACCTGCTGTGTCCAGAGTCCTGCTCCTCAGGGAGTGTACCTGCAGAAGGCTCAGACCGGGGTTTATCCCGGTGAAGCCCCTCCGGCGTGGTAATCAGTCTCAGAGAGAAAATGTATAGAATATAGTAAGGAAACAAATGAACTCGCACGTAATGTAAGTCATTAAAGCGTACCTCGGGCTTACATAGCTCCCGATATATATAGGCGTTGGAGATGATTATTCGGGTCTAAACACGATTAATTAGTCAAAATCCTGTGTTTAGCCGATAATCTGGGGCGTTTAGGAGATTATCGTTGGGCTTGGGCTTTTGGGCCCATTTAGCAAAGCCCGCGGGCCTTTGTTAGGCCTGCGGCAGTGAGCAGGTGGAGGAGAGTGGAGATCCGTGGAGTCCTAGAGAAGAAACAAGGTGAAAAGGAGAGCCGATCGAGGTGAACGGCTGAGTCCCTAAAACTGATCGCTGAGGGTACGGCCAGAGCTCAGAGCGACACGTCCCTGCGGGGCTCCTCGCTCCTCTCTGGGTGCAAATGAGATTCTAGGGAGGAGCCGTAGTCGGTGTATGCTCCAGCGTGGCGTTGTGGATTTTGAAATTCGTCCCTGTCATTGCGAGTGTTGACACATGGCAGGGTCTCAAGTGCTGACCCAGAGGTGCTCAAAAATACCCTCATCAATATTATTTTTCTTATTATAAATAAAAATTCTATATTCTGTCTTCAGACCCTAAAATCTCTAGTGAAATTTTATCTTTTAATTAAGGTAACAATTAGGTTATTGATTTTGACCGAAGAGGGATGATTACAAATTTTAGGATGTTATGTGTTTAAATTGCAATTATAGGGACCAAATTGAAATAATGGTCAAACATTAGGGGTACAAAGTGTCAAAAAACCTTTAAATTTCCATATAATAAAACAGGAAAAAAATTTCAAAATATAAAAGAAAAAAAGTAAACTTTGTAAATATTACATCATACATCAAGGAAACAAAATCACATCCACAAGGGTGTAAGCATTTTGACCATGTCCCTTAGTTCAATTTTTTTTTTTTATTTAGTTCAGTATTCCTCTATCAATCCCACCAGATTGTCATTTCTGGATCAGTATTGACTCTAGCTAATACCATTTGCGACATTCCATATAGCTTGTTGCCCTAATAATTTTTAAACCGAGTTCACGTAATCTAAAATGTTTAAATCAAATAGTTCACATGATACTTTATAGGAAAAAGTACATTATAAACCCTTCAACTATTAACACGTTTATAAATAATTCTTCTGAGTTTGCGCATTTTATTTTAAAACCCTCTACATATCAACACGTTTTTAAATGATTATTCTTTCAAAAATTCTGTCCAAAGTAACAGAATGCAACGGCAAATAATACTATTTTCATTTTTTAATCATTTTCTCTTTTTCTTTTTCTTCCCCACTTTTCTCTCTCTCCCGCTCAGCTCTCTCTCTTTCTTCCTCCTTCTCTCTCCCGGTCAGCTCTTTTTGTAACGACCGGTTTTCCATTGCTAATAAAAAACCCTGAGAAATTTTAACAATAATTACAATTAATGAATTCATTGATTCAATGTTACAACGATAAATAATAATATCACGTTTATATGGTAAATATTAATCAACTGGTCAATATTCATCATTGCTAGTGGCTAATATCTATTGTAATTAGTCACCATCTTTAAACCGAGTGGTGGTTTATGTATCCGAATCAATTATTTATAATATTTAAAAATCCATTGAATAATTTTATAATACATGGCCGATGATTATACTAAATTTATCGAGTTAATTTTACAACGATAAATAATAAATACAATTATTACAAATAGAAATACAAATAAAATTTTCGGCGCTGTTTCATTCTCACCGGCCCTGCAATCAAACTGTGGGATTGTGAGCCAACGTTTAGTAGAACTCCAACCCTTCTAATACGTATATTTAATTAATATAACAAATAAAACACCTTCGTACGATTCTTACATAATTTTCACATAATCATAATTATTTCACATAAATTAACAGTTATAATTTGATAACAAAAATAACATAAATTTTATAATAAAAAAATTAAATACATATATTAAAAGAGTTAGAAATTCAGCCTGACATCCGAATTCAAAATCCAAACCAAAATAATTTTCTCACTTAAAAACTCTCAACATCAGTTACCGCTCGTTTGGTTGAACGGAATGGAATGATGGGGGAATTGAATGGAAGAAAGAATGGAATGAGAGAAGAAATTAAATGGAATTGTCAATGGAATCACTATTCCATTCTTTTGTTTGGTTGGTATGGAATGAGAGAAAGAATGAAATAGTGAAATATAGTAAAATTACCATTATGCCCTTATGAAATTATTATTCAATTTTCTTGTTTGGTTGGTATGAAATGAGTGAAGGAATGGAATAAAATATAATAAAATTCTCATTATGCCATTTTTACAAAATTTTATTATATTTCACTATTCGATTCCTTCCTTTATTTTATTATATTTCACTATTCGATTCAATTTTAAGTTTCTGTTCTCTAATTTATGTTTCTGTTCTCAATTTTCAGTTTCTATTTCCTAATTTCTGTTTCTATTCGCAATTTTCAGTTTCCATTCTCTAATTTTCTATTTTTGTTTTCAATTTTAAGTTTATGTTCTAAATTTTTTGTTTCTGTTCTCAATTTTCTGTTTCTATTCTTGATTTTCAATTTTTGTTCTCAATTTTCAGTTTCCGTTCTCAATTTTCTGTTCTCTAAATTTCTAGTTTTGTTCTCAATTTTTAATTTATGTTCTCAATTTTCTATTTTTGTTCTTAATTTTCATTTTTTGTTCTCAATTTTCAATTTTCGTTCTCAATTTTATTTTCTCTAATTTTATGTTTTTGTTCTCAATTTTCAGTTTATGTTCTCAATTTTCTGTTCTCAATATTCTGTTTCTATTCCCAATGTTTTATTTCTAATTTCTATTTATGTTCTCTAATTTTAATTTTTGTTCTTAATTTTTAATTTTTATTCTCAATTTTCAAGGGTTTAAATACAAGGACTATTATGTAATTTAGGTTGTTGATTCATTTGGGTTGGAATCTCATTCTACTATATCTCAAATAGAATCCAATTCCACCATATTTCATTCTAATGGAATCACTTTTGTGATTCCATTGGAGAACCAAATAACGGAATAAGAATCGAGGGCGGAATGCGATTCTATTCCGCCATGATTCCATCCAATCAAACATGCCGTCATAGTTTTGTTATTATCATTATTCCTCTTTTCCTCTATTGAAGGTATGATATATGAGCAGCCACCGCCACTTGATTCTCAAATTCCACTTGCTATTATCATTATTATTATTATTATAATAATAATAAGTGTCAACCTCCTCAAAACTTATATATACATATGTATAATTGAGGTTAGTTTCCTTCCTTAGGAAGGAAACTAATCTCACTTTTTAATTTATATATACATTTATTTATTTACACAATAATTTTTTTAAAATAAAAAAAATATTAATTATATCCTAAAATTTTTAAAAATATATTTTAAATAACACAATAGTCCCAAACTTTTAACAATCAAATTAAAATTAACATTCATCCCAAAAATTATCAAATATTATATATACCATAAATTCACAAAAACAATCTCAAAAATATTAAATTTATATAAAATAATATTTTCAAAAATGTAAAATTTTTTGGTATTACAATCTACCCACCTTAAATAAGTTTCGTCCTCGAAATTTCGTTTAAAACAATAAAAATTCATAATTGCACCGTACTAGTCACTCTTGATTAAACAATAATAATCGAAAGTCATCACCAAGCTCCCACTGTGCTATTCTGATAAAAATAACAATATGTTTTCAAAATATTACGGTAGTCGCATTGGATTGGGTCTATTTCAATTTTAATAGGTCTACGACCTCAATAACTTTCCTACTTGACATAACTTTTCAAGTCCACTGCCGTATCTCATAAACAATATTTATCAATTTCGTCCAATATTTTAAGCCAACATATCGCAACAACCAATATCTTATCCAACAGATAGCCCAATTCCGTGTGGACTGTCCCGTGAGACTAAAAATAATTCATCCCAATATTCATATTAAAATTTCAATAATCTCACAATTTTTTTCATAAATACTACTACAACCCAAACTTCAAATAATTATTTTTTCGCAATGTGTCTGAAAACACATAAATACTTCTCAACTACATAAATATGTTTCAAAACATCCAAATACGTTTCAATCATATAAACATATATGGAAACACATAAATACGTATCAACCACATCAATACGTATCAAAATACATAAATACATTCCAAACCGCATAAATATATATGAAAATATGTCACAAACACATAAATACGTCTCAACCACATAAATACGTCTCAAGACATATAAATACGTGTCAAAATACATAAACACGTCTCAATCACATAAATATGTATCGAAACACATAAATATGTGTCAATCCCGTAAATACATCTCGGAATACATAAATACATCTCAAACCACATAAATATCTGGAAACACGTGAACATGTCACCCAAGCGTAACTATGTCTTAACCACACAAATACGTTTCAAACCACATATAGGATATTCCATCTCAAGGTTTAATATTCACGTAACATGACAAGTTCAATAATCACGAAAAATTTATATAAAAAAATATTACATAAATCCCCAACTCGGATTCCTAAAATACCAGTTGAGCTTAAAAAATTCAAATTAACATCTCAAAATAACAATTGACTCCCAAAAGTCTCATAATGACCCCATACTCCGACTCCACTTAATACTAGTTGTGAACCAATATCTATCTGAGTTATTTTTATAGATGTACTGTCTTCGTAGTATAAAACATTTTATGGATTAAGTATTTTTATCAAAATTCATTTTTCAAAAAAATATAGTCACATTGGGCAGTGTCCAAATCTCAACAAAATTATCACCGTAACGGAACAACCAAATTTAAATCAACTAGTCAACTCACTTGTTTATAATAAAATAACATACTTCCTTATTAGTCATAGGATCGTTTACCTCACGATCAGGAGTTATCATATCCACCCTGCAGAACTTGCCTGACATGTAACAATATATATAATATATCCACCCTGCAGGACTTGTTTGACATGTAACAATAGATATATAACATATAATATATTCACCCTGCAGGACTTGTCTGAGAGATAATAATATATATTATATATTCACCCTGCAGGACTTGTCTAACAGATAATAACATATATCCACATCTAGTAGGACTGACCCTCCTGACGAGAAGACAATTATGACATAGTAGGACAATAAAAATAATTTTTTCACATTGCAAATTTTACTTAATCCATTAATCATCATAAAACTGTCTATTTTCAACAATACATTTTTTTTCCACAATTTAATACGAAAATATAATTTCACGATTTATATAAAAGACAGTGAACACCTTTAAGGCGATCCTTTCAATTTAACGACATATCTTATGGTCCACGATTAACACAACACTCACCTAGACTTATTTAACTTACTATAGGTAAGTTACATTAATCAAGGGCCACCTAAAATGTTAATATGTTCAAATTGAAACTGTAGTGACCAAAGTGAGATTTTTTGTCAGACTTCCAAGATACAAAGTGTCGAAACCAAACAAGAATGTCAGATACACTATTCTTATAGCTTTACGGATTGTTAACTTAAATTGGTGAAACTAAAAAAAATCAATTCATATCCTTATGTCGTCTCAGAAGGGTTTCATTATCAAATTTTGAAAATTTTAGTCTGGAACACTCGTTTATTTTAGCCCCATAAAAGAGAACCATCAACCCTCGACGCCAGAGATTAGAGGAAAAATAACTAGGAAGCATCTCAATTGGCCATGCGTAATTAATACATTGATAAATGCACCAGCCTTTGGCCATGCGTAATTAATACATTGATAAATGCACCAGCCTTTGGCCATGCGTAATTAATACATTGATAAATGCACCAGCCTTCGGACAATGACCTTGTATTTTCCTTATTGGACACTTCATATATAGGTTCCTAATTTTTTTTTTTTTTTCATCGAATTATACAAAAATTATTATTTTTAAATATTACTTCATTTATTATGAATAATGGGTACCATAACCTTCCAAGCTAGGGTAGTCGGCTAGTCGCAAACCCGTTCTGATACCACTTGTAACGGCCCTGTTTCCTAAGGTCGCCATGCGATTTCTCCTTAAGGAGAATTTATTGCTAAACCAAATAAGTAATAATTTGTTTCGTGTAAATCCGAAAAAATTTTACAAACTACGATGATAATTTTATTTATCGACAACGATAATTTTACTAAATAATCAATATTTTTATTAATAAAAATCTAATAAATTTTATACACGACGATAATTAGAATTATCAAATTTATCGAATCGAATTTACAACAGTGAATAATAAATATAATTTTTACAAATTTAATTAGAATTTCAAATAAAATTCCCGGCGCGGTTTCACTCTCACCGGCCCTGCAATCAAACTGTGGGATTATAAGCCAACGCTCAGTAGAACTTCAACTCCTCTAATATGTGCATTTAATTAATATAATAAATAAAGTACCTTGGCATGATTCTCACATAATTATAATTATTTCATGAAAATTAAAAGCTATAAATTGACAACAAAAATAACATAAATTTCACAATAAAAAAATTAAATGCATATGTTAAAAGAGTTAAAAAATTTACCTGACGTCCAAAACCAAAATCCAACCTAGCGTAATCGCAAACCCGCTCTGATACCACCTGTAACGGCCCGGCCACGCGATTTCTCCCTAAGAAGAATTTATTGCTAAACTGAATAACCAATAATTTGTTTCGTGTAAATCCGAGAAAATTTTACAAACAACGACGACAATTTTATTTATCGACGACGATAATTTTACTAAATAATCAATATTTTAATTAATAAAAATCTGATAAATTTTATACACGACCACGATAATTAGAATTATCAAATTTATCGAATCGAATTTACAACAGTGAATAATAAATACAATTTTTACAAATTTAATTAGAATTTCAAATAAAATTCTCAGCGCAATTTCACTCTTACCGGCCCTGCAATTAAACTGTGAGGTTGTGAGTCAACGCTCAGTAAAACTCCAACCCCTCTAATACGTGCATTTAATTAATATAATAAATAATGCACCTTAGTATGATTCTCACATAATTTTCACATAATTATAATTATTTTACGAAAATTACAAGCTATAAATTGGCAACAAAAATAACATAAATTTTATAATAAAAAAATTAAATATATTAAAATTTTTACTTCACATCCAAAATCAAAATCCAAACTTGAATAATTTTCTCGCTTGGAAACTCTCACCATCAGTTATAGTTTTGTTATTATCATTATACCTCTTTTCCTTTATTTAAGGTATGATATATGAGCAGCCACCGCCACCTGATTCTCAAATTCCAATTGCTATTATTATTATTATACCTAACTAATGTCAACTTCCTAAAAACTTATATATACATATGTATGGTTGAGGTTAGTTTCCTTCCTTGGGAAGGAAACTAATCTACTTTTTAATTTGTATATATATATTTATTTATTTACACAATAATTTTTTTAAAATTAAAAATAAATAAATTATTATACCCCAAAATTTTTAAAAGTATATTTTAAATAACACAATAGTTCTAAACTTTTAAAAATCAAATTAAAATTAACATTCATCCCAAAAATTATCAAATATTATTTATACCATAAATTTACAAAATAATCCCAAAAATATTAAATTTATATAAAATAATATTTCAAAAAATATAAATTTTTGAGGTATTACACTTTCTCTCTCTTTCTTCCTCTCTCTCTCCCTCTCCCCCTTCCCATTGGAAAGCGCAACAGGGGGTGAAACACCCCCTGTTGCTCATAGATCAGCAACGAAAGAGATGCCGACTTTTGTTTCACTTTCAACCATAGCGATTTCTCGGACTGATTCTCCAAGATAAAGTTATAAAGATAAGGGCGGAGTCATCGAAGACGCGATCCGATGGTGAGGATTATCTGAGTGTCGTGGATTGAGCTAGGAATCGAAGCGCCGGTGAAATGATATGAAGAAAGAGAATGGTTTGTGGTTTGATTATGCCTATGGATTTGAGGTACCAGAGAATATCCTAGTCAGATGTACGGAATAATCCTCAGCATCGGACTGCGTCTCCGACGACTCCACTATAATCTCTATAACTTTATCTTGGAGAACCGGTTCGAGAAACCGCTATCGTTGAAATCAAAGTCGGAATCTCTCACGTCGCCGATCGATGAGCAACAGGGGGTGAATAGCCCCTATTACGGGGGTGTTCACGCCCTGTTGCGCTTTTTGGTAGGGAGGAGGAGAGAGAAGGAGGAAGGAAGAGAGTTGAGAGAGAGGGAGGGAGGGAGGGAGGGAGGAAAAGAGAGTTGAGCGGGAGAAAGAGGGAGAAGTAGAGAAGAAAAAAGAAAAAGAGAAAATGATTGAAAAATTAAAATATATATATAAAATTACTAATTTGCCCTTGCATTCTATTGCTTTTGACAGAATTTTGACAAAAGAACCATTTAAAAACGTGTTAATACGTAGAAAATTTAAAATAAAACGCGTAAATTTAGAAGAACTACTTAAAAACGTATCAATAGTTAGAGAGTTTAAAATATATTTTTTCTTACTTTATGTATCAAATAATATTTTCTAATTATTTTAATATGACATATCACGAAAATTGGTAGAATCATTATTCTACTATAAAAGTTTAATTTTTTTTTTGTTTATTTAGAATTTAATATTCTTTAATAAACATAATTACCTATGAGTGATTTGACATCTATTTTTTACTAATAAAATGCTCATTCAAATTGAAAAATTCAAAGAACAAGAAATTTAATTAAATAAATAAAATAAAACAAATCCCTTGAAGTTTAAATTCCAATATAAAGGCACCCTCCTCCTCATTGCATTAACCAAGGAAAAAGTTTTTGGAGAAAAAAGCAAAGGAAATGTCATTTGATCACCGCCGTTCGCCGCTGGTCCACCACCCAAACAACGACGGCGTTGCCTCTCAGAAGCTCAACGCTGCCGCAACCCCATGCACCACCACCACCGTCCACACTCCGGCCCTCGACAGTATAGTCAACGTGAACTCCCTGTTCACCTTCGCTGTCTTCCTCGGCCTCAACCTGAACACCTCCTCCGCCTCCTCCGCTTCCAACGCCGCCTGCTCCGCCGGACCTTCCGTCGCCAGATACCTCGTCTCCTTCCATGTTTACTCCTTCGCCTCGTTTTTATTCTCCAGCATCGTCGCGTTGGCCCTCAAGGAGATCATAAGAATCGCCCATTGCGGCGCCGTAGTCGTAATCGGCGTCGGAGGACACACAGAACCGATCGCGATCTGCAACACGAAGCTCCTCCAAATCGGGACAGTGGCGTCGGCGGCCGGATCGATCCTGGGTTGTGGGTTTTTGACGGCGGCGATGGTGAATTTGGTTCAGATTAGGCTGGGGTCGTTGGCCTGCGCCGACTGGTACAACTTGCTGGCGGTCATCTCGTTGGCGACGTTAATTCCTTCCGCTCTTTGTATATACATGTACTTTGTGTTGTATGCCTTTATTCAAGGAGCATGCCCCATATACTCCCAAAACGCAGCAGAAGAAATTACCAATTAAATTTATCAATTTTTTTGCATCAATAATTCTGTGTCTTTTCTGACCAAAATATCACTAATGTGGATGTTGAATGTAATATTCAACAATTGTGGATGTTAAATGTAACATCATTTGTTTTATTTATTTATTTATTATTATTTTATTTATTTATTTGTGATATTATATTTTTTTGACCAATATACCCCTCATGTAGATATTGAATATAACATTCAACATCAGTGGGTGTTGAATGTAACATCAATTTATTTATTTATTTATTTATTTTTATTTATTTATTTATGATGTTATCTTTTTCTGACCAAAATACTCCTCATGTGGATATTGAATGTGATATCAATTGGTTATTTTTTTTTTATTTATCATTTTTTTATTTATTTTTATTTTTTTATGATATTATTTTTTTTGACCAAAATACCCCTCAAATGAATGTTGAATGCAACATTCATCACCTGTGGAAATTGAATGTAATATCAACTGTTTTCTATATATTTTTTAATAATGTTACATTCAACATGTGTGGATGTTGAAAGTAACATTTGTTGGTGCATAAAACTGGTACACACCTCGAGTATGGTCCAGTCGGATGACGGGTGAGTCCTCTTGCTGAGGTGGAGTCATCGGTTAAAAAGTCATCGCGTGAGCTGTGCTGGGTCCTGGAGGGATTGACCTGCTATGTCCAGAATCCTGTTTCTTAGGGAGTGTACCTGCAAAAGGCTCAGACCGGGGTTTGTCCCGGTAAAACCCCTCCGGCGTGGTAATCAGTGCTCAGAGAAAAAAGGTACAGAATATAGCAAGTAAACAAATGAACTCGCGCGTAATGTAAGTGTATTCAGACGTACCTTGGGCTTACATAACCTCCGATATATATAGGCGTTAAAGATGATTAGTTAGGTCTAAACACGATTAATTAGTCAAAACCTTGTATTTAGCTAATAATCCGGGGCGTTTAGGAGATAATCATTGGGCTTGGGCTTTTGGGCCCATTTGGCGAAGCCCATGGGCCTTTGTCAGGCCTGCGGCGATGAGCTGGTAGAGGAGAGCAGAGATTCGTGGAGTCTTGGAGAAGAAATAAGGTGAAAATGAGAGTTGGTCGAGGTGAATGACTGAGTCCTTGAAACTGATCGCCGAGGACACGGTGCAGAGCTCAGAGCAGCACGTCCCTGCGGGGCTCTTTGCTTATCCCTGAGTGCAAATGAGATTCGAGGGAGGAGCCGTAGTCGGTGTATGCTCCAGCGTGGCGTTGTGGATTCTGGAATGCGTCCTTGTCATTGCGAGGGTTGACACGTGGCTGGGTCCCAAGTACTGACTCAGAGGTGCCTAAAAATACCCTCATCAACATTAATTGTACTTATGCTTTTATGAATCGTAGTATACGTAGAAGTTATATTCAACACATGTGGATGTTGAATGTAACATCAATTGTTCTCTTGTTTTATGTATCAACGGTTAAAAATCATATGATGTTATATTCAACACCTGTAGATGTTGAATGTAACATCAGTTACATTTCTCTCACTACAAATTTAACCAAGGTGCAAAACCAAAACAATTGAAGGGTGAAAAGTGTAAATATATCAAATATATGAATATATCTCTGACAACCCAGAGAAACAACTGTCACGCAAAAATCATTACTCAAAAACACTTTGTTTCATTTCTCTGATGTAGTTTTGACGGAATAAGCAACGGATATGGCCAAATACTTGTTTCCGAAGAAGTTTGAGAGTCGGAATTTGGAGGAAGCTTTGATGGCATGACAAGTTTTTCATCTTTATATTATTCCACCGCTTTTATGCTATCTTTCTGTCTCGCTCACAATTTTTGGGTTGCCATTTTGTAGTTCGATCACAAAAATCAGTATGAAATTAGGAAAGTTGAGGTGCGAATTAATGAATGACGATGACCTTTGGTGATGACGAAAAGGTAAGAGCACATTGGATTTGTGAAGATGTCTACGGGAACGATGATGACCTTCGGAGACGAAGAAGAGGTTAGAGCACGTCGGATGTCTCAAGACGTCTGCGGGAGTGCATTTCGGTAATCTTGTTCTCTGTCGTTTTTGGAAACGGGAGTTTTCGGAGCAAGAAAAGCCGACGATGGGAGTTACCGGTGTAAGACAAGGCGGATGATGGGAGTAAACGGTGCAAGAAACAGTTGATGGGAGTAAATGATAAATAGTAATGTATTTTGGGAGTAATCGGTAATTTTCTCTTTATTCAATAGAATGATAGAGTATTAGATTTATCATCTATATTATATTTATTTTTTTACGTTTTTTTTGTTTTTTTCATGGATTTGAAGATACTAAATAATATTAGATTGAAACTTATGGGAAAAAAGTTTCTTGTTGAATTAAATTATATTTTGTATTCTGTAAATTTATATTTATATTTATTATTTTCTTATTATAAATTAAAAAATCTATATTCTGCCTTTAGACACCGAAAATGTAATATTCCGAAAATTTATATTTTGGAAAATATTATTTTATATAAATTTAATATTTTTGGGATTGTTTTGCAAATTTATGGTATAAGTAACATTTGATAATTTTTGGAGATTAAATTTTAATTTTAATTTGATTTTTAAAAATTTTGGAACTATTGTGTTGTTTAAAATATACTTTTAAGATTTTTGGGATATAATTAATATTTTTTTTTATTTTAAAGGGCGACATTATGTAATTAAGGTAACAATTAGGTTATTGATTTTGACTGAAGAGGTATGATTACAAAATTTCAGGATGTTATGAGTTTAAATTGCAACTATAGGGACCAAAGTGAAATAATAGTCAAACATTAGGGGTGCAAAGTGTCAAAAACCTTTAAATTTCTATATAATAAAACAGAAAAAAAAAAATCAAATATTAGGGGTAAACTCACAAAATCACATCCACAAGGGTGTAAGCATTTGAGCCTATCTCTCAGTTCAATTGTTTTTTCTTTAGTTCAGTAAATTATATTTTTCGGGTTAATGATTTAGTTGATTAAATCGTTGAGTTTTCGATTTTATCGAAATTGAATAATTTTTTGTGTTGTCTGTCTTTTTTCTTGAGGCCTCTACCTCTCTACAGAGTCTGTATTCCTCTATCAACCCCACCAGATTGTCATTTTTAGATCAGTATTGACTCTAGTTAAGGGTGTGCAATAGTCCGGTTCAACCCTCCAACCTGCGAAACCACAACGAGAATTAACCCGCGCAAGATGTAACCTGCACACTGCGAGGGTGTCAAGTCTGCAACCCATGCAATATGAGGGCAGTTCTCAGATTGACCAGCTTTGGCAGCAGGTTGGGTCGACCTGCCTGCTACCAAAGCCTAAAGGCCCTAAACATTCAAGTGTTTGTAAAGGATATATTACTTCCATTCCCACTTCTAGAATACGGTTTCAATGTTTCACTTTCGTTCATTCCATTCAAGCACCGGCGGCGGCGGTGGCTGATCAAGATGATTGGAAAATCTTTGTTCAATTTCGATATACAATCGATTCGAAGACGACAAACAATACAATCGATTTGAACAATATACTTTTCGCTATTTTATATATCAAATAATATTTTTAATATGACATATCACGAAAATTGGTAAAATCATTATTCTACAATGCCAAGTTTGATTTTTTTTTTTTTAATTATTTAGAATTTAATATTCTTTAATAAACTTACATACCTATGAGTGATTTGACATCTATTTTTTACTAATAAAATGCACATTCAAATTGAAAAATTCAAAGAACAAATAAATAAAATAAAAAAATCCCTTGAAATTTAAATTCCAATATAAAGGCATCCTCCTCCTCATTGCATTAACCAAGGGAAAAGTTTTTGGAGAAAAAAGCAAAGGAAATGTCATTTGATCACCGCCGTTCGCCGCTGCTCCACCACCCAAACAACGATGGCGCTGCCTCCCAGAAGCCCAACGCCGCCGCAATAACCACCACCACCACCACCGTCCACACATCGGCCCTCGACAGCATAGTCAACGTGAACTCCCTGTTCACCTTCGCTGTCTTCCTCGGCCTCAACCTGAGCACCTCCTCCACCTCCTCCGTTTCCAACGCCGCCTGCTCCGCCGGACCTTCCGTCGCCAGATACCTCGTCTCCTTCCATGTTTACTCCTTCGCCTCGTTTTTATTCTCCAGCATCGTCGCGTTGGCCCTCAAGGAGATCATAAGAATCGCCCATTGCGGCGCCGTAGTCGTAATCGGCGTCGGAGAACACACAGAACCGATCGGGATCTGCAACACGAAGCTCCTCCAAATCGGGACAGTGGCGTCGGCGGCCGGATCGATCCTGGGTTGTGGGTTTTTGACGGCGGCGCTGGTGAATTTGGTTCAGATTAGGCTGGGGTCGTTGGCCTGCGCCGACTGGTACAACTTGCTGGCGGTCATCTCGTTGGCGACGTTAGTTCCTTCCGCTCTTTGTATATACATGTACTTTGTGTTGCATGCCTTTATTCAAAAGATGGCCAGATTATAGGTTTATCATCTATATTATAATTTTTTTTTTTAGCTTTTTTTTCCATGGATTTGAAGATAATAAATAATATTAGATTGAAACTTATGGAAAAAAAAGTTTCTTTAAATTTTTTATAGAAAGTTGAATTAAATTATATTTTGTATTCTGTAAATTTATATTTATTATTTCTTATTGTAAATTAAAAAATCTATATTTTGCCTTTAGACACCGAAAATGTAATGTTCCGAAAATTTATATTTTGGAAAATATTATTTTATATAAGTTTAATATTTTTGGGATTGTTTTGCAAATTTATGGTATAAGTAATATTTGATAATTTTGGGGGATCTAATGTTAATTTTAATTTGATTTTTAAAATTTTTGGGACTAGTGTTGTTTACAGTATACTTTTTAAGACTTTTGAGATATAATTAATATTTTTTTGTATTCTCCAAATTTTATATTTGTATTTAATTTATATTTTTTATACTTATTATTTTATATTATAAATTAAAAGATTTATATGTGCCTTTAGACACCGAAAATTCCTAATGAAATTTTATATTTAATTAATTAAGGTAACAATTAGGTTAAACTTTGAATTATACTAAAACACAAATTTCCAATAGTGGATATGTACTTAATGATTCATGAAAATTTATTATTTTAAATTGATAATTGCAGTGACTTTGCATTTTTGACAGGATTATCGAATTTCACAAAAAATTATCGTACCGAATGAATTAGATAAACACACAACGAATTGCAAATTTTGAGATCCATGACGAAAAAACCCTTATTTTTCAATAGAGTATAAAAGTTCACATCCAATACTTTCATAATTGTTAACCAACCAAAATTATGGAAAATAGGAGTGACAAGAAAGGATATTTAATATTTTTATGGAGTTTTTCATGATTTAATCAAAATCAAGGGGGTAATAGTGAAATTAATTTATGGGGAATTTGACTTTGTCCACTATTTTCAATGTTTTATGAATATTTTTAAGGGGTTGTTTGTGATGAATGCTTGAAAACTCTCTTTTGTTGCTTTAAATCCAAGTTGAGATCCAATATAGTTTATAATAATCCTTAAAGTCAAAACAAATTTACTTGTACTTTGCAATTTTAAAATTAATTAAATTGCACTTTGTATTCCTTAATTTTTGAGTATAATTTTAATGTGTTTTCTAATATATATATATATATACATATATATATATATAGATAGATAGATATTTTGCATTTATAAATTTTGATCATCTTAATTGCAAAAGTAACAGTATGTTCATCAAAATCGAGAAATTTTTTTAAGTGAAACTGTCAGCACATATGATGCACGTGCTACTGGTTTAACAATTGAAAATGACTAAATTGTTTATATAGATTGGACCAGTTAGAGACAAAAACAAACATGAAAGGATACAACGCGAAAAACTACCTTTGAGGGTACATCAGATTACTCAAATTTTAGGCTATAAAATGTGATTTGGCATATAATTGATCCAATCGATAAATTTTGACCATCTTCATTGACCAACTAACAATACATTCATCAAAATTGAGATAAAAAAAAAGAAAAAAAAGATTGTCAACACGTGATCTTTGTGTTATTGCTCTAGCAATTGAAATGGCTAAATGTGTCGATTTAACTGATTTGAGCAAAATACGAACTTAAATGCAAAATCGAAATTGATGATACATTGAGATTAGACTTAAACTTCAGAGAACAAGGCGTGATTTGGCCTATAATTGGTCCAATCAACAAGTTTTTGACCATTTTAATTGTTTGTCAGTGTAACAACACGTTTATCAAAATTGTTAAAAAAATTAGGAGAAATGAATAACACTTGCGATGCACGTATTGTTGCTCTGATAATTACAATGGCTGAAACATGTCAATTGGATCAATTAGAAACAAAATTCAAACTCTAATATTGAAAAATAAAATAAAATATTTGTGATTCAATGAGATTACACTAAAAATTTGGGGTACAAAGTGTAATTTAGCATTTAAAATGAGAACTCTTCCCATAGTGAGTTATGACACACATGTGCTTAGATTCCCCACTACCTGTTTGTAAAAATTCCCCAATGAACAAGTTTTCCGGTGATTTCTTTTTTCTCCGGCGAAATCATGGCGAAATTCCGGTGTTCCTGCTACACCCTCCTCTTCATCTCCTCCGCCTTCTCCTCCGTCTCTTTCCTCTTCTGGGTTCACTGCTCTCGCCCCTGCAATTCCTCAACTCCGGCCACCGCCGCATTAAGCCGGCGGACGAACCCAGACCCAGTAAACCTCCTCGCCTTTCCTTCCGCCTGGAATCGTCTGTCCTTCTCCTCGACTCCGCCGGCGAAGCTCCTCAAGATCGCTCTGTTCGTCAAGAAATGGCCGAACAAAAATCACGCCGGCGGGCTTGAACGCCACGCCTTGACCCTCCACGTCTCTCTCGCCAAGAGAGGCCACGAGCTCCACGTCTTCACCGCCTCGCCGGTCTCGATTCCGGCGAACCCATTTGGAAATTTACACTTTCACCTCTCCCGGCCGACGGTCGCCGGTTACCTCGACCAGGCTCTGGTATGGAAGCTGTTCCAGACACAAAACTCAACCGGAAAACCCTTCGACGTCGTCCACACCGAGAGCGTCGGGCTAATGCACACTCGTTCCCGGAATATCCCCAATCTCGCCGTCACCTGGCACGGAATCGCTTACGAAACGATTCACTCCGACATCATTCAAGAGCTCCTGAGGAAGCCGGAAGAATCTCCGGCGAAGGCCTTAACGGAAAGGACAACCAAAGTCATCGAAGAAATAAAGTTCTTCCCGAGATACGCTCACCACGTCGCCACCAGCGACCACGTCGGCGATGTTCTCCGGCGAATTTATATGATACCAGAAAACAGAGTCCACGTGATTCTAAACGGCGTAGATGAACAAATTTTCAAACCAGACGCCGCCAACGGCGACGAATTCCGGCGAAACCTCAAAATTCCAAAATCAAAGCCATTGATTCTAGGAATGGCGGGGAGATTAGTCAAGGACAAAGGACACCCACTAATGTTCGAAGCTCTGCAACAAATCTTCTCGGAAAATTCAACTTTCCGGCAAAGAACTACAGTTCTGGTCGCCGGAGATGGTCCATGGGGAGCAAGATACAGAGATCTAGGCCCCAATTTACTGGTTTTAGGTCCATTAGAACAAACCCAATTGGCCAAATTTTACAATTCCATTGACATTTTCATAAATCCAACTCTTCGAGCTCAGGGCTTGGATCATACTCTGTTAGAAGCCATGCTCTGTGGGAAGCCATTAATGGCGACAAAGCTTGCCAGTATAACAGGGTCTGTGATAGTAGATGACGAGATAGGCTATACATTTTCACCCACGGTTTCTTCATTAAAGAAAGCTCTGTATTTGGCCATGGAGGATGGAAGAGGAATTCTTGAGGAAAAGGGTGGATTGGCAAGGAGAAGAGGATTGGATTTATTTACTGCTACAAAAATGGCGGATGCTTATGAGAGGCTTTTTCTTTGTATTTCTTGTCATGGAAATAATTGTTATGATTATTGTCGATATCAATCTTGATTTCGTGATTTGCGGTCTGAAAATAGTTTTTCCATGATCCGATTTCAGTTTTTTCTAAAAACCATAACAATTTTCATGTCGATTTGCAATCTGAAAATATATTTTTTTCGACGCGGATATTGGATCTTGATAATTTGAAAATATTTTTTAATCATTTTTTCTAGAACAATCGATTTTGATTTGGCAATTTGAAAATAATTTTTTCATGTTCTGTTGTCAATTTTATGAAAAAAGTATTTTTCAACATTCATTTTTTTCATTCATATGATTCATACATGGATCGAAGAGTTTTATAAATTTTACATTCTCCCAATCCCATTTTTTTCTGGCACAATCTCTAAACAATATATACGTATAGAGTTACAACTATATATATTATATGAATACAGAAAAAGTTCCGACCGCCTGGAGAGATGATTACAAACTCCGGGACATGTCCACCTAACAAAAACACCCCCAAAAATTGGCTTGAAGAAATTCCTGCAAAAAAGCAAAAAAAACTGCAATTGAAAATAAAAAAAATAACAGTTTTGCAGTTGTAAGCACAACAGAAAGACCGAAAGGAAAAAAAAAAAGTGTTCCGACAACAATTCTCTAAAAATAGGGTTTTAGAAACAATTTTACATAAAAAAAAAACAGTTTTGTAGTTGCAAACCAGACAAACAACGAAAGGAATTCTACAAGAAGGCTAATCTATTCATGGTTTGTGAAAGTAGTTTATGTAGTTAGGTTACCTTAAGAAATAGATGGATAATTCACAATCCAGGACTAGGAGAGACAAATCTCAGTAATAAAGAGATCCTGCATCAACACACAAGTTTGAAGATTTCATCATGGTTTGCAAACAAAACATATACATACATATATATATACGCGTGTGTGTATATATATATCATACCTTGCCACCAATTTCCTCTAGACGCGCTATTCGAATCATCATCGCCCCCATTTTTCTTGAACTAAAAAACATTCATACAGGTCACTAAAATCAACGAGTGTCGAATATTCTTTTTTTTTTTTTTTTGTGAACAGTTTTAGCCCACGCAGTCCATGCGTTAAAATTATTTTTTCAGAAATGCGAAATTACTGTTAAAAGTCCAAAAATCACTATATACCCTAAAAGTTATTGCAATTTTTTACATAGAAAAATTACAAGAAGTTTTATGTATTGCAGTAACTTTAGACTTTTAGAAAAATTACTGCATGAGCTAAAAGTTTAATTTCGTGGATTGTTCACCAAACCTCCCGTCTTTTAATACAAATTTCATCTTCTTTTAGTGACATGTTTGGCTAAAATTTTGTCCACATCATATAAAATTTAGATAAAATTTTCATTTCACCTAAATTTTTAACAATATTCAATTAAGTTAATGAAAGACTGAATTTTCAAATTTATAATAAACAGAGAGGGGTAAAATGTAAATTTTTAGAATAGCGGGGACAAAATGAAATAAGATCAAAGTATAAGGGAGTAAAAGACAATTAACCCAAACTTCAATTCCATTCTGTCTAAATATGATTTTATTACCTCCAACCAAATATGTTTGGCTGGAACGAATGGAATTGAGAATTCAAAATTTGAGAATTCAATTTTTATTATCTCCAGCCAAACATATCATTAATAGAATCGGAAAACTTACGATCGGATACGATCCCGTGGTTTGAGAGCCTGAAGATTTGATATACATGTCCTCTTGACCGCCATAGTAGAGAGACGAACTTAAAGGACATGGTTCCGCTCTATCTTGAAAAATCGAACTTCTTTCTTTTTCAAATATGCCATTGCTTTCACCATCAATATTCTTTGCCATGTTGCCTGCTTAAAATAAAAAGTGATTCTCAATATCGATCCCTATTTTATTATAAACTAAGGATTCTCGTATTTAAAGATATTATATTAATTTTCAAATTCATAAATATAAATGTAAATTCAAAGAATCATCCTCAATAATTCTTGGCATGTGTTTCGTCTTTTTAAGTGGCGCCACCTTTTTCGAGTTCTTAAGTATGAGGTTGGTGTGTTGTTGTTCCTTGAGGGCTTGTTTGGTTAGAAGGAAAATGGGATGGATAAAAAAATGAAAATGAAAATTTATTATGTTTGGTATGAGATGAAAATGAAAAATAAAAAGAAAAAGAAAATAGAGAGTCCCGTCACTTTTCCCCCCAAATATGGGGTGAAAATGAAAAGATGGAGGAAAAAAAAAGTCAAAATAACCATTTTACCCCTTTATTTTATATAACAAATATTCATTTCATTTGTATTAAGGGTAAAATAGTGAATTAAGTAAAAAAATATATTACTTTTTTATAAAAAAAAAAATCTTTTTCACTTTCCACCCTTCCAACCAAACGTACCCAGAGGGAAAGTCTTACTTGCAAAGAGATGTCATGGGCCTGGGACCCATTTTTTTTTTTTAGGGTCTGAGTTTGATTTTTGAAACCATGGGCCTAGCCCCAAAATTTAGGCTCATTCGTTTTTAGGGTCGAGTTTGGGTAATGATCATTTTTGTTGAGGGTTAGCCTGCCCGGCCTAACCATTTTCACTTCTTGCGGCCTTGCCTGCCCTAGTTCCTCCCTGCCTCAGTCTCGAACAACGAACTATTTGAACAGTTTAGCATTTGTTTATAATTTTTATTTGTTATTTTACTGATTATTTTTGGGCTGGCCTTAGGCTGGGTTTGGGTTTGAAATTTTTTACAGTGGGCGGGCTTGAGCAGGATAATAGGACCCGACGATATGACTTTGGCCTACTAAACTTTTTGTAATACTCTAGGTAGAACCCGATTCAACCCGGCCCATGACCAACCCTCTCTTGCGAAAAGTTCCCAATTTCCTCAATCGTTTTAAATGAAACTAAAAAAAAATATATATATGTAATTTAACTCAACCGTTTTAAGGTGGGGTATTTGAAATTTTTAGACACAAATTTTCTCTTCAAATTTTTTATAATTCAATCTCGTCAGTCTATTCTCCTCAAATCAATCTTAACCCTTAACGGAAATATTTAAAAAATTGTACTAATATAAAGAGGTATATAAACTAATCTAGGGAGAGAGAGAAAGGGAGAGAGAGGACCTTGTTTGGTGGTCCAGCCTTGGTTTAATGGAGGTTGTTGCTTTTGCATAGTTCCAATGAACCCTGAATTCAAGGAGTTTCTCCCCACAACCTACAATTTCCAATATATAATTCACCAAGCTTTACATATAAAAAAAAAATTTATATATTTATATTTAATAAATAAATTTAAAAATCAAGTAATTTCCCAAATGATCATAAAACCCAAGTTGTTTACGCTTTTAATATAATTTAAAAAAAAAAAAATTGAACTAGTATCATTTTTAACTTATTTACCATATTAATCTTACCCGGGGATCAGATCCACAGGTATTGGAACTCAGGGTTCTAAACCCTAGGTTCAAAAGTATACTCGGGGTTTGCAACCCCGGGTATACAATTACCAATTTTTTTTTTTTTTTTTTTATTTGTAGTATGAACCCGGGGAAGTCAACCCCGGGTTTAGCCCATATTAAAAAAAATAAAAATAAAATTTAAGTAATGAATTTTTAAAGTTTTCGATAATTTTGAGTTGATTAACGGTGGTCTATCGGTATTTTAAATAAATCTAATTTTTTTGTGGATAAATTACGTTCAAAACACTTCATAAATTTCGATGACGGTGGAATTGTTTGGGCAATTTGAAACTAACAAAAGATGGCATATTCGTAACAGAAATAAACTAACTTTTTTTGTATACAACAAACTATATTTATAACACTATATAACAAAACTTAGAATACTAAAATTGGACTAGTGAATAACTTTTAAATAATGTCAAAGTTGGTTGGATGAGTTATTTCGATGACGATGCAGTTTTTTTTTAAAACTTTAAGTTAACAAAAAATGGTCTATTATTAACAGAAATGAACCTATTTTTTTTTTATACAAACTATGTTCATAACACTAAATAATAAAATCGAGAATACCAAAAATAGATTAGGGAATAATTTTTAAATAATAGTTATTGACACAACATTTTATTGTTCTTTAACATTTTAAAAACACTATATTGCTCTTAAAAATTTGGATGAACATAATTTTGCACTTGGTGGTACGTTAGGGGCGATTTTTTTTTTGAAAACTTAGAATATCAGAAGTTCCTAATATTTCATCTTTTAATTATCTTAATATGATATCAAGAACAATTTTTTTTTTTTTTATCCTGTTCGTCCTAATTTTTTTTTGCAACCCTAATTTATTAAAGTCTTCCGTCACGCCACCTCTTCCTACCGCCACTATTTTTGAGCTCTACCAAAACAATCGGTGCTCAAAACTCATAAACCACCACATCATCGGAACCGTTTTGGCGAGACGATTCCAGCGCCATATACATATATTAATATCCTCTCCTCTCAAACGTAAATGAGACGTGAACTTGAGTTTGAAAACGTGAAAGCGTCAGTGGTATCAGAGCAAAATCTCTACTCCATTCATTTTAAAATCAACTAATTAGACATAATTTGGAAAACATTATAATTGATAAAATTAAACTAAATACCGTCGACGGAGGGGGGAAAATCGACGCGAAGATTCCGGCGGACGACGGCGGTTCCTTGGTACCAAAAAGATCGGCGGTGAACGACGACGACGACGAAGAAGAAGAAGAAGACGGCGAATTCTTAGTTTCCATGACCTTTGATTTCTTCGTCAAACAGAACTGCCTTCGAGATCGATTTCCAGTAAAAATTAAAGGAAAAAAAGAGACGAAAATCGAATTGAAGAAGAAGTAAATATAGAAATGGAGGAGGGAATTGCAGAGGGAGAGAAACAGAGCACGTGAATTTCGCTGTTTCCGTTAAAACCTCCCCCAAATCGAATTGACTGGTTTTTTGTGTTATGCGCCAATTATAGGGCCTGGGCACGTGCCCAGCACGTGGACTCGAGTCCTTTCACTTTTTTTTTTTTTTTTTTTTTTTTTTTTTTTAAATTTGAGGTAAAGTAACAAACAAATTTAAATTTTTTGTCTTTTTACGTATTACAGTAATTTTTTCAAAAGTTCAAAATTATTGCACTACAAAAAATTACTATTTTTTTTGAATTTTTTTCGTTATATATCCCTAAATTTTATAATTTATTATTCATTCAATTCAATTGGTACTGTGATTTTTTTTGAAAAATATAATAATTTTGTCAAAAGTTATTGTAATTTTTTATATAGTACAATAACTTTGAACTTTTGAAAAATTACTATAACACATAGACTTGATGGACAAAAAAATTAATTTCATGGAATGTTCACAAAAAACATCTAATTTTTTCGTGTAAAAATTTACAATAACTTTTATGTCGCGCAATGATATTGGACGTTAACGAATTATTGAATTTCTCAAAAAACTATAGTGCAGACTAAATTGAGTAAATAGTAAGTTGCAAAATTCGGGATTTGCGACAAAAAATCTTTTTATTTTAAGTTTTTTAAGGTAATTTTCTTTGGAAGTTTTAAAACTATTCAAATAAAAACTTCATAATTATTTTAAAAGTAAAAAAATACTTTGACACTTTTTAATTACAATATTGTTTTAAAAAATATTATTATATTGTGTCTAAATTATTAATAATAACCCACAATTTTTTTTTTTTAAGAAAATAGCTCTAAAAAGTCAATTTTATTTTTATTTTTTTTATTAATTATTTTTATATAGAATCTCACTTTCCATCTCTTTCCCTTCATTTTCCATTCTGAACCAACATCTAGTATTAGTAGTAATGTAGTATCATAAATTTTTCCAAACATTTCTGGGATAAGCACTAAGTGGGACCACAAGTGGGTGGGGTGGGGGGGTGGGGTAGGGTGGGGTGTCTTTAGTAAGGGCAAGTGTCCTTAATAATTAAATGGGATATTTATTTTTGTGGGCTTTCTTTGTTGTCAAGAGTCGTTTGTTATGTAGTATTGGCTCTTCGACACAGGAGGTGATAGTCTGATTGGCAGGAGAAAATATCTCATTTACTTGTCAATTAGGGTTTTAAAAAAGTTAACTTTTTTTAAAGAGTATTCTAAAAATTAAATTTTAAATTTAATTATAAATGCATCAGGTTGATGTGGGGGAGTGTGCTCTTAAAATCATCTGACGAGGTGATTAGTCGAGGTACACGTAAGTTTCCTCGGACATACCTTACCATAAAAGAAAAATATCTATTGGCTCTTCCATGCCAAAGGACAATAGTTTTTTGGGTTTTTTTTAACAGTTCACAAAATTAAAATTTTGTTCCAATGCAGTTTACGCTCTACAATAATTTTTTCAAAAGTTCAAAAGTCATTGTATACTATAAAAGTTACTGTAATTTTTTACATAAAAAATTACAGTAGTTTTTATATATTACAATAATTTTGAATTTTTGAAAAAAAATATTGTAATGCGCGAACTGCATGGGATAAAATTTTAATTTCATGATTGCTTACCAACCCCCTCCCTTTTTTTTTTTAAAAAAAGTCTCCACTTTCCACCCTAATTTGTAGAGAAAATTACATTTTTGGTTCATAAAGTTCACAAACTTTGAAAATCCACATAGACACTAAATATTTTAGGAACCAAAATGTAATTCCTAAAGTTTTACATAACTTCACCATATTAACCTTTTTTTTTCTTTTCTTTTTTTTTTCTTCGAGATTGCATTATATTTGTCATAGAGAATCATGTAAATACTTGTACTTTTTACCCCTAAAGTTTGGGTGCAATTTCATTTTATCCCCCGATATTTTAATTATTGCGATGTGTCCCATAAAGTTTGTTTTTCGTATCAGTTTGGTCCAATCAACTAAGTCCGGTCAAATTTTACACTGGAAAAGGGGTCATAGTGCAGCAAAACTCAAATTTTAAGAGGGCAACGTGCAACATAACTTTTTCTCATTTCGATCATGTGCAAGGCACATGACTTAATCTAGCAATAAAATTGACTGAAATTCAACTATCTGACCAAATTAATATAAAAAGTAAACTATAAGAGATAAATTGCAATAATTAAAACATCAAGGGGCGAAGTTAAATCAAAATTCAAACATAAAGCGTACAAAGTATGATTTAGCCAAATTTTTATTATGACTTATTTTTTAATTCTTATCCATATTTAAATTAATATTAATTATGATATCAAATATAAATTTTATATATAATTGACATTAACTCAATACATTCAATATAATTAACGTTAACGGGACTACTAAAAATTTGTTGGAGAAAGTAAGAAATAAAGAGAAAATTTATATATTATTAAGGGTAAATTGTCTTTTACCCTTTTTACTTCGTCTAATTATTATTTTATCTTCCTTCAGTTCAAAAAACTATACTTCATCTAAATCTATTTTTGAAAAAAGTGAAAAATTATTATTTTTTCATATAAATTAGCGAAATATACCTAAAAATAGATATAATTAAATTTCCATTCAATTTTTAGATGAAATAGTCTTTTCATTTTAATTTTTATTCAATTTTTTAAAAAATATTTATGATTAAAAAAAAAAGTAAATAAATATTAAAATAAAAGAAATTTTTTGTCTGTTTCATCTAAAAATTCAAAAATTGAATAAAAAATTTAATTTCATCGATTTTAAATATTATTCCGTTAATTTAAAATGAAAAAAAAAAATTAATTTCTCGTTTTGTTCTACGATTGTGCTAAGCTAGAAGTACTACAATCATAAGGGTATGATCATAAAATAAAATATGCTTAAAAATATAATAATAAAATAAAATAAAAAGGTTATTTTCCTTTTGCTCCGACAAGATAACTAGATAAGGTTTTCCTCCACTCAAACTTACTTGGATATGCTCCCTCTCCCCTTCTCTTTCTTATCCTTGATGAAATCATGGGTTAATAATTTTTAGATAGTGGAATTCAACATGTCAATAACATTGTTTTTCCTGCTCTTTTGTCAAAATCAACTTTTCTTTTCTGTTTTTTTTTTTTTTAAATTTAAAAACTATTTAAAAAGCATTAAAAAAAACAAGCCCTAATACATTATGCACAAGAGACTGTTAAAAAAAAAAAAAGTAAAAATAAAAATTTAGCGGGACGGGACCAACATCGAGTTGTACACAACGATCGGATTTCTGACGCGATGAACGCCGTCAGACCACGCCAGTTGAGCTGACACCATCGAATCCTCTGGCAACATTCCAGCAACGTTCACAACAAAAGACTTTTTCTCATTATGAGAACTGAACGAGATTACGTCAGGAACCACCTTAACACTCAGCCCAGAATCCTGTAAGATTTCGACCCTGTACGAGGATTTTGCAAGCCCTACGTTCGTGACCGTACGATGAAATTCGATCTTGAATCTCGTGTTCGCCTTGACGGCTACCACCATTGAAGGGTAATTTAGGTCTTGTGGCGGTGTCTTTTGAGACGGGCAGGGGATCTTATCGTCGCCCGAGATACTGTGAATCATCGCTGCATTATAGCCGATGCTGCATAGCATGTTAATGTAGTCTTGTTTAGAGGTTTCGTATACGAGGCCAGGGTTTGCCGCTTTGACCGGATTGATGTGGCCGGTACCGTAGCTGAATTCGCCGTCTTTGTTCTTGGTATTGTTCATTGGCCAAGCTGTAGGAAACAAGGGAAAAATGTTTCATTTTATTTTATATTAAAATATTTTATTTTGAATTGTGGAAAAAAATAAATCTAAGGTGGCTTTTGTATGGTGTTTTTGTTTCTGTTTTTGTAATTTTTGTTCCCACAAATTTGTTTTGAAAATTCAGAAGAAAAAGAAAAAAAAAGTATTTTTTTTTTCCTAGTGTTTATGTAATTTTTGTTTGTATTCTAAAATAAACATAAATATAAAGACTAAAAATGCCAGCCGTAGAAAATAAATTTTTTCAAAATGGTAGTTAATAATTGAGTTCTTTACCTATTAAATAGTTTTTTTTTAAAAAAAATACTGAAAGTGCGTGGTTTTCAACTTATTTACTAAACATAGGCTATTTGGAGTTGTGAACCCCGGATACCAAAACCCGGTGTTACGAACACCGGGGATGTGATCCCCGGGTACATGACTTTAAAAAATAAGAAAAAAACCGTATACCCGGTGTTGTGAACACCGGTATACGGAATCATTTTTTTAGAAACCGGTGTTCGTAACACTAGGTTTTGGTATCCGGGGTTAACAACCCCGGGTAACCTGTGTTTGGTAAATAAGTTGAAAACTATGCGTTTTGGGTATTTTTTTAAAAAAAATTATTTAATAGGTAAAGAACTTGTTAATAATTTCATTAATAGATACATATATAGAGATAAATACATACCGGTAGTCATCAGAGCAGATTTAATGGCCGAAGGAGACCAATCCGGATGCATAGATTTAACGTAAGCAGCGGCGCCAGCAGCATGAGGACAAGACATGGATGTTCCAGACAATATACTGTACTTCAATGATCTATTATCATCACCATTCGACGGAGAAGCAACCGGTGAATAAGCCGCCAATATACCTACCCCCGGAGCTGTTATATCCGGCTGTGTAATAATAAGAACATTCAATTAGTTAAATATCAACTAGATGTTGAATTTGTATTTCATATTGTAGTTAATGTTTACTAAACTATTGATAAGGACTAAAAAATAAATTTATCTATAAACGATGGAAAAAAAACTGAAAATCTTTAGCCATTCAAGCATTTTTACCTTCAAAATTTCCGGCACGATCAAGTTTGGCCCTAGAGAAGAGAATGAAGCAACCAAAGGAGCATCAACATCTTTAATGGTTTCACTTCTCAATATGTTTGCTTGAGGATTTCTGTCATAAAAGAGAACAATGATCACACACACACATATATATATATTCGAGAGATCGGCTAGAAGAGGAGCACATAGAGTGCAGAGAAACGGGTAGATTTTTTTATTTTTTTTTATTTTTTGGGGGGGCGGGGGGCGAGAGAGAGACGGCTAAGAGAAGGATGAGTAGGATGACGGAAGTTTACGTTTTGATCTTGACCCTTGGATCTAAGATATGACCCGAGGATCAAAAAAATGTCCTGGATAAAAACTGAATTGTTTTATCATATACCAGTATATACTTCATGGCTAAATGCACCAATTTTACGTCAATACAATAATTTCAAAACCGAATACAGTTTCTCAACAAAATCTAAATCAACTGTTGAAATTTTTTCCAAGTATCCAGTAGTCAAAAATATTTAGAATGTAAAATATGTCCTGATTTATATAATAGAGAAAATTGGTTTACTCGTATAATACTTACTTTGTGGAGTTTATGTAGGATTTGATGACATCATAATCGTTATCGTTCAAAGCTAACGAGGGGAAGGGGACGATAGGATAAGTATCGGTATCCAATTCATCGGTTTGAATGATGGAACCGAGTGCACCGGATTTATATGCTACCTCTCCCCCGTCTAGTTCATAACACATCACAATCTTTCTCTTTGCTGAACCGGTCTTTGCATACCAAGCACATAGCCTGAAGTGGATTTTAAATATTTATTTAAATCAATAAAATGGTAATTTTATTTATGGAAATTGAAATTTAAAAAAAAAAAAACAAAAAAAAAACGGCCCGAGGAACTTACAGATGATCGCTATCTTCTCCATCAACGAGAGGAACCACTCCGGTTGATCTAAATGGATTCACAGAGTTACCCTACTCGAACAAGTATAAATTTGGAAAAATTAGAGAGAACCCAATTTTTACCATTAAAATTAAAATAGGTCACTACTTAGAATTTTGAAAAAACACCACCTATATATTTATTATTTAAGATAAACCTAAATATATATTCTCGCACTACATAAACTGTAATATAATAAATGCGGGATGCAAATTTTACTGCCAGGAACAATGTTAATAGCAACAATGAAAAGTCTAAAAGAGAGAGGGTGAGCACATACAACTAGAGTCCTCCCATTGCCAAGAACGACTTTTCCGACGATCCGTCGATCGGTGTTGCTCGCCGCCACGGTCAGTATCCATGGAGCCACGCTGGCAACCGTTGCCAGCATGAAACCACTGTTTCCGGCTGAATTTGTGGTGAGTATCCCTCTCTCCATTGCGTGGAACGATCCGATCGCTATGGCGTCGCTATGAAGCTCCACTGCATGATCCCTCCCCAACGACAACGTAATTATGTCGACGCCGTCGGCAATGGCGTCGTCGAAAGCCGCCAGTATGTCTTCCTCCAGGCACCCGTTGCCTTTGGAACACGCCGCATACACGGCGATTCTCGCCGACGGAACGCCTCCCTTGGCGTTGCCTCGCGCCAGTCCGTAAAAGCTCACGTCGTTTACTTTGTTCCCAGCGGCGATCGAAGCCGTGTGGGACCCGTGACCCACCATGTCCCTCGCGGATGAACCGGAAGGGCTCGAGGAGTAATATCGAGCTCCAATGATTTTGCTGTAAAATAAATGGGGAAATTATTAATTAATCCTTTTTCCTTTCAGTTCTTTAGTTAATATTAACCAATTATTCGCTTCTTCAGTTAATATCAACTAATTATTAAAATTCGTATAGTTAATATTAACCAGGACTAAAAAATAAATTACTGAGTACGATTATTTACTTGTTGCAAGAGAAATTTTTGCCACCATTACAAGCACCCTTCCATTTTCGAGGGGGAGAGCTTAATCCCCTACCGTTAAAACTGTCAGATTCCGGCCAAATTCCGGTGTCTATAACTCCAATTATGACATCGCTCTCAACCGTTGGATTTCGCGCGATTTGATCGGTGAGTCCCATGAAGTCCCAAGATCGAGTCGTGTGGAGTTGAAGGGTTTGGCTAGGAAATACAGAAACAACCCCCTCCATACCTATACATTCGTAAGCTTAAACACATTAAACAATCACATTTTCAGACCGTTCGATCACCTACTTTTAATATTATACTTTATTAATTTTTAAATTTTATTTTATTTTTTCTATATAGATATTTTCTAGCACGCCCTCTCCTTTTCAACATTATATTTTTTTCAATACATGATTAATTTAGATTTTTTTTCATAATTTTTTTTAAAAATTACTCACAATTTTCAAAAACTGCTTTCTAAATTTTCGAAAACGGAACCAAGCATGCCCTTAATGTTTCAATAACTGTAAATGAAAGAACCGGCTATACTAACCGGCGAGTTTCTTCTGTTCTTGATCATTGAGTTTGGCTGCAAATCCATTGAAGCTCCTCTTGTAACTTCTGATCAAGTGATCTGTTCCGGCACTACTGAAGAAAGTGCAACGAATTTCATGAGTTTAGAAACAAAAAAAAGTTAAGGCACTGTTTGGATGAGGTATTTTTCAAAAGAGATTTGTAAAATTTTCTTGGCGCAAAGGATTTTTGAAAGAGGGTTTGATTTTTAATAAGGGATTTCTAAAATTCACACGTTAAAATTTCTTATTTAGTTACTTATAAATGAATTTGTAAATTTCCTGAAATTTCGAAATGGGATTTAATGAGAGTATAATGACATCTCTGATGTGTGTGTAAATCCTTTCGAACCAGGTATACCAATCCATCTTAAGGCGAAATTAAATTTAAAAAAATAAATCGAAAAGTACACACCAAACGACGAATTTTCAAGTGACGGGATTTTGAAAATCCAAAATCTCCAAAATCCCATCATTTTCTAATTTCCATGAATTTATAAAATTTATTATCCAAAACCCATTCTAAAGAAAGTTTCTAAAGAAAATTTTATGAAAATCCATTTTTGACATTAGAAACTTAATGGGTTTAACTCACTCTCAAAAGACGTCTTGTAAGATAAGGATTGCTCTAGGCTTTATATATAGTTCAGGATCAGGTAACACAACGGTCCCTAGAGAAAATGATTTTCAAACTTGTGACAATAAATTTCCTTCCGAACGAGGTATACCAATCCATGGTGAAAAAGAAAAATACTCCAAACAACGAATTTTCAAGTGACGGTATTTTAAAAAATCCAAAATCCCATCATTTTTTTTTTAATTTCCATTACTTCATCAAATTCATTATCCAAAACTCATTCTAAATAAATTTTCCTAAATAAAATTTTCGAAAATCCATTTTTGACATCGAATACCTTTATTGAATAATAACACACCCAAACGGTCCCTAAGAAAATTTTACCTGTCCTCAACAACTTCTTGTAGAAGGCTGATATGGTGAGATGAAGGCAAGTAGTTTTCTTTAGGAAGTGAGCCCATATACACAATGTGAACCTGCATCAAAATCATCATCACCATCATTCAAATTCAAATTCAAAGCAAGAAATTAAGAACACAATAAAGTGGCACTTGAAATTGTTCTTTCTAACAAACTTGCCTTTCTATCATCATCAACTGCACCACATAGAATGATCATGAAGATGATGAGAACAGAGAAACTGAAACAAAACTGAACATTGTAACGCCCAGCCATTGTTGCTTCCCCCCCCCAGATTATGAGAGATTGGATGGAATTTATAGCAGGCCCATGAAAGATATCATTTTCATGGATTGAGATTACACTCATTAAATATTCAAAGCACCCATAATGGATCCCAGCATAATTCGCCTTTAAAAACAAAATCGAACATGGAGATTATGGCTATAGGAATTTAAGGTCGCTTTCAATGGCGGATTATCATGAAAGATATCATAATATTCATGTGAAGCGCAATAATTGAGATTAGCATGCAGTGATTTGTCGTTTGGTCATCGAATCATTAACGCAAACACCCTGTGAGCAATATTTTATTTCTGGGATTACTGGCTCAGTGGGAGTACTAATCAAGACTCCTTGTACTTTTAAATTATTCTTAAGAGGATATTAGAGATAGTGGAAATCCATGGAGGATTCCATTGATCCTCTTAATTCAACAAATTGACGCACATGGCCGATTTTGTTGAACAAAAAAAAGGAGGGAGTTGGTTTTGTTTTATTTATTTCTTACCAATGAGCGTTATCTGAAGAAATCAAAAGCATAGAGTGTCGGCCTTTTGCGAGGAAAGTGGAGAGAAGACGACGACGACGATGAAGATCAAGATGACTATGATAGCCCATGATAGCTGCTGGAGGTTTGTTGCTGACGGAGATTTCAACAATGGCTTTTTCCGGCAAGTTGAGAGCTGTGCGCGTTTGTTTGGTTGGGAAAAAGAAAAGAAAACAAAATGCATGGAAAATAACATGGAAAAAAAAATGGAAAAAAAAAATGCATTCTTAATTTATTTTTATAATATACGAGGATAAAATAGTAAATTATATTAAACTGAATTATTTTTTTTCCTTGTATTTTTTTTCTTAACCAAATAACATAATGGAAAAAAAAAAAAAACTTTTTCACAATATATAAAAATATTATCCTCTTATTTTTTTTTTTTTTTTTTCCTTCCTTCTAACCAAACGTGCCATTAGGTATCTGAGTGGGAAATTATTTTTTTTCCCTCTTCAAGTTTGGAGCGAGTTTTTAAGTTGCCTCTAGTATTTCGTGTTTAACGCATTTGATTCCTAATTTATAAAATTGGCTTCAATTTGGTCTAATTAGTAATCCTGTCAATCCAAATTGACGAGAAGTGATTAGTGTAAGGGTTTTTTGGTCTTTTCAAGTCCAAATTAGCTTCTCTCCCTTTTTTGTTTTTATTTCCCGAGGTTGTGTTCATTTCAAGTTATATAATAACCATTTATCCCTTGTTTTTTGCAACTGAAAATCTCCAGAAGCTCTTAAAAATAAACATATTTGTAACTGTAGGAGAAACGGAAAAATGGTAACTTTTTGTATTGCACATAATCTCGGAAGAAGATTTTACTCTTGTGGGAATTAGAATTAATTTTTAAATATTTTATGGCATATCTATGTATGTTTTCTTTACTTTGGCTCGAGTCTCTTGGTATCTTAATGTTTCATGTAAAGTAGAAATTAATTGTAATATTTTATTGGTTTATTTAAAATTTAATTTGTAAAGTGAAATCCAAGTACAGGTGGTTATGGGTCGGGCTTGGGCGGGTTTACCTAGTAAATTATAAAAAATTATTAGGTCCGACCCTATCATCGGGCCCTATTCCCCTACTCAAGCCTGTCAACTGTAAAATGTCTCAAATCTAAGTTTGGCCATAGAGTCAGTTCAGACTTATAATTTAAAAATAATCACTAAAATAACAAATAAAAATTATAAAATATATTTATCCATAATACTTACCAATATTAATTATAGTTCATAAAAAAAAAATAAAAAAAAATCATCAACATTCTACATTAAAATAAAATACATTCATACATAATTTCATATTAATTATTGTTCAACAAAAAAAATAAAGTACATCCAAATAACTAGTTGATCTCCGCAGGCACCAGACTTGGAGCAACTCCAGTTCAGGATTGAGGAAGAATGAAATGAAAGTGAAACATTAGGTGGTGTTTGGTTACTGTTTCTATTTTATTAAATATTTTATTATTAAGGGTATAATTGTAATTTTATTTTATTCTTGAAAAACTCTCTTTTGGAAAAAAAAATTGTTTAAAAAATTGTATATTTTTCTTCTTATTTTTTTTCCTCTCATTTTCTCTTCATGCCAAATGAGTTTTTTTTTTTGGATTATTTGATTGTTGTTTTAACATTTTATTGCATTCGTCTTTTTTATCTCGTTTTGCATGTGAAATTGCTTGTATAAAAAAGGAAAATATTTTTCTTTTCATTACTCCTTTTATACTTATATGACAAATTAATAATTTAGAAAATAGAAAAAAATCATTTTTTTTAAATGAAAAATCTAATAAATGAAACACTTATATATTTTTTGTTATTTATTTAAAAAATATATTATTCAAAAAGGATAAAATTGTTATTTTATACGAAGAACGAATTATGAAAAGATACAAATGTCAAAGAAACTAAGTTGCATCCATTATTTTGAGAATCGTTATTGGCTTTATATAATGACAGGAGATGTCAAAAATTTTTTTTAAATAGCTGGAAGTATTGTTATAAGTTTTATAAATAAGAAAGGGGTAACACTTCAAACATCCCCTGTTTTTTTCTTTTACATTCCACCGACATTCCATGTAGTATAAAAATGACTTGTCAAACCCTTTATGATATTTAATTAAAGGTCAATAACACGCCCTTTATCTTAAAATAGGAATAAATTGTTCATTATACTATTTGACTTTCAACTCATACTTTGTATTTCCAAGTATAACCCTAATAAGCTACTGCTAAAGACTATATTGCCCTTTACTAACAGTTTTAATGATTAATATGAGATGATTAAAATAAAAAAGTGTAAAATAAGATATGACCAAAACTTTTAGGGTTCAAAGCATAATTATATCTTCTCCTTCCTCAAAATTTTCAGGCTCAGCATGCCCATAGCTCACCACCATGCTGCAACCCACTATCAAACAACTCACCACCATGCATGACGCTCTGCTGATTGTCGAACAACCACCACCACGCCGCTCTGCTCACTGTCGAACAGCCACCACCACGCCACTTTTATAATGACCTGATATACTTTACTTTAACAACCCAGTTTTCTAGGGTCGCCATGGGGTTTTTCCTTTTATTATGGAGAAATATTGATGAAATACAAATCAATATGCGACACTATTTATGCAACATTATTCATACGTACGGGGCACTATTCATATATATTGTACATGGTACTATTAATTGGGTACCGAACTCAGTGAAATTATTACAACGATAATAAATTTAAATATGTCAATAATAATAATTTATTTTTAATTAATTCCTTCTAATTTTACAACAATTAACAATAAATACAAATATTACATAATTAATTACAAAATCAATTATTCATTCTGGCGCAGCTCTATTTTCATAGATCCTGCAACAAATACTGTAGATGTATGAGTTAACGCTCAATAGAATTTTAACCCTTTTATTATATGCATCCAACCAATCCCTAAAATAATATATACACATGTATTTCACATAATTACCACGTAATACAAGTTTATAAATAATCTATGTAATTAAATGACAATTGCAACATGAACTACACAATAAATAAAAAGATTAAATTCATATATTACTCCAAATTCACAATTAATAATAACTTAGATGAAAGCATATTTTCTTCATTTTTTTTTTTTTTTTCATGACTCTCCTCCTTTCTCCCAACCCAATTATCTATCTATATATATTATAGATATTTCTATTGCTTCAAGAGAAAGAAACACAAAACATTAAATTAAGTGCAACAATACTTACCAACATTTGCCAACAGAAACCCCCCATCATTACTCCACCTCATGCATGACATCATCTTAATTTGCTAAATCAAACCCTCCACCTCATGCATGACATCATCTTAATTTGCTAAATCAAACTTAAGGGTTTGACACTTTGTGCCCCAAAACTTTGACCAAAATCTCAATTTGGTCCCACAATATTGAACATATATAACATATATAATTTTGGTCATATAATTGCCACGTAATACATGTTCATAAATAATCCATGTAATTAAACAATAACTACAACATGAACTACATAATAAATAAAAAGATTAAATACATATATTAAAAAGTTAAAAATTATATCTGAAATCCATTATTAATAATAAACTCACATGAAAGCATATTTCCTCAATTTATTTTATTCTCTCTTCATTCTCTTCTCTTAGTAGCTTCTGTTGTTGCTTCGTCTAATCCTCACCTCATCACTCAATCTCTCTACCCATCTATATATACACATATGTGGTCATCCATAATTTTTTTTTTTTTTTTTTTTTTTCTGTGACTCTCTTCCCTTCTCCCAACTCTATTATCTATCTATATATATTATAGATATTTCTATTTCAAAGAAACACAAAACATTAAAGTAAGTGCAACATTTGCCAAGCCAGCATTAACTCCACTCCTCATTACTCCACCTCATGCATGTCATCATCGAGTTCTTTACCTTATCGAGTCTCAAAAGATCCGAAAATACCATTATGGGTCCCTTTTCAACTTATTCCTCAAAATGGGTCTCTCCGACTTTGACAAGGCAGACTTCTACTCAATTTTTTTTAGAGTGAGGGCCGGTTTCTTAAATTTGGGGGCTGCCACCGTGATAGTCCCCCCCCTCCCCCACCCCCACACATCCAAAAAATATATATATATTATATACATATATAAAATAATATATATACTAATATGTATTAAAAATAATATATACAAAAAAAAATTTTATACTATTTTTTTGGACACTATTTTTTTTTTTTTTTTTTTAAATATTTGATGTAAACTGGGTTACATATTTTTAATATTTGATGTAAAATGGGCTACCATGGTTAAGTGAAGTTAACCCCAACCTCAAAAAAAAAACCCTGAATTTTTAATATTTTCGATAACTTTGAGTTAATTAACGATCATCTATCGGTATTTTAAATAAATCTAATTTTTTTGTGCATAATTACGTTCAAAACACTCCATAATGTTTTTTACAATACTAAACACGGACAAGTGAATGATTTTTAAAAAATTGCCAACGTTGGTCAAATGAGCAGTTTTGATGACGGCGTAATTTTTTCGGCAATTTGGAGTTAACAAAAGAGGGTCTATCCGTAATAGAAATGAAACCATTTTTTTTGTATATACAAACTAAGTTCATAACACTATATAATAAAACTGAAGACACTAAAAACGGACGGACTAGTGAATAATTTTTAAATAATCGTCAAAGTTAGTCAGATGAATTATTTTTTGGGAAACTTTAAGTTAGCAAAAGATGACTTATCCGTAACAGAAATTAACATAATTTTTTTTTGTATACAAATTATGTTCATAATACTATATAATAAAACTGAGAACACTAAAAATGGATTAGTGAATAATTTTTAAATAATCAATGAAGATTACAAATTTAGGCACCCAACATTTGAAATCCAAAATTGAAGATGAAAAAGGACGTTATTTGAAAAAATACTCGATCAAACTGCCTATGGCAGTCTGTCACGCCTAGATCTCAAAAAGATATTCAAAATAAAAATAAAAATAAAAAATCATCCAAAATGGACCACCGAGTGCAAAGTTATGTCCATCCAAACTTTTTCTACTTTTAAAATTATATTTATTTGATAAATAACTCAAAAAAAAAATAGTTATTATTCATAAAATAAAAAAAAAATAAAAAAATAGGTTCCGGCCCTGTAAGGGCCGGAGTCTTTTTACTTCTCTCCCCCTGCCCCCTATCCCTATCCCTTTATATATATAATTTTAAAGTTTATTTAATATTTTAAAATTACAAATTATATGTACAAATTAGCTAGATAAAAAACAACAAATTTAAATGAATGAAAGAAAAATATTATAATTTTGTATAAATTAAAAAAATATATATACAAAATTATTTAAATAAAATTATTTATAAAATATATAACGAAAAAATAAATTATTTTCAAAATAAATAAAATAGATAAGAAAAAATAAAATAAATCTAGCCTTGCACACACATATATAACGAGTTTAATTTGTTACAAATACCTAATCGATGCAAGTTATAAATAAATCGAGAAAATAAAAAATAATTCGACCCTGCCAAGGCGAGATTCAACATGCTATTATAAAATTTAAGTGTGGAATGACAAAAATACACAATATCGCTCACTTCTTGTATAATACTACCATTCCAATTTAAATTAATAAAAGAAACTAATTGGTTACATAACTTAATACAAAATTTATTACTTATAAAAAACAAAAATTATAATTTTAATTATATTTTGAAATTTAAAATAGTAAAAAAAATAATAATAAAAGAATTGTGTGTATTATATTATTTTTAATACATATGCATATATTTTATTATATATATAATATATATACATATTAGTATATATATTATTTTATATATATATATTTTGGGATGGGGTGCGGGGGGAGGGGAGGGGAGGAGGGGGCTGCCACGGTGGCAACCCCCAAATTTAAGAAACTGGTCTTGTGAGGGCCGGTTTCTCTTAATTTTTTTTTTGAGTAAAAGTCGGCTTTGTTAAGGGCGGAGAGACCCATTTTGGGGGATAAGTTGAAAAAGGACCCATAATGATATTTTCGGATCTTTTGAGACCCAATAAGATAAAAAACTCTCTCATCATCTCAATTTGCTAAATCAAAACTAAGGGTTTTGACACTTTGTGCCCCTAAAGTTTGATCAAAATGTCAATTTAGTCTCATAATTTTGAACATATATAACAACTCAAAATTACCTAATCACCCCACTATATTTTATAATATTATTATTAAACCTTATAATTATACTTATAATTTCAAAAGTTATCAAATATATATTTATGCCGTAAATTTTTATAATATATAAAATAATCTCAAAAATATTAAACTTATATAGAATGATATTTTCAAAATATAGATTTTCGGGATATTACAGCTCTGCTCATCGTCGAACACCCCCCACCACGCTGTTTTGCTTACCGCCGAACAAACCCCCCACGTCGCCTCTGCCCAGCGACAACATACTCTACCCCTCCTCTACTCACCACCGAATAACCTACCCCAATCTATCAATTCACCGCCAAACAAACTCTCACCAAATACGCCGAAATTTCAAGATCTGAGAACACAAATTCAAGAACAAATTGTAGAAATTTCAGAATAAATTCTAGAATAATTTTTTTATTCAGTTTAATGTTCTTCAATGGTTGCCTCCACGTTGCTGTATTGTTGTCGTCATCTTTGGTGAGAGAGAGAGAGAGAGATAAAAGTTGCCTCACATCATCGTACCTTCATCGCTATTGTTGGTGAGGTTGTCTTCTATCGCCAGTGTCGTGGTCAGCAATAGAAGGTGGCTGACATGGGGGTGGGTAGTGGAAGGTGGTGTCAGAGTGGAGGCGGTGGCCATTGGGGTAGGCAATGGAGTAGAATAGAACAGACCCCCTTCCTCCCCCCCCCCAAAAAAAAAAAAACAAAAAAAAACCCAGAAGTTTAGACCTAAGAGTATAAATGTAATTGTATATAATAATATTTGATTTTTAAAATTCAAATAAAGTTGAGGACAAAAGAATCATTTTTTTTATTTTTATTTTCCTGGCATTGGGTTTTAGTGGTAATTTTTATATATAGGGGGATGTTGGTGGAATTTTAAAAAATGTCATGTTGTGTCTGAGATATTATCCCAAATAAGAAGGGGGTGTCAATGTAATTTATCCATTTTTCCATTATGATTCATAAATTTTTAAAAATACACTTCAAATAAATTTTATGATATCAAATTTTGAGCAGAAGTAAATTTGATTAAATTTAGCTTTAATATTTGCACAAATTATGTGCATTCAAAAATCTAATGAAAAAATAGAAATAGTAACAAAAAAAAAAACTTATAAATTATGGAAAAATAAAAATATATTTTTGAAAAAGATTTCCACTTAAATATTGAAAAGTTAGGGTATGTTTGGTTAGAAGAAAGAAAAAGAGAAAGAAAAAAGAAAATGAGAAGATAATATTTTTATCCATTGTAAAAGAAAATTATTTTTTATAGTATTGTTGGTTAGAAAAAAAAATAAAATGAAGAAAAATAATTCACTTTAATGTAATTTACTACTTTATTATCATGTATTACAAAACTAAATTAAAAAATGGGTAAAATTATAATTTCTTACACATATTTGTAACACTATAGGAGAAGCGGAAAAATATTAACTTTTTGTATTGCACATAATTTTGCATATAATTTTGGAAGAAGACTTTATTCTTGTGGGAATTACAATTAATTTATAAATATTTTATGGCATATCTATGTATGTTTTCTTTACTTTGGCTCGAGTCTCTTGGTACCTCAATGTTTCATGTAAAGTAGAAATTAATTGTAATATTTTATTGGTTTATTTAAAATTTAATTTGTAAAATGAAATCCAAGTAGAGGTGGTTATGGGTCGGGCTTGGGTGGGTTTACCTAGTAAATTATAAAAAATTATTAGGTCCGACCCTATCATCGGGCCCTATTCCCCTACTCAAGCCCGTCAACTATAAAATGTCTCAAATCCAAGTTTGGTCATAGAGTCAGTTCGGACCTATAATTTAAAAATAATCACTAAAATAACAAATGAAAATTATAAAATACATTTATCTATAATACTTACCAATATTAATTATAGTTCATAAAAAAATAAATAAAAATTAAAAATAAAAAAATTCATCAACATTTTACATTAAAAGAAAGTACATTCATACATAATTTCATATTAATTATAGTTCAACAAAAAAAAAAAAAAAAAAATCCAAATAACTAATTGATCTCCACAAGCACCAGACTTGGAGCAACTCTAGTTCAGGACTGAGGAAGAATGAAACGAAAGTGAAACATTAGGTGGTGTTTGGTTATTGTTTCTATTTTTCCCATTCCACTCCCAATAAACTAGAATGAGATATGATGAGAATTATGTTTTTTCTTAACATAATCAAGTTTGGTTACGACTATTATTTTTAAATTGTTTTATTTAATTTATGAGATCAAAAACAAAGAAACACATTTGTTTAGCTACGACCATTATTCTGAAATGATTTCCTCAATTTATGAGAACAGAAACAGAGAATCATGTTTGGTTGCAACATTTGTTTTTTCTTTTCCATAGATAAATGAAAATAATATACATATTTCCTGGCCAACATTTTCTTGCCCAACAATTTTTTTTTTTTCATTTTTTATTTCTTTAAATGAATGACAATAAATATCAAATTACAATAAATCCAAAAAAACCCAAAAAATAAACTAAACTAAACTGTAACACTAATTAAAAATAAAAAATAAAAAATAAAAAATATTGACATATTAAATATAAACACCGTACATATTTTACAATTGATGTCTAATTTGATTTGTTTCTACTTTAATACAATAACGAGTACAATACAAAGAAATACAAATAACAAAATAAGAACCAATATCATGAGGGCGTTCTTCAATAAACGAGTCGCCAGTTGTTGTAGAAACTATAGAATGAAGGCACTTATGTGTCCAAAAATCAGGCTATAATTACAGAGGATTAATGGTGACAATTTACTAATTATGCCTAAATGTATACATTTTGTTCTTTCTAGTGATTTTAGGCATATTTTTCTTCAATTGTATTAATCACTCTTTTTCCTAACAGCAATGTACTTATTTTGGGGGTAATGCATGGATCCTTTTTAAAAAGAAATCATTAAATATTTTGAAAGGCATATGTAATAAAAGAAATTAAAAATTAATTAATTTTTTCTAAAAATATATAAATAACAATAAAAAAAATTTTCAAAAATTCGAAGAAAAACTTGAATTCACCGAAAAATTTGAGAATAATATTTTTATTTATTGTGAAACGAAAAATGTTTTCCCTAATGTTGTTTGATCGGGAAGAAAAAATGAAAGGAAAGAAAATAATCCACTGTAATTCATTATTTCACTCACAAATATTATAAAAATAAATTAAATATTTTATTATCAAGGGTATAATTGTAATTTTACTTTATTTTTGCAAAACTCTCTTTCATTTTCCTATGCGGAAAAAAAATTGTTCAAAAAATTGTGTATTTTTCTTCTTATTTTTTTTCCCCTCATTTTCTCTTCATGCCAAATGAGTTTTTTTTTTAGATTATTTGATTGTTGTTTTAACATTTTATTGCATTCATCATTTTTATCTCGTTTCGTATGTGAAATTGCTTGTATAAAAAATGAAAATACTTTTCTTTTCATTACTCCTGTTGATACTTATATGACAAATCAATAATTTAAAAAATAGAAAAAAATCATTTTTTTAAAAATGAAAAGTCTAATAAATGAAACACTTATATATTTTTTGTTATTTATTTAAAAAATATATTATTCAAAAAGGATAAAATTATTATTTTATATAAAGAACGAATTATGAAAAGATACAAATGTTAAAGAAACTAAGTTGCATCCGTTATTTTGAGAATCGTTATTGGCTTTATATAATGATAGGAGATGTCAAAAATATTTTCTAAATAGTTGGAAGTATTGTTGTAAGTTTTATAAATAAGAAAGGGGTAATACTTCAAACATCCCCTGTTTTTTTTTTTTTTAAATTCCACCGACATCCCATGTAGTATAAAAATGACTTGTCAAACCCTTTATGATATTTAATTAAAGGTTAATAATACGCCCTTTATCTTAAAATAGGAATAAATTGTTCATTATACTATTTGACTTTCAACTCATACTTTGTATTTCCAAGTATAACCCTAATAAGCTATTGCTAAAGACTATATTGCCCTTTACTAACAGTTTTAAGGATTAATATGAGATAATTAAAATAAAAAAGTGTAAAATAAGATATGACCAAAACTTTTAGGGTTCAAAGCATAATTAGATCTTCTCCTTCCTCAAAATTTTCAGGCTCAGCATACCCATAGCTCACCACCATGCTGCAACCCACTATCGAACAACTCACCACCATGCACGGCGCTCTGTTGATTGTCGAACAACCACCACCACGCCGCTCTGCTCACTGTCGAACAACCACCACCACGCCACTCTTATAATGGCCCGATATACTTTACTTTAACAACCCAGTTTTCTAGGGCCGCCATGGGGTTTTTTCTTTTATTATGGAGAAGTATTGATGAAATACAAATCAATATGCGACACTATTCATGCGACATTATTCATACGTATAGGGCACTATTCATATATACTGTACATCATACTATTCGTCGGGTATCGAACTCAATGAAATTATTACAATGATAATAAATTTAAATATGTCAATAATAATAATAATTTATTTTTAATTTATTCTTTCTAATTTTACAACAATTAACAATAAATACAAATATTACATAATTAATTACAAAATCAATTATTCATTCTGGCGCAACTCTATTTTCATAAATCATGCAACAAATACTGTAGAGATATGAGTCAACGCTCAATAGAATTTTAACATTTTTACTATATGCATCCAATCAATCCCTAAAATAACATATACATATTTATCTCACATAATTGCCACGTAATACAAGTTTATAAATAATCTATGTAATTAAACGACAACTGCAACATGAACTATACAATAAATAAAAAGATTAAATTCATATATTACCCCAAATTCACAATTAATAATAACGTAGATGAAAGCATATTTTCTTCATTTTTTTTTTTCATTACTCTCCTCCTTTCTCCCAACCCAATTATCTATCCATATATATTATAGATATTTCTATTGCTTCAAGAGAAAGAAACACAAAACATTAAAGTAAGTGCAACAATACTTACTAACATTTGCCAACAGAAACCCCCCGTCATTACTCCACCTCATGCATGACATCATCTTAATTTGCTAAATCAAACCCTCCACCTCATGCATGACATCATCTTAATTTGCTAAATCAAACTTAAGGGTTTGACACTTTGTGCCCCAAAAATTTGACCAAAATCTCAATTTGGTCCCACAATATTGAACATATATAACATATATAATTTTGGTCATATAATTACCACGTAATACATATTCATAAATAATCCATGTAATTAAACAATAACTACAACATGAACTACACAATAAATAAAGAGATTAAATACATATATTAAAAAGTTAAAAATTATATGTGAAATCCATTATTAATAATAAACTCACATGAAAGCATATTTCCTCAATTTATTTTATTCTCTCTTCATTCTCTTCTCCTAGTAGCTTCTGTTGTTGCTTTGTCTAATCCTCACCTTATCACTCAATCTCTCTACCCATCTATATATACACATATGTGGTCACTCATAATTTTTTTTTTTTTTTTTTTTTTCCGTGACTCTCTTCCCTTCTCCCAACTCTATTATCTATCTATATATATTATAGATATTTCTATTTCAAAGAAACACAAAACATTAAAGTAAGTGCAACATTTGCCAAGCCAGCATTAACTCCACTCCTCATTACTCCACCTCATGCATGTCATCATCGAGTTCTTTACTTTATTGAGTCTCAAAAGATCTAAAAATACCATTATGAGTCCCTTTTCAACTTATTCTTCAAAATGGGTCTCTCCGACTTTGACAAGACAGACTTCTACTCAATTTTTTTTTAGAGGGCCGGTTTCTTAACTTTGGGGGCTGCTACCGTGGTATCCCCACCCCACCCCACCCATCCAATATATATATATATATATATATATATATATATATATATATATATATATATATATATATTATATACATATATAAAATAATATATATACTAATATGTATTAAAAATAATATATACACAATTTTTTTATACTATTTTTTTGGACACTTTATTTTTTTTTGTTTTTCAAATATTTGATGTAAAATGGGCTGCCATGGTTAAGTGAAGTTAACCCCAACCTCCAAAAAAAATTTGAATTTTTAATATTTTCAGCAATTTTAAGTTAATTAACGATAGTTTATTGGTATTTTAAATAAATCTAATTTTTTGTGCATAATTACATTCAAAACGCTTCATAAATGCTTTTTACAATACTAAAAACGGACAAGTGAATGATTTTAAAACATTATCAAAGTTGGCTAAATGAGCAGTTTTGACGACGGTGTAATTTTTTCGACAATTTGGAACTAACAAAAGATGGTCTATTCGTAATCGAAATAAAATTTAATTTTTTTATATATACAAATTACGTTCATAACACTATATAATAAAACTAAAAACACTAAAAATTGATGGATTAGTGAATAATTTTTAAATAATCGTCAAAGTTGATCAGATGAGTTATTTTTTGGGAAACTTTAAGTTAGCAGAATATGGCCTATCCGTAATAGAAATAAACATATTTTTTTTTGTATACAAACTATATTCGTAATACTATATAATAAAACTAAAAACATTAAAAATGGATTAGTGAATAATTTTTAAATAATCGATGAAGATTACAAATTTAGGCATCCAACACTTCAAATCCAAAATTGAAGGTGAAAAAGGACGTTATTTAAAAAAAATACTCGATCAAACCGCCTATGGCAATTGTCACGCCTAGATCTCAAAAAAAATACCCGAAATAATTTTTTTTTATCCCAAACGGACCACTGAGTGCAAAGTTATGCTCATCTAAACTTTTTCTATTTTTAAAATTATATTAATTTGGTAAATAACTCAAAAAAATTAGTTATTATTCATAAAATAAATAAAACAAAATTAAAAAAATTAAAAAACAGATTCCGGTCCTGTGAGGGCCGGAGTCTTTTTACTCCGCACCCCATCCCCATCCCTATCCCTTTATATATATATATATACACATACATACAAAATTATTTAAATAAAATTGTTTAAAAATTATTTATAAAATATATAACGAAAAAATAAATTATTTTCAAAATAAATAAAATAGATAAGAAAAAATAAAATAATACAGCCCTGCATACACATATATACCGAGTTTAATTTGTCACAAATACTTAATCGATGCAGGTTATAAATAAATTGAGAAAATAAAAAATAATTCGGCCCTGCCAAGGCGGGATTCAACATGCAATTATACAATTTAAGTGTGGAGTGATAAAAATACACAATATCACTCACTTCTTGTATAATACTACCATTCCAATTTAAATTAATAAAAGAAGCTAATTGGTCACATAACTTAATATAAAATTTATTACTTATAAAAACTTATAATTTTAATTATATTTTACATTTATAATAGTAAAAAATAATAATAAAAGAATTGTGTGTATATATTATTTTTAATACATATGTATATATATTATTTTATATATGTATATAATATATATATATATATATATATATTTTTTTTTTGAGATGGATGAGGATGGGGATGGGGTGGGGGGTGGGGGAGAGGGGGCTGCCACCATGGTAGCCCCCAAATTTAAGAAACCAGCCCTGTGAGGGCCAGTTTCTCTAAAGAAAAAAAAATTGAGTAGAAGCTGGCCTTGTCAAGATCGGAGAGATCCATTTTAGGGAATAAGTTGAAAAGGGACTCATAATGGTATTTTCGGATTTTTTGAGACCCAATAAGGTAAAGAACTTTGTCATCATCTCTGATGAGGGTATTTTTGGGCACCTTTGAGTCAGCACTTGGGACTCGACCACGTGTTAACCCTCGCAATGACAGGGACGTATTCCAGAATCCACAATGCCACGTTGGAGCATACACCGACTACGTCTCTTTCCTAGAATCTCATTTGCACCCAAGAAGGAGCGAGGAGCCCCGCAGGGACGTGCCGCTTTGAGCTCTACGCCGTGCCCTCGGCCATCAGTTTTAGGGACTCAGTTGTTCACCTCGATCGGCTCCCCTTTTCACCTTGTTTCTTCTCCAGGACTCTACGGATCTCCACTCTCCTCCACTAGCTTACCGTCGCAGGCCTGACAAAGGCCTGCGGGCTTCGCCAAGTGGGCCCAAAATCCCAAGCCCAACGATTATCTCCTAAATGTCCCGAATTATCGGCTAAACACAGGATTTCGACTAATTAATCGTGTTTAAGCCGACTAATCATCTCCAATGCTTATATATATCAGGGGCTATTGGAATTTTGCTAATCCTTGACCAAAACACCGTAACACTAAATTAAACTAACTATACTAATTAACTAACAACTAATCTAAAAATGAAAAACTTTAACAAAGAAGAAGTATATGCATGCAAATTCCAAATTCAGTCGAAGAAACCAAGTTGGTCTTCCATCAACATCCCTCAATATGATCAAGTTTGGGAAATAATACACACCAAGTGGTGTTCTAGAATTTCAACACTCAATTTCAATAAAAACCATTCTAGATCCATTTAAAATGTGTGTGTGTGAGAGCTCAAATGTATAACTAACCAAACTTCAGATTGGATCATTCAGTAGACAAGTTCATGACTTAACCTCAAAGGATTTAGAAAAACCATACGCTTGACTGGGCTCGACTATCTACTAATGTAGGTTCGGACATTCACAGAGATCAATAGGGCTTGGTTAAGCTTTAGAGAATGACCAAGGGTATCGCAGGAATAGAAAATAGCAAATCGTTAAGATAAAATGATACCCGAGGTACTCGTAACCCCATACGTTTAAAACACAACCCTGAACGAGAAATGAAAAATATTTATTTATTTATTTATTTATTTTTAAGAACATTGTCACACCCCCAAACTTATTCGAATTTTTATAATTTTAGGGGCGTGCAAATAGAACTAAAAGAATGACAAGTGAATATGTTAATACCGAACCACTAACATTTTGTCCGAAACTCCGATCGCTCACTTCAAGTTAGCATAAACTAATGCTACTTGATTTCACTCGATTTTGACTTTTATCCTTAGCGACAATGGTTTGGAAAAAATTAATTGGCTAAAGTATAGAAACGAGTTCAGAATTGAAAAGTTTATGGGTTTCGATAGGGGAACGAGAGAATAAATTTTTCAGGTTAGCTTCCAAAGGTTCAAGCGATAAAAGTGATGGCCTAAATCATGCCTCCAGAATTACCTTACCTATAATTTCACCTCAAGTCTACCCCAAATCAAGTTCTAGATTCCTTATTTTCTGTCATGAACTTATTACTGAATAATCAATGTCAATTCATTCAAATAATTATATACCGAGTCCATGCGATCGTGCGATTTAAGGATCATAATAATTTTTATCTAATCGACATGTTGAGCACACAAAATACACATGAATGACATTTTCCCTGACCTCGATATATAATTAAGAGAAAATTTTCATTATCGGGAAATAGCCCTAGACGAATTCAACAACTCATCAAGTATATACGACTTCATACATAAACAAATCTACATTACTTTGAATACTAACATACATACTCTAAACTAAGAATTTAACATGCATAAACAAAAATTAAAATAAAACTTAACTAAAATTTGAAGTTTTCATAACATAAAACATTTAAATTAAATACAACAAAAAATTGTTCATCCTTCATCTTCAAAACCAAAATGAATGAACACCCCCCCCCCCCAAACTCAAACATGGCAGTGTCCACACTGTCTAGCAGTGAACCCAATAACAAATTATAGCATTCATGAACAAAATATTGGGTTTGAACACATACCTAAGAGATAAGACATAAGAGTCTTACCTTCTACTGTTCACCTGGGGGAACGTCATCGCCACCACTATCATGTCAGAATAGAAACTGTGGTGGTTGCAAAAGGTGCGGCGACACCTGCGGCAAAGTCGGAAAAGAATGCATATCGATGCCGAAGTGCTTGCAAATAAATTCAGAGATCCGTATTGTATTGGCCTTGGTGAAGATCCCGAAGTTCTTGATAAACTCGCTCCCTATCGAATCCGGCCCGTCCGGGTGCCTCCGAAGCTGGGGCCCCAGAAGGCCCTGCCTCGTCTCTCGCTTGCTCTTCATCCTGTGCCGTTCCTCCCTCAGTCTGACCTTGAGAGCTTGCCTTCCACATCCTTGTAATGATGGCCATATCGAGGTCAGCGATAGGGTCCAACGGGCTATCCCCAGGAATGACCACCCCGGCTCGCCTGAAAAGCACGGTCAAGAATAATGGAAATGGGAGATCTGGCTTCGTCGTGTTGATTGCATGAAGAATTGAAGAATAGATCAAGGATCCAACGTTGATCGGCTTCCCAATATGGATCGAATATAGCACCATGGCCCGATCTTTAGAGACGTCTGAGAAGTACGACGTAGTAAGAAGACTTCCACACACAAAATGGTGCCAAATCTCAGGGATTGGATTGAGAAATGTTGCCGGGAATGTGGCGAGACCTGGCCTAGTGTGTGTCCACTGGACATTGCTGGAAGTGATGGCTCTGATTACTGTCTTCAAGCTCGGGTCTTGGCCCCCATATGGTTCGTCAGTGGGTGGTCCCAGGGCTGCCAATCCCAAGACTTCGTTGATAAATTTAGGACTAAAAAAGATGGGGCGAGTGAGAACCCTTGTCCGGCAGTCAACGGCTTCAATGACATTGGCATAAAACTCCCGCACTAGGGCCACCTGGCCTTGGGGAGGTGATTTGCATAACTCTTCGCAACCGCGGCTTCGAATGACATCTTGAAATTCCGCCGGGAGGTTATCTAATGGTCCAAATCCCCTTTGTCGGATACAAGTTCGCTTTTTCTCAAATCGGTTGAAATGCTCCTCCGCTTGCTTGGATACAAAGAGTGTGGAATCGTAGTCGTGGCGGCACCTCCTGTCACAACCCGTCCCGGACACTCGTCATCCCGAGACGGGCGTGACTACAACATGATATCACCAATACCTAAATTTGAATATCAATGATAATATACACCTACTGTATAATACAAACACCTACTATGGGGGACACACCTGTCCCAAAATTTGATTGACTAAAAGTATTTATCTAGGAACCTTTTATAGGTTCGCCTTTGACAGCTTCTCTCAATCGTCTATATGACTTCATCACGTAGCTCTACCTAGCGCCAGTAGGGGACCGACTCCTAGCTGTTGTACCTGCGAGTGTACTGCCTTCTTAGTAAAACATTTTTAAAATATTAATACGTTCTAAATATTTCCACAATTTAGTATGGATCAAGCATAAATATATAAGCAATGAAAATAAAGCGATATAGATAAATTCCACCCAAATCCATCTAGTACCAAAATCCTACCAAACATCATAATCAATAACATCAAATCAACCAATATACGTAAAGCACCACATCTCAAGCACCAATCTCAAACACACACCTCCAATACACACACACTGGTCAGCCCTAGTGATCGTTTTAACCTCACGATCGGGAGTTGCAACGGTACCGTAACATTCATAGGAATGCCTTCCTACGAAATATCCACACTCTTTTTTGGGAAGAAATATAATCCACACCCCTTACGGGGAGAAATGTAATCCACACCCCTTACGGGGAGAAATATAACCCACACCCCTTATGGGGAGAAATGTAATCCACACCCCTTATGGGGAGAAATATAACCCACACCCCTTACGGGGAGAACAACCATGGCATCGTCAAAATCAAATACAGCCTCATCGAAACACAACTTAATAAATATCATCTACTCAATATTGTCAAATCACCACACCTAGCACTTTCATTCAAAACCCGCTTTTAAATTCAAGAATCATATTTCGCACTTTCTTTTAAAGAAAACGTCCGATTTTATAAAAACCATTTCTCCATCCTTTATTTTTAGAAAACCAGGCATTTCTAGAAAACAGATGTTTTCTATTCTCTTTTAAAAACCCTGTCTAATTTCACCCAAAATCCAACAAAAAATCATTTTCAAATTCATTTCGAAAATCACCGAAATCTTTCAGAAATCCAGTTTACCAATTTACCCATCTCCTGCTTGATCCATATAATTTTATAAAATCGTACGGTTCAAGTAAACCCACATTTCATCATATATATATACAAAAATAATTTAGTAAGAAGACAGTACACTCACTTTGATATCCGTTTTGCAAAACTGACACTGACCGCACTTTATTTGGACACCAGTGCCTGCGAACCTAATAGTAACAGATTCTAAATTAATATCTTACCCAAAACATCCTAATCATGCAATGTGGATCCTATATTCTGAATCACTGTTAATTCTATGTACCACGTACTTAAAATTAATTAAGCGTCACGAAATTATTATAATTTTCGGATTTGTAACACTAACTAAAATTTAATTTAACGAGAATTAGTAATCGATTGAAGTTTCACCTGTTTCTGAAACGTTTGGCGATCTCGTGATCAGTTTTAGGTTTTCCTGGGGTGGTTTCTGCAAATTCCCCTTTCTTTTCTTTTTTTTTTTCCTTTTTTTTTTCTTTTTTTTTTTTTTTTTTTTTTTTTTTTCCTTCTTTCCCGTTTCCTGTTTCTGTTTCCTGTCCCTGTTTGCTGTTTTGAACGTCCACCGGTTGGCCACACACCACACGTCCGCAAGGCAGTATTCACCCACGCCCACCGTCACCGATAGCCGACGGCCGACGGCCGCCCACGCCACCAGACAAACAGCGACCCACACCCAGGCATGCTATCGCCGACCAAACCGCACGGAGCACCCACGATGGATGAACGACGCACTGCCGGTGAACAGAACGTACATGCATCCTCCGGCTGAACGGCGGCTAAAAGACAGACAACACACATGCATTCCCGATGAATGGACAACCCACCCACACACGCGATCGTCGGCGATCGGAACGGCGCACCCACGTGAGACACACACACAAACACACCCATCCGATCATCTACATACCGAAGAACTCTCGTACACCCACTCCGGCAGTAACGCACACCACCGGCCCGAACGGCGACACCCCCTCCGGCGACGATCGGAGCGCTGGCCGAACTCTCTCTCTCTCTCTAGATTTTCCTCTCATTTTCCGGGTGGATTCCTGACTCTCGATCATGAGTTCCTTAATCCCCTCATATGCATGATTTTAGTGGGTTAGTTTACTCCAAGCGTGCCACGTCATTCTTCTTCTCCACTTCTCTGCCGGCCAGCTGCTCCGACCGTCGGTTTACGTGGGTGTACAACATAATAACTTTTTTTTTTCCTGTTAATTGCTCTTTCCTCCCCCAGCTTCCCTGAAACCTTGATTTTACCCCTTTTCAGTTTTTAAAAGTTTCTAAGATTTTCAATTTTACCCCCTGAAAGTTTCATTTACAAGTTACTTGTCAGTTACCTCCCTAAATTGGGATTTACTGTTTCTTATATTTTCAATTTGACCCCTAGACTTTCTATTGGAATTTTTTAATTGTCCTAATTTCACCCCGAATTTTCACAATTACTTTAAAATACCACTGAAATGATGTATAGGGTACAATCGAGGTCTTACACCTCCAGTTCGAGAACTTGACCCTTCACCCTGTGCCCTATTTGAAGCAACTTCTTAGTCATGTTTCCTAGCAATCGCAATCACAAAAGAGAACAACCAAATCATATATGCACAATACAAAACAGTTCCCAAATCAACACTATCAAGAACAAGGCTTTATCTCAATACACATTCACCAATTGCAATGATTTTAATAAAATTCTAAAAATGTATCATGAATCTTTGTTTCACACAATTAAACAATCTATATCAACTCAGTTTAACACCAAAAATCAAAGCAAAATCCCATAGAACATGCAAATCGCGAAAATGGAGGTTTTAAGTGGTTAGGGCGCATTCCATAATCAATGATTCTTGAGATAATCTTGCAAATCAATCAAATATTACAACAAATATAAAAGATGTAGAAGCTTAAATACTTACTTGTTGAGAAATGGAAGCCCAAATGATTGAAATTTGAAGAAAATCGCACCATCGCTCTTTAAACCCTAACTTTTCGAAAATGGGGCCAAATTCGATTTTTGGAGGATGATTTGTGGTAGAAATCACAAGTTTTGGAAAGAGAAGGACGATTTAAAGGGTTGGAAACTGTTTTAAGGGATGGGATTTGAGAGATTTTGGGAGTATTTTGAAAAAGATGTGGCGATTTTGTTTTAGCGGGTTGGTTTTAATCAAACAGAGGTCTCACCGCTGCGGTGGTATGAGCGCCTTTTTAAAATCAAATATTTCTGCTGTTTCATCGCCTCGGCAGTGAAGCGTTTTTTTTAAAACAAAATATTCTGCTGTGAGGCGTTTGTGCTGAAACTTAACTTACTGCATTTTCACCGCCTTGACGGTGCGTCTAGCGCCTCGGCGGTGTGCCTGCTTCTGGATTTTCATTTTTTATTCAAGTTTTCACACAAAGGCTCCATACCATGCATTTTCACTTTGCTTTTTCAACGATTTTAAGTGCGAAATACATCTCTGAATATTCTCACTCCTTAATTTACCTCCAAACACGCTCCGAGACCATTTCGGCCTCCAAAAAAAAAAAATAATAGAAAAAATTGGGTAAAAATTAATACACTCAATTTTCGATAAAAAAATGTAACTTGCTTGATTTAGCGTCCCTAGATAGACTTTGTTGAGCATTTTTCACCAAAATCCCTCATAGACAAGGAGTTTTGGGAAAAAAAAATGCTCCGTTGGATCATGATTCATGGTATTGAAGTTGGATTCTTCTTTCTCTCCATATCCTTTTCAACTTACACTCGATCTCGGGATTAAGAGTCAAGAATTTCAACTTCTTCTATGATGCATGCACTATTTGATCACAACTCACGAAACAAATTAACAAAATAAATAAAAAGAAAATTAAAACAAAAGAATTGTCTGGATTAATATTCAACCACCTAGTCGCAATATCAACCAATTCAACACCATCCCCGGCAACGGCGCCAAAAACTTGTACGGCGTAGTGTTTGTTACAATGCTAGCGTATTGACTACTCGCAAGTGCACAAGGTCTAATTTTAATATAGTGGATCGTTTAAGATCGAATATCGTTCCCACAAGGACGGGTTGAATAATTGAATACCACAATTGACATATTCTTATATTATCCAGACGGTTAAAGAAATGAATTAAAATTAAACTAAGTTAAACTAATCTAAACTACAATTAATGGGTTAATCCTAACTAAGTTGATTACCAAGGGATTGATTTCGTTCACTTGATATATGTTTGATTTCGTTTTAGTTAACAATAAAGGTGTTTATGGTATCCGACAATCTCGGTTCGTAAACTCTTCCGCCACCTTTTTCGAGTGTAAGATGAGGGAATACGCGACTTCGTGTCAACGAAGAGGTCCCCTTCAATGTCTTAACGACTCTAGGCCACATGAGTCTTACCCCAATGTCATCGATTGCACACTAACTAACGCCCTCCCAGGTCGTTAGATCGTAACGATGTGTTTACCCTCGTCCGAATCTAGGGTTATCTCTAGGGCTGGCAAAATAGGTATTTACACGATGACACGACACGAGACCAACACGAAATTATCAGGTCTAGGTTTTGCTTATCAGGTATCGAGTTGTTATCGTGTCAGACCCGATAATCTGATAAGAAATAGTGCAGGTTATCAGGTTGACCTGATAACCCAATAGGTTACACGATAAGACAAGATAAGAATATCGTGTATTTAGGTTACACGATAACCTGAGATCTAATAGGTTACCCGTTAATTTAATAAATTATTTTTACACCCCCAAATTATCAAATATTATAATTTAGTACCTAATATATATATATATATATATATATATATATATATATATATATATATATATATATATATTCACATTTCCCTAACCCTACTCATTTAGTCAACTTAACAGGTTAACAGGTCATTAGCGTGTAATGGGTTAACGTGTAATGGGTAGATTAATGTGTAATGGAAACCTATCAGGTCTTATCGTGTCATGTTTACCTGATAGGTTTCGTGTCATCGTGTGACCTAAAAAATTATCGTGTCGTGTCGTGTTGACACGATAATTTTCGTGTCGTGTTCGTGTTTGGGTAGTCTGACACGATATGCTTATCATGTCGTGTTCGTGTTTGGGTCTTATCATGTTTCTTTTTATCGTGTAATGACCTGTTACATGACCTATTACCTGTTTTGCCAGCCCTAGTTACCTCTTCCGAGCGTCAAACTCTAGATTCTCAAATCCAACCCTAATACCTTAACAAGCATATTAAAGTCGTCATAAAATGATGAACACAATCGGATTTAAACACAAACAACCGTTAAGAAAACGTATATTCCATCAAACTAGTATTTACACAACTACACCGATCCCTAACTAATATTTATCTAATCTATTGTGATCTTGACCATATAAGCATTAATACAAGAGATATTCATTATCATTTACAATAAAACATTAAATTATAAGAGAGAAATAAAGAGAGAAAGATCAAATCTTAAAGTGCAGTGATCCACTATCGCTAAAGATCGATCCGCCAATGTTTCCTCTTTTCTGGATGATGAATCTCTTCTTCAAGAATGGCCAAGGATCACCTCCTACGTTTAGGGGCATCCAACAGTGTCTAGACCTCCCAAGAGGCTTTAATGGAAGTGGGAGAATGGGTATTTATAGGTGCAAGGCTTTAAAATATCTAAAAATATATATTTTTTGTCTGCAGAGTGACCGCCGCGGCGGTGGAGATCAGCGCCGTGGCGGTGGGCATGTCGGCCAGCTTTCCAAAATATATTGATCGTTCACCGCCTAGGAGGAGGTAAGTCGGTTTGCTTACCGCCTAGGCGGTGGTTTTCTCTGCCTAGGCGGTGGGCTGGCTCAAAACATTCTGACTGTTTTCTGCCTAGGCGGTGATTTCTTCGCCTAGGCGGTGGAAAAACTCTTAACTTTTTGACAATTATCCGCCTAGGCAGTGGTTTCCTCGCCTAGGCGGTGGTTTTTGTTCATTTCAGCATATCCTCTACATTCTCACTACCTCGGCGGTGGATTCTTAACCGCAGCGGTGGACCTTGTGATCTTGAAACCTTGTTTCTTCATCATTTCTTTACTGTTTTCCTACCGTTTTTGCTTGTTTATCGCTTGTTTGCGGACAAGTCCCTACACCTGAATTACATAAAAACTAACAAAAACACAATTAAATATAGCTAATTCACTCAAAAACTACCAAATCCGATTTAGAAGTAGATAGGTATTTTACACCTATTAGCTATGTAAGCCCGAGGTATGTTTGAATACACTTATATTACGTGTGAGTTCATTTGTTTACTTACTATATTCTGTACCTTTTCTCTCTGAGCACTGATTACCACGCCAGAGGAGTTTCACCGGGACAAACCCTGATTTGAGCCTTCTGTAGGTACACCCCCTGAGGAGCAGGACTCTGGACACAGCAGGTCAGTCCTCCCAAGACCCAGCACAGCTCACCCGAAGAATTTCTAACTGATGACTTCACCTTAGCAAGAGAATCCACATGTCATTTGATTAAACCATACTCGAGGTGTGTACCAGTTTTATGCACCAACTGTTTGGCGCCGTCTGTGGGAACCGAGCAAAAAGTCTTCCCCTATTCACTGCTCTCTGCTTAACTGGGCTTGAGTGATCACAAGGTCCAGTTAGATAGACACAAAACAGAAGAACGAGAAGACATGTCGAAAAATCCAAGCACATACCCCCCAGCTCCCACCAACGAGGATAACTGCCCCCATGGTTAGGCAGGACTATCCACTCTGCTACCTGGGACAACGAGACAAACCTTAAGAGTTGTGGATGCATCTCTGGTTGATCTCCTTAAACGCCAAATGCAAGAGTTCAAGTCAAATATATAACTCATCCTTGTGTGCTTGCCACCGCCCCCTGCTCAGGATGGACCAGCCCTCCAGCCTGTAACGCTCGAGGAGCCACCTCAAGACCGCGATGTTTTCGTGGACACTCCAAATGAGCAGAAGCCCGAGAGTCTCCCTCCGCCTTGCAATCTTGAGGTTGTAGACCAGGAGAGGTCCCTTCTGCAATGTCGAGATCTCCACCTCTACCACTAAGCGAATTTGTGCCAAGGGATATGTCGGTGTCCCCTAATAGTCAAGCTCTTTATCGGCCGACCAGGTCCGATCACAGAGGTCGGCGTGAGCGTGAGGTTGACTCCTACTCACCTCCCTCCCATCACCCTGCGGCCCGAGTTGTGGACAGTCGGATCCAGGGAGAGCCTTGAGTAGTGGAGGCTGTGGAGCTCCGCTTGACCAACATAGAAGCCCGTCTCCAGAAGGTGCAAGAAGGCCGGGTAGGACTGGGTGTTATTCCAGAGGTGAATTCTCCTTTTGTGGATGAGGTTCTGGAAGAAGTAGTATCGAGGCACTTCACCCAACCCCGGATGAATCCGTATGATGGGACTTCAGATCCTGTTGACCGCTTATCTATGTTCAAGTCTCATATGGACATGCAGGTGGCCTCTGTAGCTTTACGGTGCAGAGCTTTTCTCATCACCCTTATAGGTGTTGCAAGATCGTGGTTCCAGAGTTTGAGGCCAGCATCCATCTCCACCTTCAGGGAACTCGAACAGTTGTTCCTGGCTCGTTTCAGTCAATCCTGACGGAGGCCAAGGACTGTGGCTCATATCCTCACTCTTCGGCAAGAGCCCACTGAATCTTTGGGTGATTACGTTGAGCGTTTCAATCGAAAAGCAAATTTGTGTGATGACCTTCTTGACGCTGTTGTTCTAAATGCCTTTATTGACGGGTTCCGACATCAGAAGTTATCCTACAATCTCTGCTCCAACCCTGCTCTCACACTTGATCAAGCTCTAGACTGTGGGACTAGATTCCATGGTGCTGGCCTTAGTGTTGTAACCAAGAGATGACGGGAAGGAGCAAACAAGCCAAGGAAACTAGAGAATGAAGGTTCGAATCAAGCCCAAGGCTCGAGAAGATTACGAGCTGAAGGGAGGTTTAGACCCCTACTTGGAGATAGGAGGCTACTTCCTCCTCCAGGGCGTCACTAACCAGAGTTTACCCCTCTCACAATCTCAGTAGCCACCGTCTTCATAGAAAAATCAGGGCAAGACTTCTTCCCTCCTCCACCGCCCCTGAGGGAAAGGTCGGTCAGGAGATCGATGACCCAATACTGTGAGTTCTACCAAGACCGAGGTCACTCCACAGAGAACTGTTTCCAGCTCCGGCAGGAGATCAAAACTATGTCCGAAGAGGAAATCAGGAGCAGTTTGATAGGGATGAACCACATGGAGAGCCCCGGGCCCAGAGAAGAAGGAGAAACCGCAACTGTCCACCGCCCCGTGGGGCTAAGGCTAGAGAGGATCACCAACGCGTGGATGGTGAAATCAACCTCATCCGCGGCGGATTCAACTCCAGATACATACAGAGTTACTAGGATCACACTTTTGGGCACATACGATCTTGAAACAGAAGAGAGTATTCCGATCAAGCACCTGCGGAATTCTGACTAGCTGAAGTGCAACTTCTGTAGTGATGATCCACTTATGTGAATAACTTCCAGTTTGTACAAAGTGTTGTAGTTTTGCTTATCAAAATAAAGAATGCATTTTGTGCAATATGCCTTGTGTTTTCTCCAGTCGATTGCATTCCGACCCCCTGTGTCGTATCTTGGCTCTCGGCGTTGCGAGTGATTCTCCATGGTTACATTCTGACCCCCTGAGTCGTATCCCGGCTCTTAACGTCGCGAGTGATCTCCACGGTTGGATTCCGACCCCCTGAGCCGTATCTCGGCTCTCGGCGTCGTGAATGATTCTCCACGGTTGTATTCTGACCCCCTGAGTCGCGAATAATTCTCTACCCAACATCCCGACTTTTGGTATCCCGAGTAACTCTCCACAAGTCTCATCCCGACGCTCAGCGTTGAGGATGACAACTAGACCCTCTCTAGAAGTCAATAGTCCATACCCGGGGACAGACTAAGGTCATCCATAAAGGGTGGGGCATTGATCGGGTCTGAGGGCCTGCAGTCAAGTACCTCTCCCCACTAGTCGACTATAAGTCCAACGTTCTAAAGGGGAAGGTGCTCCTTCATGAACTAAATGGAAATAACCTGAAATGATTCTTGAATGAGCCTGATTATGGAGAACTCCCCGATGATCGGCCATGGGGGTCCAACCATCGCGTTGCACCCTTGTGGACCGAGAGGACCAGGCGCCCTAGAAAACCCTTCTCCTAAGTCCGCGACATGATTTTCTTATGATCAACTCGTGTCCCAGACTGGGGGAAGGGTAGTGGTCCAAGGCCCTGGAGAGAGACGAGAAGCTCTTGAAGTTTTTGTAAACTTTTCAAATTTTTACAATTCTTAAAACCATGCTAGGTAGAGAATGACCTGGCGAAAACGTCGAGAGAAAAAAGTAGACTCTAAAGTACCCTGACTATACCGCTCAAAAGCTTACACGCTCGCGCGCAGAAAAACAGGAATAAGCGAAAATGAGTCTACAAAATCCTAAGTCCTAAAAAAGTGATGGTCCGAGCTTAGTCCTCTCTGCCCTCGTTGCGAGGGGCGTCCATGCGAGGAGGAGTGGATTCAATCTTGCCTTCTTTGGGGGCCCCCTCGTCAACACTGTTTTCTTCGGTGCCCTTGTGCGTGGAACCGTCTAGGGGTTCAGCCTTAGGGCCCAGCAACAGAAACTATCAATTTGGACGGGCACCACCCTATCGTGCTACTGCTAGCCGACATGGTTTGGGTAGCGATGGATACCGCCCTGCCGTGCTACTCCTAGCCGGCAGGGTCTAGTGACAACCTTCTCCAAGAACGTCGTCCAGAAATTGCACCACATCTCCTCTGGCTGGCGTCATCTAATCCAGTTCCCCCTGTCCTGCCGTGTTGCCTCAGGCCGGATAGGCGCAGATGGGGGTCTATCTCAAATTCTCACCTAAAAAAAAAATCATTAATGAATAAAATAAAATAAAATAAAATAAAATTGAGGGAGGGGAGGGCGCTGCCCTCTCCCCATACAACAAATAAAATAAAATAAGGTTCCATCTCCTCTCATGCTGGCCAAGGGGGCCAGCAGCAGAGGGGAGGGGGGCTGTCCCCTACGCAGTCCCTTGCCTTCTGGCTCGTTCGCGGCGTGCGTTTCTCCTAGGGCTCGTCTCAATTCTCTCCACGGTATAGGTTAATCCGTGCTCAGGGCTTGTTCACGGTGAACGTGTGTCCCCCTGAAAATCAAAAAAATTTGGGACCACCTTGCCATTCTACATGACCCCGGACCCCGACCGTATGGGAGCCTATCTCAAATTAGCTTCTCTAAAAAATATTAACCGTGGAAAAAGCTACGCCCTGAAAATGGAAAAAATTCGGGGTCGCCCTACTAAGCTACCTGACCCCAAACCCTAACCATAGGGGAGCGTATTTCAAATTAGCTCCTCTAAAAAACTTTAACTCTTGAAAAATTGCCGTCCTGCAAAATCAAAGAAATTCGGGACCGCCCTACTGTGCTACCTGACCCCGGACCCCGGACCCCGATCGTATGGAGGCCCATTTCGAATAAACTCCTCAAGAAAACACTAACTCTTGAAAAAATGTCGATCAGAGGTGTTTCTCGCGCTTCGAAGTCTCCAGGATGCCTGTGTCAGCCAGGAATTGATATCCCTGACCACCTCGCTTCCCTCGCCGCACAGGGCTAGGGGGCAACTGATGAGGGTATTTTTGGGCACCTATGAGTCAGCACTTGGGACCCGGCTACGTGTCAACCCTCACAATGACATGGACGTATTCCGAAATCCACAACGCCACGCTGGAGCATACACCGACTACGGCTCCTCCCTGGAATCTCATTTGTACCCAAGGAGGAACGAGGAGTCCCGCAGGGACGTGCCGCTCTGAGCTTTGCGTCGTGCCCTCGGCGATCAGTTTCAGGGACTCAACCGTTCACCTCGACCGGCTCCCATTTTCACCTTGTTTCTTCTCCAGGACTCCACGGATCTCTCATCTCCTCTACTAGCTTACCGCCGCAGGCCTGACAAAGGCCCGCGGGCCTCGCCAAGTAGGCCCAAAATCCCAAGCCCAACGATTATCTCCTAAATGCCCTGGATTATCGGCTAAACACATGATTTCGACTAATTAATTATGTTTAGGCCCGACTAATCATCTCCAACGCCTATATATAGCGGGGGCTATGTAAGCTCGAGTTACGCTTGAATACACTTACATAACGTGCGAGTTCATTTGTTTACTTGCTATATTTTGTACCTTTTCTCTTTGAGCACTGATTACCATGCCAGAGGGGCTTCACCGGGACAAACCCCAGTCTGAATCTTCTGCAGGTACACCCCCTGAGGAGTAGAACTCTGGATACAACAGGTCAGTCCTCCCAGGACCCAGCATAACTCACCCGAAGAATTTCCAACCGACGACTCTACCTCAACAAGAGAACCTACCTGTCATCCGACTAGACCATACTCGAGCTGTGTACTAGTTTTATGCACCAACAATCTCAATTTGCTAAATCAAATCTAAGGGTTTTGATACTTTGTGCCCCTAAAGTTTGATCAAAATCTCAATTTAGTCCCATAATTTTGAACATATATAACAACTGAAAATTACCTAATCACCCCACTATATTTTATAATACTATTATTAAACCCTATAATTATACTTATAATTTCAAAAGTTATCAAATATATATATTTATACCATAAATTTTTATAATATACAAAATAATCCTAAAATATTAAACTTATATAACATGATATTTTCAAAATATAGATTTTTGGGGTATTACAGTTCTGCTTATCGTCGAACACCCCCGACCACGTCGTTTTGCTTATCGCCGAAAAAACCACCCCACGTTGCCTTTGCCCAACGACAAAAAATGTACCCCAACCCCTCCTCTGCTCACCGCGGAATAACCTACCCCAATCTCTCAATTCATTGCCAAACAACCCCTCACCAAATACGCCGAAATTTCAAGATCTGAGAGCACAAATTCAAGAACAAATTATAGAAATTTCAGAATAAATTCTAGAATAAATTTTTGATTCAGTTTAATGTTCTTCAATGGTTGCCTCCACGTCGCTGTACCTTTGTTGTCGTCTTTGGAGAGAGAGAGAGAGAGAGAGAGAGAGAGAAGTTGCCTTTCATCGCCGTACCTTCATCGCTATTGTTGGTGAGGTTGTCTTCCATTGCCGGTGTCGTGGTTCGCAATAGAAGGTGGCTGACATGGGGGTGGGCAGTGGAAGGTGGTGTCAATCGGCGTCAGAGTGGAGGCGGTGGCCATTGGGGTGGGCAATGGAGTAGAATAGAATAGACCCCCTCCCCTACAAAAAAAAAAAAGACAAAAGTTTAGACCTAAGGGCATAAATGTAATTGCATATAATATTTAATTTTTAAAATTCAAATAAACTTGAGGACAAATGAATCATTTTTTATTTTTATTTTTATTTTTTTTCCTGGCATGGGGTTTTAGTGGTAATTTTCATATATAAGGGGATGTTGGTGGAACTTTAAAAAATATCAGGTTGTGTCTGAGGTATTATCCCAAATAATAAGGGGTGTCAATGTAATTTATCCTTTTTTTTATTATGATTCATAAATTTTTAAAAATACACTTCAAATAAATTTTATGATATCAAATTTTGAGTAGAAGTAAATTTGGTTAAATTTAGCTTTAATATTTGCACAAATTAAATAACAAATTATGTGCATTCAAAATCTAATGAAAAAATAGAAATAATAACAAAAAAAACTTACAAGTTATGGAAAAATAAAAACATATTTTTGAAAAAGATTTCCACGTAAATATTGGAAAGTTAGGGTATGTTTGGTTGGAAGAAAGAAAAAGAGAAAAGAAAAAGAAAATGAGAAAATAATATTTTTATCCATTGTGAAAAGAAAATTATTTTTTATAGAATTGTTGGTTAGAAAAAAAAAAATTAAAATGAAGAAAAATAATTTACTTTAATGTAATTTACTATTTTATTATCATATATTACAAAACTAAATTAAAAATTTTATTATGAAGGGTAAAATTATAATTTTTTCTCGTCTTGAAAAACTCTCTCTTATTTTCTTTCATTTTTTTTTTCTTCCAAATTAGTAAGACAAAAAAAAAAAAATAAATAAATAAAAAAATAAATAAAAATCCTTAAGAAATTGTGCATTTTCTTCCTATCTTTTGTCCTCCCATTTTTTATCCATACCAAATAATTTTTTTTTCCTTATCCTATTTTTCTTTTCATTTTTTTATCCATCTTTATTTTTCCACCCAAATAAACATAAAACTTGTTTGGTATAGATGGAAAATGAGAAGAAAAAGAAATAAGAAGAAAAATAAAGTTATTCTTTTTTTCACTAATTGGAGAGTAAAAAAAAAAATTGAGTCTTTCAAGGAAAAAAAATTATAATTATACATTGATATAGAATTTTTAATTTATTTTTATAAAATATGAAAATAAAATAATAAATTATATTGAAGTAAATTATTTTTTTTCTTTTATTTTTCACTAACCAAACATCACAATTTAATATTTTTTTTTTGTTTTTACAATAAATAAAAATATTATTTTCTTATTTTCTTTTCCTTCTTTCATCAAACATTCCTCTAAACCCTAACCCTAAACGTTTTCATCTAAACCCTAACCCTAAACGTTTTCATTGAATATTATTGCTAAGTGGAAATCATTGAATATTTAGCAAGTGGGTTCCATAGTTCACATAGCTAGTGCGTGCAGGTCAATGAATCTTCACCATCCGTACAGCGGCCTTTATATATATATATATATATATATAAATTTGAAATCGGCCGTGGAAGGACTGGTTAGCCCTAAAATAAAATTAAAATTCTATTAAACTCTAATTAGATAAATTCAACGTTTTTAAGTCCTAAAAGTACAAAGAACTCAACAAATAGCCATCATGCATTTACTACGCGTAGTACAAATCTCTGAATATATATATATATATATATATATATATTAAAAGGATATATTCGATTTGTTTTTGTCTCCAATATATATATATATATATATATATATATATAAGGATTTCAACAGTAGCTAGGGTTTCTAACACAAGAGCATGGTGATGGTGGCTCGTTCTTCCATAAACGTTATGGCGGCGGCGGCGCTGCTATTCATCCTATTCCCATCTCTGGCTTCCGCAGACAAAGAAGATGGCCTCAACACGTATGAATCGTGCGTGGAAAAAACTGCCACATTTTCTTTTCCATTGACGGTTGTCATGCATTTGCTTTACTTGTTGATGTTGTTGGCTTGATGATCATGCAATTATATAGGTCTGAAGAAGATGGTGACGTTGTTTAGTTTAGGTTAAGTTTATATATGGTGTTAATTTTCCCTTTATGAACCCTAAACTCATATTATGGTCAGTGCAGTGAGATTTGTGGAACAAATCATGCCTTTACACCTGCACTTGGAAATATAAGCAATCGATAGGGATACTGACAGTTCATGTGAGGATCCAAACAATGAGACGGAGATCACTGATGGAATGGTGGTTAACCCAAAGTCAACGTTGATCCGGCCAATGCAATGTATTGGAAGGATAGTAAATTTCTGAATAGAACTCGTATGTACTCGTGTATTGGGGGGGGGGGGGGGGGAGTAGATAAAAAAGAACGGATTTTGATGGGAAAAAAAATTGGGACCCAAATTTATTCGAATTTTTAGAGTTGGTGGGATTTTAGGAGAGGAAAATTACAATTATATTCTTGATAATGAATTTTTTTAATTTATTTTTATAATATATAAAAATGAAATAATAAATATTGTATTGAAAAGAATACCAAACAACACTAGAATATTTTTTTTCACAATTAATAAAAATATTATTCTCTCATTTTTCTTTTCCTTTCTTCTAACCAGATTCCCTTAAACCAGAGATGCTTCAATATATATATATATATAAGAAATTAAACCAGAGTTGCTTCAATATATATATATATATATATATAAGAAATTAAAATTGAAAGACTGCACTTGAGAATGAATGAGAGCTCACAAAACTCTTTATCTTAATTCTCCTTAATTTCTTATTTTCTTTTAATATTTTATTTTCTTTAAATAATTTTTCAGTATTATTTAGCATTAATATAATAATTTTAGTGAATTTAATTGTCATTTATTATTGTAATAGTGGGTTCAAAGAATTTTAAAAGCTTTCTTATATTTCAAGTAGTGAGATTTTCCATTTAAATAAAAGATAAATTTTTTTACAATACATAATAAAAAAAATATATAAATAATTCACTTATTAGACTTTTTATTTAAAAAAATATTTTTAAAAAAAAAAAAATATATTTTTTATAAATATTCTACTAATTATTTCATTATCATAATTTCGCTAATTAAATTTGAGTTTTAATTGTTTATTGTCTCTTCCTTTTCTTTCTATAACATTCCAACTCATTCTTTACATCCCATCCACTTGCATGTATAATTCGAAGTTTAGCCCCGTTTGGTAACCATTTCCATCCCATTCCATTCCCAGATTTTTGGGAATTCTGTTTGGAAATAGCGTTTGGTAATTTTTGTTTCCGTTTCCATTTCATTCCCATTTGAGAATTGTGCCCACTTTTTTCTTAAGAAATGAGAAACAAAAAAAAGTTGTTTCTCATTATTCCCATTCCATTCCCAAAACCCATGATCACTATTCACCTACCGGCCGACCACCGCCCGCCGCCGCCGACCGTCCGCCGCCGGTCATCTCCGGCGACCGTCGCCGGTCACCGTCCGCCGGCGGCGGCGGTCACCGTCCGGCGACCGTCGCCAGTCACCGTCCGTTCGGAATTTTTCTGGCCACTTCCGGCAGTCGCCGGCGACGGCGCCACCGCCGTCCGGTCATCGCCGGCGGGGGCACCGCCGTCTCCGACGCCGGAGAATCGGCGACGGCGCCACCGCCGTCAGGCCAAAACTGAAAAGAAAAAAAAAAAAAAAAAAAAAAAAAGATTTTAGGATAAAATCGTTACTAAACACAATTCCCTTCCCAAAACAAAAAAAAAAATTATCGTTACTAAACGCAATTCTACTCCAAAAAAGAAAACAAAATTCTCATCCCATCCCATCCCATTCCCATCCCACTGTTGGAATTGAAACAGAAACGGTTACCAAACACCACCTAAATTTCAGCACAACTTAAAATTTAGAAAAACTTCATAACAAAGCTTTAGAGTTTACAATTTGAAAAAACTTCATAACGGCTCCTAAAATATCATCCACTAATATGTGAGATTTGCAATATTTCATGGTCATCACACATTTCTCTCCTTCTCATTCACATGCTCTCTCTCTCTCTCTCTCTCTCTCTCTCTCTCTCTCTCTCTCTCTCCTCCTAAGTTTTGTCAACATAGGTATAATTTCCATTTCTTCTCCGTCGTGTAAGGATTGAAGAGAAAAAAATGAGGACACAAATGAACCGGGTCACAGACAAGCGGCCATGTGCGAGAAGAAGCACTGGACAAGTTAAGACCGTGACACATGGCGACGTGGGAGAGCTAGACACGAAGCGTTACGTTTTATCAGTGGGAAGGCAAAAGAGTATAACTTCCAACTAAATAACAACAAATTGAGAAGTCGAAATGGCGTAACTCCCAACTAAATAATAATAAAGTAAGAGATGGCTAAGTCTATAAATAAATGAAGGTATTACATTAATAATTACATTTAGTTTTTTGCCTAATTCCCTAAAGCAGACTGACTTATTCTCACGCCGGAGGTTTTTTGGACGACACCACACCGGTGTTCCTTGGAGCTAATTGGTTCTGCAAGTTCAGGTTGCAGGCTATAGAGGTTTCTGGCCCTTGAAGAGCTGTTTACACATGTTGGAGATTTTTGGCACGTGGCAGAATCTTTGCACAAGCGAGAGATTTTTTGGCAACATCAAATACCTAAATACATGAATCCTATTTTTGTTATACAAACTATTTTCTTAAGCATTTTAAAAATAAATAGTGACTCGTGAAACAATTAAAAAATATTTAAGAAATTAAATTATAATTTAATTTTTTGAAATTAAATTAAATTATAATTTTTATGATTAAATTTTATTTTTTTCTAATTAGCAATCCATGCAATATTTTTTTAATTAAAAAGAGAAAAGGTTAATTACACAAACATCCCTCGAGGTGTTTGTGCAATTAACCCAAAAAAAAGAAAAGAGCATCGGGAGCCTTGGCTGCTGTTTTTAAGTTAAAAAGGTTAATTACACAAATACCCCTAAGATATTTGTGTAATTAACCCAAATCCAAAACAGAAGGCATTGGCTCAAAGGGCGCCGATGCTCCCTTGCCTGTTGTGGCAGCCCACAGCATGCCTGCCACAACAGAGAATAAAAATGCGGCCGTACCCAGCTGATTTATTCTATTGTGGTAAATAAGTTAAATTTTACCCCTGTCAAGTAAATAATTTTTTTTTAATATTATTAATGTAAAGAACTTGATTTTATAGCTTATATGAGCTGAACAAATCCTCCAGAAACTTGCTTTTTGTTCTGCCAGCACAAGATATTTTATAAATAAAAAATAATATTAAATTTGTCAAGACTTTTTCCATAAATTTTGAAAATGTTTGAATTTCAAAAATTAATTGAAAGTTTTTAAAGTGCAATTGGAAACTTAAATGGTTAAATTTGAAAAAATAAATTAAATCTCCAAGATTGAAATTAATATTTCAAAAAATTCCAATTAAGTTAAAAGCTTTCCAATTAAGGATTTGAACCATAATTGTGCCTTTTGAAAAAAGTTTTGGGACTAAATTAAAAATTCAAAAGATTGATATTGGGACCCCAAGTTCAAAGTTAATCTGTAAACATTCAATTAATCTCAAATCAAGTTTAATAAAACTCTCATAATCCCAATAAGGTCCCCAAATAAGTCATCTGAGATAATTTGTCAAATTGGAACATTTGGGGGCTTAATTAGAATTTTTAAAATTTTTAAATTGACATTCAAAGGGACCAATCTTGATTCTAACTTTTCAATTAAGTCTTTCATAATGTTCAATTCTAGAAAAACTTGAATTGGGGTTCCGATTGGGGTTCGGAAATTCAAGAGAATTTAACTTTAGGGTCAAAGTAAAAGTTAATTTTGGGCTTAATTGATCTAATTTTTTTTAAAAAAACACAAAATTATATCGTGTTTCACTTGGTCAATTCCATTTTCTAAAATTCAATTTTGAGAAATCAAGTGAAATCGAATATTTTGAAAAAATTATTTTTTCACTCCAAAGTTTGGGTATTTTCAGAAATTCATCAAACTGGCAAGTAATTTCAAGTTTTTGCACAAATGGAGAATATAATCTGTTGGTGACAAAAATTGGTTAGCACTTTCAATTGGTCCGACCAAAGTACACGTGGATTTTCCTTGTTGAGGTGGAAATAGAGAATTCCTAATCTTGGTCCATTCAAGTCAACAGTTCTCAAATGTTGTGAAGTCCAAGGTCCGTGTCCTTTTAATCTGAGTTGAGCTTCGAGCGTGTACCTGCACAAACCCATCGGGATTGTGCCTAGTGAAGCCCCTCCGGCGTGAGATCAAGAGCTCGAGAGGGGGGGGGGGGGGGGGGAGGGGTAGGCAATAAATTCGCTTCAAAAGGGTAGATGAGCGATACCTTTGGGTATTGAATGCCTTGGCTTTTATAGGCGAGGAAGACGATTAGCTCCACAGAATTAGAGGGCCTAAGCTCGGTTAATTACCATAACTCGAAGCATGACCAGTGTGCGAGCGCGTGGAGAGGTTAGGCTCTTGGGCCAGGGGTTTTTAGCTATTTTAGGAGAAGCCCATAGGTCGACCATACATGAATAAGGAGAAACGACCTAACCCATAGTGCTAAGAAGAGCATCTTCTGTCTTTAGAGATGATGGTGAGCCGTCTCAACCATGCCCAGATGTCTGAGCCGAGCAGGGGAAGAACAAGCATGAGACTGTCAATCAGTGAATAGTGATATCTACCTGGAAAGAGTTAGCTAGAGGATGGCCGACATGGAGAATGACTGGCCAGATGATGGTTGACCAAGAAATGGCCCACCAGGAGACGGCCGAAGGGATGACAAGTGCGCCTGAGGACGCGGATGTCTTCTACTGATTCTTCAAGTGTGGACCGAGCTAAGGATGATAAAAGACTCCTGTGCGGTAGAAGGTCCCCACTATTAATTCTTTATGCCAACAAAGGCTATTTGGGTGTCTCCTTTCTCAAAATACCATCTAGAGGCGGCTTGGCGATCTGAGTCCGACGTCTCGAGCTCGACATGGATACTCAACCTGGCAAGGCACATTTACCTCGGCAGAGCATGGTGGCATCTGCTCGGCCATGGTCGGTCAAAGTTAGGTTCAGGCTTTTGACCGATCAAGTCTTCAAGGACCTAGCTTGATTAGTTGGACCCCTTCTCTACGGACCTCCTATCTTTGTCCAGCTTGGCAATTTGTCAAACCCCGGTCAAGATCTTCATCCACGTGACGGTCCTCAGTGGGGGTTCTTAGAGGTGACAAAATTTTGCACTCATCATAATCAAATATTAGATGACTTTTGAATTAAATTGCCTAATTAAGATTATTGACTAATTATCGATTAATTATCCTTAAAAAATAAATTAAAATATTATTTTAACTAAAAAAATATCTACGAGACGGAAAAAAAAATATAATTTAAAATAATAAACTGACAAACAGTTTTTGGAAATTCACAAAATAGATTTTTATTTTGTCCTTTAAAAAAAAACAGATTTATACTTCTAAAAAAAAAAAATAGAGTTTTGAGAATTTAAAATAATGAAAATTTTAACAATATTGTAATGAACTTTGTTTAAAAAATTTGAAGCAAATAAAAACATATATATTTTTTTTAAAATGAATAAATTTTCAGCTTTGAAAAAATTAATAATTTTAATTGATTAAATTTAAAATAATCGGATGATAAATTAGGAATCTAAAATAATTCCCAATTGCAAATTTGGAAATAAATATATATTTTTGGTATTAACTTATTGAATAGTCCACCGCACGATAACAATTGCGGTAGGTATGATGGGAATGTGGAGGGTGGGACGAATACAATCAATAGTTTCCGCGATGTCGAACAGACAGAGTTAGATGGTGCTTTTGTGTTAGAAGAAGAAGAGAATGGTGAGGATGAAGATGAAGATGAAGATGAAGATGAAGATATGGATGTCGAGCCGACAAGAGAAAAGAGTGAACAGTTACCGTTGCATAAGGTTTCTTCATTCTATAATCAGTTGGAATGGGGTGATGATGATGACATGGCAAAGTATGAGTCAAAATTACGAAAGAATTTTTGGACCCAGAAATGGATGAATTCAATTGTGGCATGGTCTTTAAGGACAAGAAACATGTTCAAAATGCCGTGAAGTATTACAATGTTATGAAAAATAAAGAGTATTGTGTGGTGGAGATGAACCTGAAAATTTGGTCGATTAAATGCAAGCATGATTGTGGGTGGAGGATGTGGACGACTCTAAAAAGAGTCACAGAATGTTTCAGATTACGCAGTACAACGGGCGACACACGTGTTTCTACAATCATACGGCCTTGGATTCGAGTGTCATTTCTGACATGATACTTGGACGAGTCAAAGAAGATTCAGAAGTGAAGATAGGTGTTATCGTTGCGTCCGTGAAAGAGTCTCGATGATTCACTATCTCCTACCGAAAGGCCTGGTTGGCTAGATTTAAAGCCATTGAGACCTTGTTCGGCGATTGGGATAAATCGTATCGAAAGTTGCCGAAATTCATGTTGGCGTTGCAGCACTTTAAATCCTGGGATGATTGTCGAATGGAGTATTGTTCCGACTGCTGCAGCTGGTTATTCGACATTCGATATGCTCTTTTGGGAATTCCAACCTTCTGTGGTCAGATGGAGATATTGTCGACTTGTCCTTACGATTGACGGGACCCATCTATATGGTAAGTACGAGGAAAAGATCTTGATCTGTCACACCCCAACCCAGACACCCGTCACCTGTGGGGCCGGCGTGACGTCGACACAATATTTCCTAAGCGACAAACCAACTAGAAAGTGACGGTATGCGTTCATAATTATACACACATCAAAATACAGGTCATAAACATCTTTCCAAACCAGAGACACACCCGTTCTTGAATTCCCTTCTAGAACAACAAAAGGAAAAGAAAAAAAAACAAACAAACGATGAACCTTTCCTAAGTTCGCCTCAGGCAGTGCTTCCCGAAAATTTATATTTCCTTGTTATACCATCGACGGACTCTACCCCGTGCCAATAGGAAACCGACTCCTAGCCATTTCACTTGCGAGTGTACTACCTTCTCAATAAAATCATTCTTATTTAACAATAATAATACTTTCTAGATAACACAACATTTACACATGGATTTAGCATAAGCACCATATATGCAGTAAAAATGAGATAATATATATAAATTCCATTTTTTAAAACCATGCAGTATAAATATCATACCAATCGCCTGAAATAAATAATAAATTGCCCAATATAAACAAAACATCACCCCCAAACCATCACTCCACCACAACACACACTGGCTAGCCATGGTGATCGTTTTAATCTCACGATCGGGAGTTTGCAACGGTACCGTACCATCCGTAGGATATGCCTTCCTACGAACACCCATCACTCCGCCGAAGCGGATCATTATTGCGCAGTACAAACGTCTAACATCACTCTGCCGAAGTAGATAAACATCACTCTGCTGAAGCGGATAAACATCACTCCGCCGAAGCGGATCAACATCCCACAATAATATCGTCTAATCATCACATAATAGTTTAAAAGCGTCTAATTTAAGTAAAACCATTTTTCATCATGTATGTACATATACAAATAATTTGGCGAGAAGACAGTACACTCACCTCGTTTCTGGTGCTGTACAAACCCCACCGTTCACAGCTTACCGAGGTGTTGGCGTCTGTGAACCTAGAAATGATAGGGCTTATGTTAATACTTTATGCAAAATCACCTAGTCATGTAATGCAGGCCCTAAGTTCCACATTTTTTCCATTTCCCATATTTTATTCCTGGGATTTGTTATTATACTAATAATTCCGTTCTGTTATTTATTACATCGAAAATCTTATAATTTGAACGACCCTAAATTTATTACTCCGGTTACAAAGATTTTTAGGTTAAGATTGAATTTAACCAAACTAGAATAAATTTAAAGGAAAACGATATCCATCCCGAATCGTTCACGGGTCGCGAAAGAATTTGAGTTCGAATTTGAATCTTTTTCCTTTTGTTGGGGTTAATTGTGCAATTTCCCTTTTTTTTTTTTTTTTTTTTTTTTTTTTTTTTTTTTTTTTTTCAGACCGACGGCCGCCCCTCTCTCTCTCTACGGTGGCCTCCCCTTCCTTGCCGACTCTCCTATCGCCCCTGCACCTCCTACGACCTCCCTTAGACACCCCTCTCAAGCCGTCTCAGCCGCTCAACCGCACACCCAGCTGCTACAGTACACGCACCCACACACCTTGCGACACACACACAACCACCCATGCATGCAACTATGCTTGCATGCCACTGCCGACGGCACGCCACGGGACCAACGATCCCTGCCGTCGGAGACCCACACACATGGCAGCACACCGCAGCCGCAACCAACTCCCACCACCGCCACCGCATTGATCGTCCCCTCTCTCTCTCTCTCTCCGTCTCGATTTTTCCCTTTCATTTTTGCTGGATTCTCGTTGACACATTATACATTTCACACACACGTACACTCGCACACAGTAGTCGGGAAAATCAGAACACACACATACAAACTCACATACAGCCGAAAAACGAAAACCGAGCACTCCGCCACCCCGCCGAAAACTTACCGACCCAACTCGTCACGCTCATGCATGCCCACATTTATCAATTAATTAGAGAAATACATGTAAATACTCACCTGCCCGACGATCGTCGATGGTCGAACGGCGATCTGAGCTCGCCACGTCGCCCCTCCTCGGCCGGTGGATCGTCCGTCGGTCGGACGTTTATATGTATGTATATATATAAAAAAAAGGTTAAATTACACTTTCCTCCCTCCAGTTCCTTTAGGATCTTCATTTCAGTGTATTTCTATTTTAAAAAGTTCCAAAATTATGATTTTGCCCCTAACATTTTTACTTTTGATTTCTAATTGCTAATTTGAATCTTAAATTTAAATTTTTGCGTTTCTAAATTCTCAATTTGACCCCCAATTTTTGATTTGGGTTTTTATCAATAAAATTTTTACCCTAAAATTCTCTAACGTTCTATAATGCGGTTATTTATGACGTACGTTCTACAACTTAGGTTTTACATGATCTCTATTGGGATGACACCGTCTAATAAGTGTTATCCTTTGGTGTTTGTGGTGGTACCGATGGAGGATCACCACTGTTGGTCCTAGTTTATTTTGGATGCTGAAGCGCCATATTGTTAAAGATCGGCGGGAGGTCACATTGATATCTGACAGACACACTGTCATTATTAGTACGATCAGAACTTTATGGCTTAATCAACCGAACGAGCCAGCTCGGTATCATCGATTTTGTTTGCAGCATCTTTGTAGCAATTTTAACATCTTTAAAAATCAACAACTAAAAGATATTGCTTGGAACGCGGGTGCTACAATATAAGTTCGAAAGTACAATGCCATCATGGAAGAGATAAAGAAAATAAAAGTGGGGACGTATATGTGGTTGGATAACGTTTCCAAAGATAAATGGACCAGGTCACACGATTATGATAAACGTTTGGGCGTGTTGACGACCAGCTATGCTGAACTATTTAACAACTGTTTGAAAGGTGCAAGGAATGTCCCAATTACAATTGCTGTTTCGATAACTTTCTATAGGTTAGTCAAATACTTTAATTTCGGTCGATAGAAACCTCTAAAAGACATGGCCATGGGTTTGGGGTACGTAAAACATGTCGTTGAGAAAATTCAGAAATCCCAAGCCAAGTCCAAAACATATGACGTCCAAATATTCAATTGGTAAGGTTTTTTAACTTACAATTTATTAATTGGTAATATTTTTTTTAATAGACCATAATACAAATGATTTAACTAATCATCTAATTTGATTTATACATATATTTAATAATAGGGAGAATGCACGTTACCATGTGAAAACGAGAAAGACTTTGTCCGGTGGTATTGTTACACACAAAGTTACTTTAGGTGATAACCTTGATTGTACTTGTGGAAAATATAAGGCTTTCAGATATCTATGCTCACACATGCTTGCGGTGACTGATTATTGTGGCATAGATGTGTTTTGCTACATCGCTCCTGAGTACACAATAGCGAACTTACTGAAAGTTTGGGAGTCATTGTTTGAACCGATTATTCACAAGGACTATTGGCCGGTGATTAATTTTTTCATCCTTCTTCCTAACAAGAATAGACTTCGAGTTGTGAAGCACGGACGACCAAAATCCACTTGCATTCGAAACGAGATGGATGTGTCACAGCGGACAATGACAAATCGGTGTGGGTTGTGTTATCAAATTGGACATGATAGGCGGACATGTCCATCTCAACCCCAATGAGTATTGTTAATTAATTAGTATAATTAGTTTGTTTCATTGTAATGGAGACTTCAATTTTCATTTTTAATATAGTTTATGATTGTAACAACATTCGTATTGTGTTGTATTATAAACATAATATTTATTTCGTATATTACTAGTTCATGAAATTTTAGTTTTGGATTAATATTTTTCACACTAGTTTTAGATTTAAATTTTGCTCAATTAATTGGTTTGTATACACCCCAAATTTTTGTTTAGATTATTGCATTTATGGCTGAGTCTGGTCCTGTGGATCAGTCGTTACTTTATTTGTAGAGAGACCACAGATTTATGACTGTCCGGGAAGAACGCGTAGTGCAGGTCATACTAAAAAAATATTTAGGCGGTGTATTGAATTTTTTTTATTTAGTATTTTTTAAATTAATTGTCTTTTAATTTATATTTCAACATTATTCTTGGCTTGATTGTTCCGGAGCGGGACAATTTCCAGGGCAATGGACGGAACATGTACCCGGTCGCGTGGTGGAGTTGATACAAGCTGTCGGACTGTATGGAGCTTTTCAGTTAAGGAAGAAGTAGTTAGACTATGCATTGATTACTGCGCTGGTTGAGAGATGATGTCAAGAGACGCATACGTTTCATCTTCCGACTAGTGAGATGTCAGTGACACTGCAAGATGTAGTAGTGTTATTTGGGCTACCCGTGAATGGACGACCAGTTACCGGGCCTGAGGACACATTACTGATCCCACGTTGGCAGAAACTTTGCCAAAACCTACTCAGTTATACACATTCAGAGAAGAAAATCAAGGGCGGCTGCCTAAAACTAAAATGGTTATAGTCCACATTCGATCGTGTACCCGCCGACGCCGACGAGGGCATTATACAATGTTATGCCAGGGTGTACTGCTTGATATTGATTGGCACAGTGTTGATGCCAGATAAATCAAATAATTTGGTTAAGTTAGCCTACTTACCATTGCTGGGCGATTTGTTTGGGTCGCATCCATATAGTTGGGGCAGTGCCACTCTGGCAATACTGTACCGGGAGCTATACATGGGATGTCGTAAGGAGACAAAAAAAAAATTCAGACCCTTTTTCTTATTATAGTGTTGGGCATGGGAACAACTCCCGAGACTACGACTCGTGTCTCTCTCTACGACTGGCGATTGGATGGGTGACCTACAGATAGGGGACTTGGGATTCCCAGGTGCCCCTTGGGGGTCTCGGTATGTTATTATATAATAAATATTTACGCATTTCAAATATTTCATTTCATGTTGTAATAATTAATTTTTATTTTTGCATACAATTGGAAAGTATCTTTCAATTTGGATAGCGAGCCGATGCACGTCTTGATTGTGTATCACGATTAATTAGATTGTCTACAGGATAATGAGGTCAGTTATAGATTTACGTAAGATGTTACTGATGTTTATTTATGATTATATTTATTATTTAATTTATTTATTTGTATGTTGTTTGCAAGGTGATTTGGATGCTGTATCCAGCTTACCTCTTGGAGCAATTACCATCATATTGTAGGGATGGCCAAGCAATTTGGATGACGTCTGTGCCCCTAATATGCTATGAAATCGTAGAGTACCATTACCCTCATCGTACGCTACAACAGTTTGGACTTCGCTAAGGGATTCCACGGCTAAACGACACGTATAAGGATTTGCATTTAAATGGCCAGAGAGAAAAATTTGGTACAGACTGGTCGATAGTGCACGGGGCACATATACGGGCATGGGATAGCCGAAGACCACTTGATTTGAGTAACCTTCAGGTTGGTACAAACGTCCTTGATGATTACATGCCCTGGTACTGGGGAGTCACTAGACGGTTCATAGTGAACCCATCTTACTGACTGAACTTTGGTTATCATGCAGTAGGAGGTCGTCCAATGATAGAGGTATAATTTAATTAGAACATATATTTATTATTCTACGTAATGTTCATTTACTTAAGTGCAATCAACTTTATGTTGCAGGAACCAGATATTTCTGTTTTGATGCGTATGAGCGAGCTTGCATTGCGAACAAGACAACCATGAGACTTTGAACAGGTTGCACACTTATCGCACAACATTTGTTCCTGGGCCTATCATCATCAGTTTCCATACTAAATGCCGAGTGACGTTGCTTCTGGACAAGAGCACAAACCAGATCAACCGTTGGAGTCGTTTTCCAGGTTTGCAGTAAACCAGGATGATGACGTGTACCAAGAAGGTAATGCAATAATGGACGACGCTAGTGCCGGACCATCTACGTACGGGATGGACGATTTCTTTTCAGATTATGGCACCGAACTGGGTGTTAGTTGCAGACTGTCACTGGGTAGCACATTTGTCACCCCGATGATGAAGCATCCATCTTCGAGCTCAACACCAATTCCTAGTGTGACATATGGCGTACCCAGAAGAATTCAAAGACACGTGTCGCCAATCCCTTGGGCGCCAAACATGAACATTTGTTGTCCATTGTGGAGGAACCGTCGTATCCATCTACCATGGATTTGGGACACATTACTCAAGTCGATCATCTTCAGGCAGATGAGACGGAAGAATTTCTACTTCCTTTATGACGGCAACGGAGAAACATCAAACGTAGGGGGTGTGGTACATAGAACCCAATGACATGTATTATACTTTGTAGAAATGTATTATATAATCACGTGCATTTTTTTTCTCATTCCAATTAGTGTAAAGGTGTAATTTTATTTCCATTCCAATTAGTGTAAATGTGTAATTTTATTTCCATTCCAATTAGTGTGATTTTTTATTTATTTATTATTTATTTTATAAAAACGCATATGTTATTTACGTTTTTTGTGGGATCATTTTATACTAATCAGAAAACGGAAAAGCACACTGTAATTTGTTTTTGCGTTTTTGGTCCACACACCACACTATAATTTTTTTAAACGCAAAAGCGTTTTGCGTTTTAATTTAAAAAAATAAATATTGTTTTTTAGAAAACGCAAAAGCATTTTGCGTTTATTAAAAAATAGAGAAATTAATCTTTTACTTAGAAAGATATTTGATTACTATGACAATATTAATTAATCAATAATTGAATAAAACGTAGAACACAACGCTTAAACATTATAACATTTAAACGAGTTACTTAATTTCTCTAGGGATTTTACCTAATACTATTGTTTTCTAGTTTGGTGGCACCGAGAAGGAAAGTCTTCTCCCACTGACAGAATGCATGCATGCATGGTGTGTTGATCGATTTGGCAATCAAATGTTAAAAAATTTCTTTTCTTTTTCTTTTTCCATTGAGAAATGTTGTTTAATACTGAAACCCTTTTTTCTTTCAATTGTTTATTAGTTCTTATTCTTTATTTAATTTTTAATCTTTTTTAGAGAACCAGTAAATAAACTCATTTGGCTTGAGAAATTAATTTAAAAGAAACACTTTATGTTTATCTAGAATTCCTCAATCAATCAGTTTCACTTCTTTTAGTTCAAAAACTTTAATTTTTAAGCATCTTGTTGTCGGTTATTGAAAAGTACTCGTTTTTTACAAAATGTTATGTGATTTATGTCTAAACCATTCAGTAAATAGAGTACAACAATGGCTGGTAAAGGGAAAACACCCTTGATTGTATTAAGTGACACAGAGGTAGATTCGAATCGACCACCCAGAGGTGGAAGAGGTTACGTACGAGAGAGAAAAGGCACCGACCTCAAATTAAGGGTTGGATAAAATGTCAGACATTGAAATTATTGGGAAAAAGTTTATGTCGATTCAACATGCGCAAATATTTTACTATAACTATGCTAATTTTGTCGGCTTTCGCGTACAAAATAGGGTATTGTACACGCGATAAAGAAAAAAATGTTGTTTGTATGTGCTCGAGTTAGGCACAGGAAGACCAAGCTAAACTAAGGCAACGGGTGTCGTGTCTGTCTACAGGTACAGTACGATCCAGAGGTAAAGAGTTTTGTTGTTTGAAAATTTATTAGATACCATAATCATGATGTTGGGAAATATATCCCCATTTGCTGACGAAATATGCATTGTGATTTTTGTGGGTAATTGCCTTAACATCTCTATTTATTTATGTTCATTTTTTTTAATTATTATTATTATATTGACATATCTACAATGGCTTAATGTTCAACGCTACACAGGATGGAAGGTCACACGGTCGTCAAATGTCCCAGTTACAAGCAACATTCGATCAACGATTTTGATGTAAATGATAATGTGTGTCTGGCCAGTGGAACTAGTTCAGCAGAATCAACCAGACCATGGAAACTTCACTGATGAACATACTGATGGTTCAGATGCCTTCATGCTTCCGGATAGACGCACGATCAATTTCTTCAAATAGGTATTTGTAAACAATGTACCAAATCTTTTGCAACCTATTGGGCTTTTGGATAGGTTAATTGTGAAAATAAAAATCCCTTGTTATATGTTACTATAATATTTATTTTTGGTTGAAATGCCAATCGTTTTCTTTTTTCTTTTTCTTTTTTTTTGCATATTGTCACTGTATTCTCTCAATTGGCCTTTGAAGTGTATTAGTTGACCGTTCATCATAATGAAAAAATTAAACCAAAGATGTAGAGTTATTAATGTGTCAAGAGATGTAGACTTATTAATGTGTCATTGGATATCAACTTGATTATTTTTTTATTTTCATTTTTATATTTGTTCATTTATTTTTAATGTTATCTTTCAAATAATATAGTAGCTAATACTGATTTTAAATAAAAATTGACATAAAAATAGAAAATAAAATAAAATTAGACAATATAGTTATTTTGTCTAATTTAATATCTCATATTTATTTAAAAATATTAGACATTTTTTTGAATTAAGAAAAAATAAAAAACATTGAACTACTTGGACAATTTATTAGAATGGGTACAAAATCAACTTATTGATTTTGAAGAGAAAATATGAGAAGTGAGATTTGAGAACCCTACTTATAACCATATGTTTATATCCTAAAATCAAAACCCAAATCAAAATCGCTTCGGTTGGTAAATTTATCCCTTGGTTCGATTTTTTTGGGCATCCATACATGTGGAAACATATCAAGAATCGAATAAGTGTTTTCCTTTATAATTTTTAGCCAATAAATTTGGAAACAAAAAAGAATATGAAATTTAGCACGGCACAACTCACAAATCTTACAAGGTCGGCTGAAGGAAGTTAACTTGAAACTTGTAACTTTCTAAAAAAAACTTGTAACTTCCTTCAGCTGACCTTGTAACTTCATCGGCTGTACCGGGTTGTACGATGTATTATAGTTTCCTTAAATTTATAGCAGCAAATCTTCTAATTGACGTCATGCCTATCCTCTTCAGTGTTCATTGAACCCTTTATCCATGGACGTAATTCCATATTAAATTATGGAACTAAAGTACATTAATCTGATGGTGTAGAGCACTTCATTTAACCCAAATGGCATGAGGACCGATTCATCATGAAATCACCTAATGGGAATGACCATTGAATCAAGCACTTGGCATATTAAATACAATTAATTAAGTCAGTGTAGAAGAGCACTACCAAACTGCCGTCATTTCAAACATAGCATGCATGAGTGCCTTAGAAGCCGAGTTGAACAAATGACCCCTCACTTACACTTGTTGCAAGTATTTAATGGTCACCAAACCACTTCCATGTTGGTGAGTGATAGGTGTGATCTACCTACGTATTTTTAAACCGAATTAAGTTAGTTTTCGAGCGTTTATATAGTATTTTATTATATCTTAATTAATTTTTATCTTTTTGTATTAAATCAGGTGTGTGGGGCAAAAATATAGGAAACTGGAGCGAAAACGATGAGATCGAACCGAAGGCGAGTCGAAGTTACTATGGATAAACAAGCAAGGAGGCAAAAATATGAAGGAAGCCCACCGCCTAGGCGTCCAGACCTCCGCCTAGGCAATGAAAATGCTGATAATGACAAAAGGCTACTGACTGCCCATATCCTAGGCAGGAAATTCCTCCGCCTAGGCGGAAACCCCAGTAGAAACATTTCCAAGTCCACCACCTACTTCTTCATCACCAAACTTGCAAAGTCGGTATAGGTGCTGTAACTTCAAGACTATTTTAGACTACGATTCAATCCGATTTTGGAAACACTCAAAACATGAAAGTTGTAGATCTTTTTCTTAGCTTTCCATAAGTTTTTGAATCACCGCAATCGGAGTTTGGATGAAAAAAGTTACATTCAAAACAAAATGCAAACCTACAGTTCCTTCGCCTAGGTGAGAATTCCGCCGCCTAGGCGAAAAAGCGGCAGAAAGTTAACCAACCTACCTCCGCCTAGGCACAAAACCCTACACCTAGGCAAAAACCCCTGACACAACCTTGATATTTATTAGATATTTTGGCTATAAATACCATTCCCTCTCCCCTCCTTGTGAACCCCCCGGCCATTTGGGAACCTTTGACTATATTTAGGCCTAGGTTTAGGAGTTTTAGAGGTGGAGCTCACATCTCGAAGTAGAGAAGATAGCGAATCGATCATTGAGCATTCTTAGCGGTTTATCTTCGGACGAGGCTAAGTTTTTCGATTGTTTTTCCTTATTTCTTTATTTTAGGATCATGTGAGGATGTTTAGCTCAATTTATATGTTTATACGGTTATGACCACGAGTTAAATATGGATTGTAGTAGGGATTAACGGTATATTTATAAATATGTTTGTTTGGATGATTTTGGTATTGCGTTTATGTTTGTTCTTCGTAGTTTGATTGCGTTTATCGTATTGTTTGTTTATTATGCTTGTATTGATAAATGGAGAATACGGGATTTTGACAAACCCCGGATTTGGATTTGGGTAAACAAACGCCATGATTCTATAACTCAGTCGGGGTTTGAATCGTGGACAATCGATGACGTTGAGGCAAGACTCACGCGACCTAGAGTCGTTAAGACGTTGAGGGGGACTTCTTCGTTGACTCAAAGTTGCATTATATCCCTTGTCTTACACTCGGGAGGGGTGGCGAGGGAGTTTACGAACGGAGATTGTCGATAGGGTAAATACAACGCACGATCCAACAACTCGGTCGAGAGTTGGATTGTGTGCAATCAATGACGTTGGGCAAGACTCACGTGACATAGGGTCGTTAAGACGTTGAGGGGGACTTTTTCATTGACTCGAAGTCATATATTCCTTCGTCTTACACTTGGGAAAGGTGGCGGTGGAGTTTACGTACTGAAGTTGTCAAATAGGTCAAACACCGTAAACGTGAGTAAATCGAGATCGAACACGTATTTGTAAACATGTTAATCCCTAGGCAATTCTTCACCCTAAAACATATTAGCATATTAGCATAGTTAATTTAGGTTATATTAGTATTAGTTTAATTAATTAAATACATTTGTTTTCGCCTATATAAAGTTAGGTCACGACAAACGCAATATTCGATAGTAACGACACTAATCCCTGTGAATACGATAACCCGATCTTAACGATCACACTATACTAAAATTTTGATCTCGTACACTTACGAGTAGTCATATACACGAAGGATAGTAGAATCCTTCGTCGTACAGTGAGCATTAAGTCCCTCTATAAAACTTACAAGGAACCATGGGATAGATGTGCAAGTGTTACTGATCCAGTGCAAAACAACTTCTACTGGTGGTCTTCAAGTCTGATCAGGTATGCTTCAGATTTCATCTATTCTATTTGCTTAATATTGGTCTCACTGCCAAATGCAAGGCCTAATATTTTTTTTCCTCGTCGTTTCATTTTGTTTACTAACACTTTGCATATGTAGCAAAACTTACATTTCCATAAATAAATGGCTTACCGTTTTGAGCGAACAGTCTACCGATTCTTACAAGGATACAGACAACTTGAATAAGAAATTATAGACTTGAGATGAAGGTTGGGATTGGCCGAAATTGGCCTGCGGTGGGCGCAGAAAGATGTGCAATAAGGGGCACAACGAGTACTGGAAATATCCATGCTCACTGCAAATTTAGAAGTGGAAAGAGACCAACTTCAAGCATGAAATGAAACAATGAGGCATATGCTGGAAAACCTGCTGCCCAAAGGTCACCATGCAAATGGTAACCATGTATGACCTATTTCTTTTTTTTTTTTTTTTTTTTTTTTCTTTTTTTGGGAGGTGGTTTGAAATGGTTGGTGCAAGGAAGAAATTCATATGATAATATATTAATTTTTTACATTGAAGTACTAAGTTTATGCTACAAATCAATTATGGTTTTAGATGATGGAATTAATGTTTATAGTTATAAAAATTTTATAATTTTTAATTTTCAATTCCAAATGAAACAATGGTTTTGTAATTTTGTAACCATCACTTGGGATGCTTCCTTGATCATATTCCAATATGTTTAAGCTTCAATTGTGTTCCCACCGGGATTGAAAGTACTGTTTGCAAGTAGGACAATTTTTCCCTTTTCAGGGGATTAATGTTTCAAAATTACTTGTCATGAACTGACTGTGGCTTGAGGTGTAATTTAGTGTTTGTAAATCTAATCAGAATTTGGGAATCAAGTATTAATGGAAGCAACCTACCCGGTCTGACCAATATATGCACTTGCTATAAATGGACTACTAGTTCATCATAATGATCTGTACTTAGTGGTTTTCCCTAGATTTATTCTCATTGTATGACAGATTCACTGACATTCAAAGTGCAAGTGATATTGCATTCCCAAAATCTAGTATTAATGGAAAGAACCTACCCTTTATTTCAAATGATGCACTTGTTATAAATGCACTTTATGTCTTCTCCACAATTCATTTACATTTACTTGGTAGTTCTGGAGAAGATAATTGAAGTACTATCACAGTTGATACCGTCATCCTCATCTTCAACCAGTAGTGTTTAATTTTTCCAGGTATGTGTTATCAAGTAATGTCAATCTCACCCCTCGTATGGCCGCTGCCATCATCTTCATTTCTCGCCGTCATTATCTTAGTAGAACTTGTTATTAAGATTATACATATAAAATAAATATAATTTTAGAATGATAAATTTTTGGAACTTGTATTTAGGTAGTCCTAACAAATTTACTTCTTCTAGATTTGGGAGTACTCAAAAGAAAACCCTAACATTGATGGATCTTCTATTTACTCCCTAAAAAAAAAAAAAAAATCAATCATCCAAATCGAAAAATAAATAAATTTTGTTATGCAAACCATAATTTTATATATTTTTTTTAATTTTTTTATAACGAATTTTTTTTTGAGTAAAATAAAAACATGAAAATGGAAATAATTAACAAACTTACAAGTATTCATCCATGAATATCTCATATACATTTGATACGTAAACTCTTTTTGAAAAACATAAAAATGAACTAAATTGACAAAACAAAACACTTTATTAAACTCATTAATTGTTAAGAGATACCTTGATCTTGTGGAAGGACCTAACGAGGCCTACTAGTAAGAATTTCAACCATCATCTCCCTCTATTTTCACCAAGTATGCTTCACTTAAGATTTGTTATTTATAATACCATTTCATGATACTGGGTAGTTGGGATATTAAAGGCACATACTTACTTCAAAGTAACCGATGTGAAACCCATCTATAATAGTTTTTGTTGCTCCTCATTTGAGGCTTAAGTGTAATCATTACACTTAGGCTACCATTAAATTGAAATATATTAAAATTAGATTCTTTATTTTTTGTAATATATAAGGTAAACTAGGTGGCGTTTGGTTATTGTTCCCACTTTTCTGAACCCAACTGGAATGGGTTGGGTTGGGTTGAATTGGGTTGGGTTGAGAATTTTGGGAACAGAATTACGTTTGGTAACGACAATTTTTGTTTTGTGCTGAGAACAGAATGTATTTGGTAACGATTTTATCCTAAAACTAATTATATTTTTTGTGTTTGGCAGCGGCGGCGGCGGTAATGTCAGACGGTGGCCGGACGCCGGCGATGGCGGTGGTGTCAGGTGGCGGCTGCGGAGGTAGCCGGACGGCCAGCGGCGACGGCGAAGGTGGCCGGCGACGGTCGCCGGAGGTGGCCAGAGACTGCGGTCGGTCGCCGGACAGCGGCTGCAGGCGATGGTCGCTGGACGATGGCTGGCGGTGGCGGACGGCAGCGGGTGGTGGTGGTTGGCCGACAGATGAAGACGGAAGTTGAGAACTTTGGGTTGAGTTTTTTGGGCACAAAAAGAAACAACATTTTTTTGTTTCTGGTTTCTTTAGGATTTTGAGAATCAATTCCTATTTTTTGGGTTGAGTTTTGTGTTTGCCAAACGCGTTCCCAAAAATCAAACCCACAATTTTTGGGTTGGGTTAGGTTGGGTTTGGTTGGGAACACTAACCAAACAGGGCCCTAGTAAATTACATGAGTATATTTTGTCATTTTGTTTTATTTTTCTTTCTTTAAGACATATTATTTTCACTCATTTTCAATTCATCCAACCAAACATACTATGCAAAATGACATGTGTGCGGTTTTATATAACTTCAACCAAACTCCCAAATTGGTGCATATTTTTTTTCAATTTGTTTATCAGTGTGGGTGAAAGTGTAATTAACACATTCTTGCATCTTTTATGAAAAGTGTAATCTATTGGTACCTATTTTGGTTTAATTTGTGTAAGAGTGTGGGTTGAAAGTGTAATTAATGCCTTCAATTATCTTATATGAAAAATGTCATCAATTGGTGCCTATTTTGGTTTAATTTGTTTAAGAGTGTGGGTTGAAAGTGTAATTCATGCCTTAGATTATCTTATATGAAAAGTGTAATCAATTAGTGCCTATTTTATTTTAATTTGTTTAAGAGTGTGGGTTGAAAGTGTAATTAATGCCTTCAATTATCTTATATGAAAATTGTAATCAATGGTGCCTATTTTGATTTAATTTGTTTAAGAGTGTGGGTTGAAAGTGTAATTAATACCTTCAATTATCTTATATGAAAAGTGTAATTAATTGGTGCCTCTTTTATTTTAATTTGTTTAAGAGTGTGTGTTGAAAGTGTAATTAATGTCTTCAATTATCTTTTATGAAAAGTGTAATCAATTGGTGCCTATTTTAGTTTAATTTGTTTATGAGTGTGGGTTGAAAATGTAATTAATGCCTTCAATTATCTTATATGAAAAGTGTAATCAATTGGTACCTATTTTGGTTTAATTTGTTTACGAGTGTGGGTTGAAAGTGTAATTAATGCCTTCAATTATCTTTTATGAAAATTGTAATCAATTGGTGCCTATTTTGGTTTAATTTGTTTAAGAGTGTAAGTTGAAAGTGTAATTAAGACCTTTATGACCCTTTGGTTGGAAAGTGTAATTAATTGGTGTCTATTTTGATTTAATTTCTTTATGAGTCAAGGTTGAATGTTTAATTAATACCTTCAATTATCTTATATGAAAATTGTAATCAATTGGTGCCTATTTTGGTTTAATTTCTTTAAGAGTGTGGGTTGAAATTATAATTAATGCTTTCAATTATCTTATATGAAAATTGTAATCAATTGGTGCTTATTTTGGTTTAATTTGTTTAAGAGTGTGGGTTGAAAGTGTAATTAAGACGTTTATGACCATTTGGTTGGAAAGTGTAATTAATTGGTGCTTATTTTGATTTAATTTCTTTATGAGTGTGGGTTAAAAGTGTAATTAATGTCTTCAATTATCTTATATGAAAAGTGTAATTAATTGATGCCTATTTTGTTTTAATTTGTTTATGAGTGTGGGCGTAAAGTGTAATTAATGCCTTCAATTTGTTTAAAAGTTTGGGTGAAAATTGTAATTGATGCATTTAATTTGTTGGGCTGAGGGATGAACCTTTTTGTGACACTAGCTAGACACGATAAGTTAGTGTCATAAAATTTGAAAGCGAACAGGACACGAAAATTATCGTGCCATTGTAACACGATAAATCTATCATATTACACAATAACAAGAAACAAGACGGGTTGACACGACCCAATAAGACATTACCTGTTTACTCATGACCTACTAATTACAAGTTATTAATTTTAATTTTTTTTAAATAAAGGGAGAATTTCATTAATAGGGGAATTAAAAACCTCAACAAATACACAAGAAAAGATACAATGGAAGGCCTAAACCAACCATACAAACCAAAACATCCTTAAACAAATAGGAGACTACCTACACAACAACCTAATCAACATGTATTCATTGGTCATGGAAGAATCAAACAAAGCTAATAGTGAAGTCAGCAATCAGAACTTCTAGGGCTGATCCAAAATCAATAACCTGAAAGAGAAAAACACGGTAGAATCCAAAAGCAAACCAAACCAGACCAAACCAATACGCTGCCTGTACCCGAAGAGATGGAAATACAGTAGCCATACAAGCAAAACACAAAAACCTCTAACGAGGAAACCAAACAGCATAGCAAACAGATGCCTGCACAAGAACACCAAACCTAGATCCTAACAACAGTAGTCGAAGGAATTGGTTATTACAAGTTAATAACTTGTTAACACAGTTTATACTCGTCAACAACCGACCTAATACAAGTTAATGATTTTTTTTTTGGTTAAATGTGCATTGTATTATAAAGCGAATTAAAGACCTCTGGATATATACAAGTAATAACTACAAGTATAACCAATCCAATCAAAGATAAACTACCACTAACAATATTAGGAAAACTAAAAAATATCAGCACCAAACAAGTTTTCATTAGAGTTGGAAGTTGATTTTTTTTTTTTCAGTGAAGAGCATCGGAGAAGACCAACCATTCGTACCAAGCCCAACAAACAACAATAAAGAAAAAAAGCTCCAACCCCAACAACAGCAACATAGATAAAACAACAAACAACAAAAAACAAGCTCAAAAATACGTCAACTGCAGTAGCTAGAAACATTTCAATAAAATGTTCCAACTTCCTACAGATCAAGAACTAAAAGATATGTATAGTCCAAATGAAATGGACAAGGAAAGCAACAAATAAGCTTCTAATGCCTCAACACTTTAGGCACTGTTTGATTATAGTTTCGTTCTCGCTTCCAAAATTTTGGGATTAATGTACATAAATGCGTTTGATAAAGACGTTTCTATTCCCAATGTTTTTAGAGTACTTTGAGAGTATTTCTTGAATTATCCTTAAGAATATGAGAAACAAAAACAAGATAATTCAATCATGACATAAATGTTTAGAATGGCGTTCAACTTTTCCAACAATAAGTTAAAGAGCATACCCATTATTAGAACACATCTACACAAGTCTAGGGAACTTAGATCTGGGCATCCATATGACAAACTCATCACCTGTTCATTACCAACATTCTATTGTTGCACGTGAGGGTGTGTGTTAGAATCCCACAAATTTTATCGAATTTGTGAGCCTTTCCAAATTCATGTATATATGAAAACGATTAATCCCCAAAATCTCTTTAACAAGAAAAAAGAAAAAGAAAATAGAGAAAAACTGGAATTAAAACATTTTTCTGTTATGACTTCTGAGTTTCTGGGAAAGAGAAAAAAAAAACGCAGAACAATAATAAAATGAACTTTTAAGTTTTCTGTTTCTATTCCTAGAAAATTTTGGAACAGAAACATTAATCTGGAAAAAAATTTGTTTTGTCCTCTGAAATCTGTTGTAAAAGTTTGGAGAGCAGAACAAAATCATATATTTTTTTTAATTACGATATATTTTCTTTTGTTTCTCAATTTATTAGGGAACAGAAACACTAAACAAAAATAGCCTTATTTTTTCATGAACAAAAACAAAAGAATTTGTTTCTAATCCCACAAATTTGTTAAAAAAATCTCAAATCAGAACAGAAACAATATGTTTTTGTTTCAATGTTTTGGTTTTTATTCTAAGTTTTTGGGAACAGAAACAACAACATTAATCAAACAACACCTAACATCATGGAAAGTGTAATTAATCCATCATGACAAACAGCAAACAAGAAAACACCAGCTCGGAAATACCTCAACAGCAGCATAAAGAAACAACTATTGCATTGATCCGAGGAAAAAAACAACCAACCCTAGCAACCATAACAACAACAGAAACTTGGGTAAAAAGCAGAAGGAACAAGCAACACCGCCAAACACCTAAACAACAACATGGACAAATAAAATAAAACATGATAGAAAAAAAAGTTACACAAGTTAACAATAACAAACCAAACAAAAAATAAAAAAATAAAATAAAAATCTACCAATACAATTTAACAAAACAATCAAAAAACAAAGATTCACTGAATATGAAATGATCACAAAAAAATATTCACCTTTTACTTTCATGAACGCCACCACTTAGTGGTATTGCTTTCAATACACGAAACATGCGACTCAGGCCCAATGGTATTGCTTTTTACACTAAAACATGTATCTTTGCTTACTCGATGGGATAACGAAAAATTTTCCCGCCCGACCGCCGATCGGTTTTGATCTCGAGACTGTGGGCTCTATTTTTAGGGTAACATGGATCCCACACTCTAGGGATAAAAAACGATCAATGGTCAGGCGTGGAAATTTTTTGTTTTCCAATAGAGTGAGCAAAGACACATATTTCCGATGTAAAAAGTAAGGCCGCTCGGCCAGAGAATGCCACGACAATCCCAACCAAACTTCACTCAATGTGGAGGCACTGCAGGGTCCTGCAACCTTTCAGAGTGCCGACGGGTCGTAGCACTTGATCCCGGATTACCTTTGATTACTTTGTTTGGCTGATTCCTCCGCTTTACACACCACTTCATCCCTGACTAAATTCCCATCGGACATTACCAAATCCAATGCAAGTCAAACCTTAGATACATTGGAGTCGAACTGAAACAGGAAGTGAATTCAAAACATGTTTAGTGACGTATTCATTCCAAGACAAGCAATGTTAGAACAAAAACGACCATGCAGCAAGCCTACCTTCAAATTTATTCGAGGACTCAGTGGATCGACTTGCATCAATTTGATTACGTTCATTCCCAATCAAATGTGAAACATGTATGAAATAAAAACAAGAATATATATATATATATATATATGAAACTTATGAATACTAGTTTATTCCAATGAATTGTTGAATGATTACGTGTTTGGCTGCTGTAGTACCTAATTTGCGACTTCAATTCGAAAACTCCACATGTCGATGTTTTTCATCTTCGTACTGAAATTTTGTACACACATCTCATGAAGGTATTTCACCTACATACATGTATGATGAGACAAACATCAACAAATTCATCAACATACTGCTTTGAAACTAAAAGCACAGATTTAAACCATGTCAATTTCTTACCAAGCGTCTAGCCCTATCTTCGTGGGCATTTGATGTTCTTTGGCACATCAAAGAATAAAAAACAAAGACCTTCATTTCAACAAAATCCACAATCACGAGAAACCAATATGATTGATCCACATTGATAGACAAATATATCTAACAAGCAATGGGTATTGACATCATTGAATTAAAATCACGAAACAGGTCACCAAAAAAATATGTTTGGGGTTTATTGTGCACCGTGCAACAAGCATCAAAATCACCGGTGTAACAATGTTCTCCCATCCAAGCAGTAACCAGAGACTTCACATTGTGGTTACCCGGTGATAGCAACTTTGTCTGTAACGCAAACATTACAAAAAAAATAAAATAAAATTGTAACGCAAAAAAAGTCATTCACTTTCTAACCGAATCATTTGACAAAAATCTCCAACTAAGAGTGATGTTCATAAAGCTTACCCCGACATATGCGGAGAAATACCAAGACGGACAATTGGGACCGAGATGGTGTCTAACATTTTGCTCATAGGTGAGCTTTGCAGCATCGCAATTAATTACATACATCAACATCATCAATCAAATCAATATTAACTACATTGGTGCCATAATTTTAAGACAACAGTCCATGATAAAAGACTTACCTCTCTACCGATCCATGCTCTCGGTGCCAACGTTGCAAGGTCTAACCGAGTAGTAACAATAGTTACAATATCAACTAACGTTTCGCTGTAATATACGACGAAACACAAATGAAAGTTACAAAAAACCAACATATATGATGATTTAACAACTCATTCAAATATTAATAGCATAGCGTACCGTTGATTCAGTTTGGGATTGAAAATAAACTTTTGCACACTTTCTTCCCCAGGACTGAGTTGCATCAATAATTTTTCTCTGTTGCTAATAGTAGTCTACATAAATAACACAAAACATAATAATTTACTTACGTTGTATTAGCGAGGAGGGCAAGAATGGATATAATGGAACAAAAAAAAAACACAATACAAAATATAATAAAAGTGCATTACTCACTGAAGACCTCATTGACATTTGCACAACAAAATCCTTTTTCGACACATCATCATAGTTTTTTTTTTCTAGCCTAATTATAGATTTCTTTTGCTTCCTCCGTGTAGTGCCCAACTCCAGTGGATGTACAACATCTAGGTTTTCTAAAGGCAGTATCGTATTTGGCATGTCTTTGACGTTCAACAACACCATATCTTCTTTTTGATGGTCCGGTATTGCCTGCACTTGCTCCCTAACTAAGGCATCCAGGGATATCAACGACTCCACTGCAGCCACATCCCGATCATAGACCTGTTCTTGATCTTTCTCAAGATTCCATAGTAGCGCGTCCAACACGCTATTCAAGTTGTTCAACCTCAGCGGAGGGGTCCCGCGTTAATGATTCAGGATTGTCCCTCGAGGTTTCCACTGAAAACACAGCCTTTGGGAAACCTGCATCCCCAACACGTTTAAGATGTTTAACCTTCATGTCATCTTTGCCAACCTGAACAGCTCTAGATAGTGGTTGTAGCGCGTTTGTGGTTGCATGGATGGATCTCGTGCAACCGACGGCTCCCCATGCAACAGCGACGTATGGAGCACACACGAGATTCATAAAGTGAATACAATGAATGTTGTTTTAAGGTCGGTCACATTTTTCCGGATTACACCTAACTCAGTCTTCACCTCCTTAATGTCCAATCTATGGGCATCCAAAATATTTCGATTGTCATCAACACCACATTTCTCAACCTCTTCGCCTTTCTCCTCTTTACTCTCATGCTTTCTTTTCGGATTGTCTGCAATTTCCTTCATCTTTTGTGGCCCGACAATCGGCACAAGCAAAAACTAAAGCAAATAAAAAAATTTCAATATAAACAATAATGACCAAAACATGAGAAAGAAAACAAATAAGTAGAAAAATTGTTTACAGGCTACAAAAAGTACCTCCTCCTTATCAAACGCTCTTAATTCATTTAGATGATTAATACATTATTTTATCTCGTTCTTACCCCCCAAACAGTTATCCGGGGTAAGGTCATATTATCTAGAGAATGAAGAACATCCTCAGCAGGCGTGAAATTCTCAACGTAAAAAATTTGTCCAAGAGAACAAATTAATTAGAAACAACATAAATAAGCTACAAATAATATATTAATACTAGAACAATATGACTTACCATCAAGAGTGGAAGGCATCCAGTTGCCTCTGACGTCGTACTTTTTGCTCTCTTCTTCAAACCATCAAATAGAAAACGAAGGGTGAACGTCGCCCGATTCTTGTTGGTGATTTTATCCAACGGGTTTAGGGCATGCAAATACGATAGTGGCACCCTTGAGTTGCTAGTTGGACAAAGGAAAATCCCAATAAATCACAACAGAAACTTCACATGGAATTCTACCCCATCCATCAGTATTTTACATAGTTCAACCCTAAGGTCCTTTAGTGGTACCGATTGACCCCTCAAACTTGACAAACTCTTCAATTCCTTAATCTCGTCAACCTCTCCATCTTTCTTGACATGGAGTCCCTCATAATTTAATCCAATGATGTCGTGCACATCCTTCGAAGTAATCTTCAATTTCCTGCCATGTGTTGTTAGAGAGCAAGAAATTGGATCAAATCTTCCCACTAACCACCTCAAAAACGTCAAAAGTAGTTGCCTAAATTTTATCCTAAGGACCCCTCCAAACCCCATCTCAACAACAACTGTTTTTTGCAGCTCATTAAGAGACTCAACTACATTCAATATCGAATGCATAGCTATCATCGTATCAATAGGGGCCTTCAAAGACAAACAATACAAATTTTATAAACATCATATATTAATCATCATAGGTAAATTCATTAGAACTTGTAACTATTAACCCTAAATTTTCATCCCAACCTTGTAACATTAAACAAAAAAATTGTCCAATTATTCAAATCACTTCAATCTAAGAGAAATGAAACATGTATCGACATAATACTTGTGACAAATTCAAACATTAGTCAAATAAACATATGATGTAAACTCAAAACTTGTAAACTAAGATGAAACTATAACATTCACAAAAAAACTTATAACATGCTTCTAATGCAATTACAATTCATGAACCTAATTAAAAAAAAAAAAAAAAAAAACACTTAACTTAATATACAATTCTATAACACAATTGCTTAAATCAACTATAAATAACCAACCTTACAACCTTTACATTTTTTTTTTTTTTTTTTTTTTTTTTTTACCATTGGTGAATCATCGGATATATTTCATCCCTCATTTTTGTCACCATGGTTGGCGACATCGCAATTGTCCTCCGGGCTACAAAATTAAAAAGATCTCAACAAGTCTGAGTACACATATGTAGAGCCGGAGTTGTAGGTTTTCTTGCACAATTCTTTACCGATGTGTTCGTCGAAATTGGATCGTCTTGTCTGGCTTCCGAACAAAAAGGGCAAGTTCTCCATTAAATCGGCGTGGCGTGCAATAGCTGGGGATAATCATGTTGGGGGTTCTTTGGGTTCTCTTCTTTTGAGGTTATGGGGTCACAAGCTTCCTTTGAAAATCAAAATATCCTTATGGAAGCTTATGCAGGAACGTGTGGCGGTGGACTCGATATTAATGCAAATGAGTATCAATCTTGTTTCGGGCTGTAGTTGCTGTGCAATCCGGAAACAAGAGACTCTGCATTATCTTTTTGTGGAGAATGAGGTGGCGATTAAAATTTGGAAAACTTTTAGTGCCTTTTTTAATATTCCTTGTTTGGATCAACCTCTGTTACATAGGCTCATTCTTTGGTGTACTAGATTGAGAAATGATTCTCAGTTCCATAATTTGGGAGTGTTGATCCCATCCTTAATTTGCTGGGAAATTTGATTGAGTCGGAATAGAGCTATTCATGACAAGGTGGCTATGTCACATGTTTAGGTTGTGTTTAAAGTGTGATCTTGGCTCTCTGCTCTTAATTTTCGGGTTCCGACAAATAGTTCTTCTTCTGCTTTTGGGATCCACTCTCTTTTGTTGTTGAGATGTCCTTTGAGAGCTATCCACATTCGTCGTCCAATCCCTTGTGTTTGGAAAAGTCATCCAGAGGGTTATTTCAAGCTTAATGTAGATGAGACTTTTAAAAGATCCACTTTATATACTTCTTACGGGGGGTATTCGAGATTTTAGGGGTAAGATGCTTTTTGCATTCACTTCTCCACTTTCGGTCCAATTGAGTTTTCTTGCTGAGTTACATGATTTATTCATCGGTATTTAACAGGCTCTCCTTTTGGGTTTTCATCCGCTTCATGTGGAAAGTGATTCGCTAGCGCTTGTGCATTCTATAAAGAAAGATTATACTATTTGGTCGGTGTCGATTCTTTGGCATACCATTACATTTTATCTTTTATCTTTTGATATTTCCATTTCCCACGTCTATCGTGAATGTAATGTTGTGGCGAACTGTCTAACCAATGTCATTACTAGTAGTGTTGTTTTCTCTCATTTCAAAAGTTCATTATTCTTGTTAAGATCAATATTATAAAATAATATTTTCTTAGCCTTATATTTTTTGTCTTTTAGTTTTCTTTAGTTTTTATTCTTTTAATATTAAATTTTAAAATTTTAACTCCGCCTGTGGAGTTCGATGCATTATTCTTTACACACTGTCGGTCCCAAGCCCGGATAAATGAGGAGGGTTGCGTTAGAATTCAGCACTTAAATTTTTTTAAAAAAATTAAAATTTCATGACTTAAAATTCAGCACTTAGAAATTAAGTAGTTATCAAACATGTCCAAATATTAAACTAATGTTTGTGTGTAATGTTTGTTAAATGTCACAAATATTGCACATATATATGTAACTGTAACATGTAACTAATATTCTATAAGTACATGTAACAAAAAATACACAGATATATGTAAAAATATAACAATTATTAAATTTTAACTAATATTCATTACATATAATTAATATTCATTATAAACCGAATTTATTCACCAAATTCTTCCTACAATTCCTGCAATGCAAGACTAAAACTCAAGAAAAATTCAACTTAAGAAACTAAATCAAAACTTATATCTTATGCGAGACTTTTTTAAAATTAGATTATTATTTTTTTTGGTTCTTCCAGGGGAGTAACCCTTATTTTTCACCTTTTACCAGAAAAGAATAACTCAATATTTACGTGGAAACCTTCTTCAAAAATATATTTTATTTTCCATCATTTGTATGATTTGTTACTTAATTTTTTACTCAATATTTTATATCGTAAAATTCATTTAAAGTTAATTTTTAAAAATTTATGAATCATAACTAGAAAAGAAGAATAAATTACATTTACAACATTTTTTATTTGAAAAACTTACAATGATATTACTGTCATTTATGACATATATACCCTCATTTTTTATGTATTTACAATTTAACCTCATTATATATATTTATATATATTGCTTTTATTTACTGTAACAATTATGGTTACAATCATTTATTTTAATTATGGTTAAAAACGTTTATTATAACAATTAATAGTTTTATGATTTGGTTTTATTTTTTTTGGAATTTATATTTTATATTTTAGTTTATATATAAAAAACAATAGTCCGTAGTTTCGTGATTTGGATTTTGGTCCTGGTTTTTTATAAAATTGAAAAATGTTAAATGGTTTCGCGGTTTTGATTTTATATAATTTAAATGGTTCGGTTTTAAAACCGTTTTTTAAAAAAAAATGGCAATTTTGATTGTGGTTTTGGTTTTGGTTTTATAAGAAACCAAACTGAAATCGAACCATTGACATATCCCTAAATTTCATATGCGAACAAGCTAAAAAGGACGAATGCAATAAAACGTTAAAATCAAATAATCCACAAAGAAGCCTGTTTGGTATAGAGAAAAAAATGAGAGGAAAAAGA